>CP139502.1:317291587-317678862 GCA_021014915.2 Artemisia tridentata subsp. tridentata
GGGCTGAAATTGTGTTGGGCCATGAATAGTAACAGGCCGAAATTTAATTAAGGGTCCATTTGGTTTTTATTGAGTATGTTTGATCCGTAGTGGTCCGTGTGTGAGCTCGTTCCATAGTATCATGAATAACGTAACAACGTTTGAATTATAGACACGTAATAAAAATTTTAAATTTTGCTCGAAAAATGGTTAAGTAAATAGTAATGACGGGTTAATACTAGATTAATGTTCAATAATGAATAGGAAATTCTACGGGTTGTTACAACCCTCGTACTTCTTCTTTCCTTGGAGAAATGCACAACCGGTTTTTGAAATAGTTTTTCGGGTTTGCATATGAGGTGAAAAATGAAAAGGGTTGGTTGGTATAAAAGAGGGGATAAGGGGAAATAAGAGTCTCATGGGAAGTTGATGACCAAGTTCTCTTCAAATATTTTAAATATTCGGCCCCTTTTCAAACTGATAATGTTGTATCTAAGTTTTAAGTTATGTTCGGTTGTTAATATTGTGTACATATATTAAAATGAAATTGGGCCCTATTAGTGACCTATTGAACGTGTGATTTTAGCTGTATACAAGTTATACATGCGGCCTCTATGACTTGTTAAATAAGTAGCTTATACGTCCTTAAAACGGAGGATTTGTCGAAATAAATATACGTACTCAAGTTAGTTTAAAATCGTCTTCATATATTCTTATGTTACCAATCTCGAATCATCTTAGGTTTTGTATTTTCATAACATATAGCGTGCCAAAAATATATATATACTCTTAGGTTATAGATTCCAACTTGGTAGTTTCCAACATAACATATAATTCAAGCTTAGGTTAGGTCCAAAATGACTTATAATTCAAGCTTAGGTTAGGTCCAAAATGACTTATAATATGTGATATGTACTTATGTGACAAAGCTTTAGGTCGATTTCATATAACTTAGGATTAGTTATTTCATGTCTCGTACTCTAATTCATAATATATGGTTTAAATCTTAAGTTATATTCGTATCAAATGCTCAAATAACGTTTAGTATATTTGGGTCGTTATAGCGTTGAAGGCCACAACCGCAAATGAAGCTTTGTTATGGCAAAGGAGGGTTGGACATCTGAATTTCCAAAGTCTAAATTTACTCACCAGAAAAATATGGTTGGAGGTTTGCCGCAAATTCACGAGATTGGAGGAGTTTGTAATGGGTGTGCGCTCAGAAAGCATCATCAGAAACTATTCCAAAAGGGGTCGCTTTTAGAGCCAAGGAAATTCTCGAGCTAGTACATACCGATCTTTGTGGTCCGATGAGAAATCCATGGTAATAATGTCTATTTCACTCTATTTATTGATGATTTTAGTAGAATGACATGGGTTTATTTCATGAAAGAAAAATCACAAGTTTTTAGAATTTTTGAAGTTCAAAAATTTTGTCGAAAAACAAACGAGGAGTTTTATCAAAGTTTTAAGAAATGATCAAGGAAAGGAATACAACTCAAAAGAGTTTGACAAGTTTTGTGAGGATGAAAGCATGCTCAGACAACTCACAACTCGATACACACCTCAACAAAATGGTGTAGTCGAGAGAAAGAATCAGACTGTTGTAGAGATGGCGAAATCAATGAGGCACGAGAAGGTTTACCAAAAAGTTTTTGGGCAGAAGCAGTTTACATGACAATATATTTGCTGAATAGAAGTCCAACAAAAGCTCTCGATAACAAGATTCCACTTAAAGCGTGGAATGGAAGAAACCTTTGGTAAGACATCTTAAAAATTTTAGGTGTGTTTGTTATTCTCAAATACCAAAGAAAAAATATATAAGTTAGATGAGACAAGTGAAAAGTGTATTTTTGTTGGCTATAGTAGCAAGTCAAAAGCTCAATGTAATAATTAGTCGAGATGTAATTTTTGATCAAAGTATTTCCTGGAATTGGGAAGAAGAAAAAGAAGGATGGAACAAGTTTTTCCACTAACAATATGTGGATGAAGCACATGTGGAAAATGATGAAAATCAACCATCACATGAGGAAGTACCCAACGAACAACCTGATGAAGAATCTGAAAGTCCGCCACCTTGAAAATTTCGTTCGTTGAAAGAAATATACAATGCTAATTTTTTTCATGTAGCACCACAAGTTTTGAAGAAGCGATTAGAGAGGAATCATGAAAGAAAGCGACGGAGGACGAAATTTAAGTTGTTGAAAAGAGCAACAAATGGGAGCTCACAAACAGAATATTAGACAAAGACGTTATTGATGTCAAATGGGTCTACAAAGTCAACTACAATGCAGATGGTTATGTTCAAAGAAACAAGGTGAGACTAGTCACAAAAGGTTACTCACAATAGCCCGGAATTGACTATGACGAGACATTTGCTCCAATTGCCCGAATGGGCACAGCCCGAGCAATCATCTCACTAGCAGGCCAGAAAGGTTGGTTACTATATCAACTCGACGTAAAGTCCGCATATCTCAACGGAGAACTTAAAGAAGAAGTTCATGTGAATCAACCTCGGATTCGAAGTTGAAGGAAAAGAAGAAAAAGTTTACAAGTTGAAGAAAGCTTTTTACGGACTCAAGCAAGCACCACGAGCGTGGTATAACCAGATCAATGGTTATTTTAAAGAAAAAGGTTTTGATCAAAGCAAGAGCGAGCCAACCTTGTATGTTAAAAATCAAGGTACAAATAACATTTAATTGTAGCGCTCTATGTCGATGATCTTGTGTTTATAGGAAATAACAAGAAAATGATTGAAGATTTCAAGAATGAGATGATGCAAAAATACGAGATGAATTATTAAGGAACGAAATTTGTGTTTATAGTCTTATTTAGTTTTTCTTAAATAATGCACCGGATAATGTTTTTCTTAAATGATGAGCAGGATAATTTTTTGATCCAGTCTCATCCATGTGAGTGCATATGTTTTGTTAATTTGCAGTTCATGTAGGTAAAATAGTAATTTCCCTATTCTAAAATAAAGGTCTATATTACAATTTTGGATTGTCTAAGATAAGTGTTTACTTTTAGTTTCAACAGTACAGATCAATTGTTTTTGACGTGGAATAATATTTTGTTTTTGTTAATATTGTAATGGTCTTATTTTTTGTTAAGTTGTGTTTAATCTGAAAGTAGACATTTAATTTGTGACAGATGATTAGATGTGCAGCTAGCTAGCTAATAAGATTTGTTATTTTAACTTAGAAGAATTGAACCATATAATACATTATTCTCAAACTTTAGATGTGATACGTACTTACATGATAATCGGGTACTAATTACACTAGCGGCCGGTGTTGGTTCAAAAAGATATAACATTATTCGACTCGAGTGGCTGATTAGATGCGATGTTCCACATGAACTAGGGATGTTTAGACGATGCTCGCTGATGTTTGAGCTAAGTGATTAATTATTCGATCTAGAGTTCCTTATTCGGAGTATAATGGTCCTTGAGAGGAATAATGCCTTCAGCAGCTATGCCGCAACGTCCATCTTTGTCTGAAATGCCGCGTTCCAAAAGCATGAATCCTTTATCTCCCCATTTGTCGGACCAAGAGTTTTTTATGATCCAGTACTTCAGTCCTTCAGGAGTCTCATCGTATCCGACCACTGCTACAGCATGACCTCTATTGGCCGTTGAACATGGTCCTGTATAAACTCCCTGTACGTAATATCATGGAAGATATGAATGACCTAGCTTTTCTATGTTGCAATTTAATTAGCTAGGGTGTTAATTAGTTTTTGTGATACCGATTTATAGAGATGGAAATCACCGCCAGGTTCCATAGCAGAGGAAACGGGCTGATGTGCAACGCCTTTCATTAATCCTTCTTCGGTAAAGTCCAAAAACTCTTGTCCATCAAGCGTTACCGAGTGATGGCCATACTTGATTGAAAATTAACAAAAACATTAGTTACATACATACAAGTCTAACTTATTTGGTTGACTCAGTAAACAGAAGAGAAATGACTGAGAAGACTAAAGATGTGACTAATTTCATTCCGATCAGCTTCATAATGTATATTACAAACCTTTGCTTTATCACACATTTCTTTTTTCCCTGTGTATGGGTAGCTTTCATCTGAAGCTATTCCTCCATGCTTTTTGATAAATATGAATGCAGGTTCTGCCAACCCTCCCTCACATGCATTGTTGTAGACACCACTATCACAATCCATAAGTTGTTGTTCTGATAAACTTATTAGTTTTCCGGTTCTGATTGCATTTATTCCCTCCACGGCAGTCACCGCTGCAAAAGCCCAACAGGATCCTATATGACATCGACAAGGAATTAATTTGTTACCTCAAGATCAAATTAGAAACTAAAGTGTACGTGCACTTTATGTGAGACTTAACTCCTAAATGGCTAGACAATGTGGCACACGAGAGTAAAAAAATGTATGTGTCGTTACCACATGCCCCTTGATTCTTTGCAGGGGTGACCGCGTTTAGTTTCCTCCAATCAATCCTGATCGGGAGATCAGTGACATTTGCATAAATTTTACCCTGCTGCGTCGTGTCATCATCTCCTTTGAGCGCTCGAAGATGGCTAACTTTTGAGTTCGCATACGTGCTCAAAAACTCGTGGCTAGTCATGTTAGCAAAGTGGTTCAACTCCAATTTATATGGTTTGTTCATCTTGTTTGTTTTGTGAACATGTCTCGCGTTGTACTTAAATACGTTGAACCGCTCTTGGCTTCTTTGCTCCACTTGGTGATGGCCTCTCCATCTATCATACATCCTCAACAAACTCTCTTCCGATTCAAGTTCTGTCTCATGGAAATCGAAGCTCTCCACTAAACCTAAAATCAAAACCAAATAGATCGAGCGTATAAGAAATGTGCTGATTTCCATTTTTGGAATTCGGCGAGTTTGTTTATTTAGAAGAAATTCGAGTTACGTATCGACAACATGTAAGAATATATATACTAAGGACTTATGTGCATGAAAACACACTCCATCAACTATGGGTGTTGTTTATAGCGTGTTTTTGGGGTCAGTAGACAAAATATATAACTTTTGTCACTTATAATTTGGGAAATATAATACCGAGTCAAGTGTACGTATTATGGTGATGCATGTTGTTCGGTTTATATATCGTAACTATTTTCATTTGAGTAAATTGCATTTTTGATCCTTGTGGTTTGGCCAAATTGCATGTTTGGTCTCGATCTTTTTGAAAGTGCAACGAACGTCTTTGGATTGTAAATACAGTCCCCAATCGATGTGTGATGATCAAATTACCCCGATAGACAAGGAAGAAGACAAAGGTAATTTGATCATTTCGCATCGATCGAGGGACTGTATTTGCAATCCAAAGTTTAAAATAAGGACGTTCGTAGTACTTTTAAAAAGATAGGGACCAAACATGAAATTTGATCAAACCACAAAGACCAAAAATGCAATTTACTCTTTTTATTTTATACGGAGTAAATACATAAAGTCACAAACCATCTCCGTCCTAAAATTATTATTCACCGATAAAAACACTAAGTTTATAAAAAATGCATTTATAACTATTTTGATTTTTTCAAAAAACAAGTGAAAGATATAACAATTAATTAATTCTTGCATTTCAATTTTTGATTAATAATTTTAATTATGAGTAATACGGTAAATTTAAACAATTTAAACTTTTGGTTTTAATAGTGGACAATTTTTTTGAAACAAACCATCAAAGAAAGATGGACAATAATATTGAGATAGAGAGAGAGGTATATTTTTGTTTATATCATTCATGTCACTTATGTTACATAGTCACGGTAGAACCCGATAAATTAATACTCGATTAATTAATAAATTTTATAGAATAATAAACTTTTGCGAGTACCAATTCATTAATTTAGCGATAAATTAACATCGATTAATTATAACTTTTGTAATTAATAAATTTAAATGGATCAATGAGAATTTATTTATAAAGTTTCTGATGCATTCGTAAAAGATATTTAATGTAAAAGTGTGTTAAGAAAGAATTTTTGAAAGTTATTATTGCTACACATTTAACTTTTCAGTAATAGTAATTATAAGTTCTGCGCAAAAAGGTTTACTAAGCTGGGTTAGGGTATGTTATAATTATAGAGTGGAGTTATTCTATGTTGATACAAAAGTTGGGCGTTCCTTGATAGGGCTTCTATTCTCGTACCAATTCGAATCTTAATGCTTGATGAGACCTGCGCACTAAGAAAAAGAACAAACACCGTTAGGCTTATCGAGGGATTGTCTCCCCCGATTATCCTCCGGCGTGAGAGTAAGTAATCGAATGTAGGGTTTAGTTTATGGTTAGGGTTTATTGAAGATCGTACCTTTACCGAGGGCTTGGGTGCCCTTTATATATGCATGAAACCCTAGTGGGTTTCGTGTTCCCTACTCTTCGGCGTGTTAGCCGACATCGGGTATATAGTATATATCTTCTTTATTTAGAAGATATTCTATATATTATCCGGAAATAACTTTGGGCTTGGGCCTTGTCGACCCCAGCCGCATAACTGGTAGTCCAGTTGCGGCCCAAGCGTAGTGGGCTTAATTGTTAGTATTGTTTACTAACTGGGTTCGTGACCCGGGTGTAGACTATACGTCATCATGTCCCCCCAGTCTAGTGTGCGCAGGGTAAAACCTGCGGACGCTAGACTAGAGTTGTGTCGAAATTATTCCCCATGCGTACGCGGGAAGCTTTCAAAAAATATACCGCCAAAACCACACGTGTGATGTATCTAGTCCAAAAAAGTGCCATTGGGGTACCTTGGGAAGTGGAGAAGTTGCCCACTTGCCTTGTCCCGTCATTTATCCTAGCCACACGATTTGAGCTAGTGGGGTACACGTGGCGATCATCTGTGGTGGATAGGAAAAGTATATAAACTACCGCTTCTCATTCACTGTGACGTCCACAGTTAAAAAACGCCATTCCTCCATTTTTACATCTTCAAATCTTCTTCCAAAAAAGATAATTCAAAGGTAATTGCGCGTGCGCACATAAACTGAATCAAAAAATGGTAGCGCAACTCCGTGATTTCCATTCTAACATAACCGAGGAGGAACTGATTCAGTTCACCTCGGATTATTTTATCCCTTGGGGCCTGCGCCCAGAGGTACCCGGTCCGAATGACACCATCGCGGATTTCCCTGCTGGGAAGGTGGGGTTATATACGCGCTTTTTCGAGTGGGCGAATCAGCGCGTCCCCATCTCCGTGTTACTGAGTGACATACTCAATTATTACAATCTCCACATCTCCCAGTTGCATTGTATTGGTGCTGGGAAGATTGCTAACTTTGAGGTGAACTGTCGCTTGTTGGCGATCCACCCCTCTCTCCACTTATTTCGCGCGTTTTATCATTTGACGTGGTCAAATGGTTGGGTTACCTTCGCCAAACGCGTAGGGAAGTTACAATGTTATCAGACTAAGGTAGATAAGCTCAAGGATTGGAGGGAAAAATTCTTTTGGGTTGATGAAGCCGTCTTCCCTGACCATTTTCCATTTTACACCCGTGCCGATCTGCCCAAGGATGAGCGCCCCCCTGAGACGTGGTACAACGCAGATCATGCGGCGATCATTGATGAGAACCGTATTCCCATCAAGCCGTATCCGGAGGCGTTCCTGGTGCATATGGGCATCAGTCGCAACTACTTCGAGCATGAGACGGAGGTCCCCACATTCTTGAATGCGGATGGCACGGGTGGGTGCTCCTTCTGTCGCCTTACTGTCATTATTAGTGTAAGCGTTTCTTCTTTTTCCATACTTTATGTAACTTGCTTTCCTTTGCTTATTTGATGCGCAGATATGGATCTGTTCGCTGTTGTGAGGTTGGAGAATCCGCGTTCCGTGGCGGTGGGGGTGCGTCCTCTGGGGGACGGTGAGCAGACTATTCTGCAGGCGACGGCAGGGCGCGTCGTGGATTTGGTTATCCCAGATCCCGAAGGCTCCCCTGATGTGATAGCTGCTGAGCCAATACAGGAGGTGGCTCCTCCTGTGCAGCCGAGTCCTGACGCTGCGCAGCCTCCTCCTCCTGAAATGGTGATCCATTTAGAGGAGACTGACAGTGAGATGGAGGAGAGCTCCCCACTGACGCGGAAGAGAGCGTCTGGTGGTTATGGTGAAGGGCCATCCAAGAGGCAGCGGACTGAGGCTGGGGAAGGCCCA
Organism: Artemisia tridentata subsp. tridentata; assembly: GCA_021014915.2. Taxonomy (NCBI): domain Eukaryota; kingdom Viridiplantae; phylum Streptophyta; class Magnoliopsida; order Asterales; family Asteraceae; genus Artemisia; species Artemisia tridentata. The sequence goes on from CP139502.1 coordinate 317,299,702, forward strand.
TCTTTTACTGAGGTGCAGATGGAGTAAGTATCTGAATTGTTAGTTATAAACTTTTGTTAAGTTGTATTTTATTCTAACTGTGTTGCTTCGTGTCTGCAGTGTGGAGGCTGAGAAGTCTGGTGGAGGTGCGTCCTCGACTGAAACTGAGAAGAAGAAGGACGTGTCCTCAACTGAGGCTGAGAAGGAGAAAAACGTGTCCTCAACTCCTCCCCCTATGTAAGTAGTTTTTAATAATCCTTTAGGATTTGGTATATGCTTGACTGTTGTCCGTATGCTGATCTTGTTTCTTGATTTTTCGTACAGTGAACAGCCTGCTGGTGTTGTTGATGAGAGTGCGCCACCCAAGGAGAGTCCCCTTGAGGCGTCTGCATCGAAGGACATTGCAGTGGAGTTAAGTCCCTTTGACTCCGCGATGGAGGAGCTGGCCTCCATAGCTGTGCGCCAGTCTGAGCTGGTTTCGCAAGCCAGGGTGTACCAGTCTGATGAAGTTTCCAGACTGCAGGCGCAATTAGCGTCTGTACAAGCTGAATTAGCAAGCTCTAAAGCTGAGCAGCTGAGCTCCAAGGCTAAACTGGAGTGCGCGGAGGCGTCTGCGCGAAAGATGGGTGAGGAGAAGGTCATGGTGATGGCTGAGTTGGAGCGGGAGCGCGCTTTTGCAGACCGTCAGAGGCGTAACTCTTTGTGGGCGCTGAAGTACTTGGAACAGAATAGGAGCAAGCACTTCGCCAATATTGAAGAGTTCCGCAGCCGCATTGAGCTTGCCCTGAAGACGCAAGAGGAGAAGCTCCGCCAGCTCAGCATTGAGTACGATGAGGAGCTGTACCCCCATCTTGTTCAGTCTGTGGCTGAGCGCAGGTATGTGCTAATTTACTTCGTTATAACTTGTATATATGTTGGACCTTCTTTCTTTAACACTTGTGTTATTTTGTAGGTGGTTGATCAGCCATGGTCTTCGCTTGGCTGCCATGTGTACGCTGGAGCATCCTGAGGTCACCGCATCCTTTGGGAAGGTTGTGAATTGCGCTATTGCGCATGGTGAGACCTCGGCCGCAGACAAGCTTGCGGAGGCCAAGTTGCTGACTGTGCCGCTTGCTGAGGTGCCTGGGTATAAGGCGGATGCCCATGCTGAGCTTGTTGCTGCCATGGAGGAGCTAAAGAAGCTTGAGCTTCCGCACATCGCTCTCTTGGAGCGTGATCAGGACCAGCCGATCAGCGTGATCATGGCGGGGCTCACTCTTCCTAGGCATCTGCAGGATGGTGCAGATCAGCAGGTGGACTTCTACCTGAAGCCTGATGTGGCGCAGTTGAAGGTACCTATTTTTGCTCAGCCTCGTGACATTCTGAATCCTTTCCGTCTTGAGAAAGAGATTTCTTTGCAAAGGTCGCTAAATGCGCATGTTTCCAGGGTCGCACGAAAGAAAGGCGAGAAAGGAAGGGCCATTCTGTGCGGCATAGGCGCTGCGCATCAGCCTAGGTCCGATGGTGTGCCCGTCTGCGTGGCCACTGTTTCCCTTGATGATGCGGAGTTGTTGAAGAAGCTCGCGGATGCAAAGGAAGCGGCTTTGAGCGGGGGTTCCAGCCAGTTAAGGCGTACATATAGTATTTAGCTCTTTTGTACAAGTCTTTTTTGTAGAACTGTATTCTATGAATAAAAAGTTGCTTTTGTACTTAGTGTTTCTATAGCTTCTCAATACTTATGCTTTTTGAACTCGTAGTTCTTATATGACTTATGTATCCTTGCGTGAAGATAGCATTAAGTGTTTAAGCGTGTTTAGAAAATAAGGGTCATAATCGTGTATGAATTTCCTTAAGGACCGTGGTCGCGTGTTGAATTTTTCAACTTAATCATAGTCGTCTATGTATTTTTTTAAGTTTACTTGTCGTATTGTACTTTAAGGAATCAAGAGTCTTGATTTCCTGAGTTGTTAAACGCGCACAGTGTGCTTTATCGCGCATCCGTCGTGGGGTGCGTGAGGAGCTTGCGCCAACGTCTTGAGCGCAAGGTGTTTAACAAGGATTCGTGATCCGGTGTTGATGGGTTTGCAACCCTCTTACTCAACGAGTAGTTTATTAGGTTTACTCATCCTTTCTGCCATCGTGGGTCTTAGTGTGTGCATGCACGCCATGTAGGCAAGAATATAACAATATTGAAACATGATAATAGAAGATGCAAACAATAAAGTTAAATGTGTTATGGAGTTAGCTAGAAACCATAACGTTTTATTAATACTTGCAAGTTTTGAAAAAGAATACTTATCTAGATAATACTTAAAAATAAAATTACATGGATCTTTATTGAGGGCACTTTCTAAAGCGCATTAGTGTCCATGTTAGGCCGTAGCCTTCTTCAAAGATAGCACCGTTTAAGGTTGCGGACGTTCCATGTTCGCTGTAGCTCATTTCCGTCCTTGTCGCGTAGCTTGTACGCTCCATTGCCAAGTGCTTCTATGACCTCGTAAGGTCCTTCCCACTTTGGTCCTAGCTTTCCAGTGTCCTCTGCGCGGCTTGAGTCGTTTTCGCGGAATACGAAGTCGCCTGGTCTGAATGAGGTGCTGCGCACTTTGGTATCATAGTATGTTTTCATTCTCGACTTGGCTTTCTCTTCGCGTATTGCTGCGCGTTCACGTCGCTCTTCTAATAGATCTAAGTCTATGCGCCGCTCATCGTCATTGGTTGCGACGTTAACTTCCGCAGTACGGATGGTTGGCATTCCAATTTCAGCTGGTATAACAGCTTCTGTCCCATAGACCAAAGAGAAGGGGGTGTCCCCGTTGCTAACCTTGATGGTTGTGCGGTGCGCCCAGAGAACATGTGATAGTTCTTCTACCCATCTACCTTTGTGTCTGTCCAGGCACGCTTTGATTCCTTCGCCTAGACTTCTATTTGCGCGCTCAACCAGACCATTGGTTTGTGGATGAGTTACTGATGCGAAGTGTTGCGTGATGTTCAGCTGTTCGCACCAATCTTTGAACGGGTTATCACGGAATTGTTTTCCGTTGTCAGAGATAATTTCTCCAGGCAATCCAAAACGACATACTATGTTGTCCCACACGAATCGTTTAACCTGGTTACCTGTTATGGTCGCTACTACCTTTGCTTCGATCCACTTGGTAAAGTAATCTATTGCCACAATGAGGAATTTCAATCCTCCTGCGGCAATGGGGAAAGGTCCAGCGATGTCGATACCCCATTTGTAGAAGGGCCATGGCGATGTAATAGGTGTTAGTTCATGTTGTGGTCGGCGCGGAATAGGTCTGTGAACTTGGCAATCGTTGCACTTTCGTACCAAGTCGCGTGCGTCACGGTGCATAGTTGGCCAATAGTATCCAGACCTTAGGGCGCGCGCTACAATGGACCGTGGTCCTGAGTGCATGCTGCATGAGCCTGCGTGGATCTCTCTAAGTACATAGTCTGCCTGGAGAGGTCCAACACACCTAAGCCATGGTTGTAGGAATGAGCGTCTATATAAGACGTCGTCTCTGAGCTCGAATCGCTGCGCTGTGCGTCGGATTCTTCGAGCTTCCTTCTGCTCTTGGGGAAGTATGCCCTTGCTGATGAAGTCAATGATCGGTGTCATCCACGTAGGATATTCCTCTTCTATCACCGTGGATATTTCCATCTCTGTGATTGACTTGTTTTTCAAGGTTTCCACCAAAACTTGTTTTGATAGATGCGCAAAACTGGTGGATGCAATTTTGCTCAGCGCATCTGCTTTCCTATTTTCACTCCTGGGAACCTGCTTGATGATGAATCTATCGAAGTTCTGGATCAGAGATTTGGTCTTTTCGAGGTATTGGATCATGTGTTCCTCCTTTGCTATATATTCTCCTGAAACGTGGTTAGCCACTAGCCGCGAATCGACGTTTACTTCTAGGTTGCGTGCACCCATTTGAGTTGCGATGCGTAATCCAGCTAGGAGTGCTTCATATTCTGCCTCGTTGTTCGTGGCTGTGAATTCAAAACGCAGTGCGTAGGTGAATTCAACTCCTTCAGGGTTGGTGAGAATAAGGCCACCTCCTGATCCATCTACGCATGAGGATCCATCAGTAAATAGGACCCATGGTTCTTGAAGTTCCTCCTTGCTTGTCGCAGGTGGAGTGTCTGTATCCGGCTTCTCAATGATGAAGTCGGCCAATATCTGCCCCTTAATTGCAGTGCGCGGTCTATATGATATGTTGTGTTCGCCCAGTAACACACTCCATTTTTGTAGGCGTCCCGATGCGTCGGGTTTTGATATAACCTGTTTGATGGGTTGGTCTGTGATAACAGCGATTGGATGCGCCTGGAAGTACCTGCGTAGTCTTTTCGCTGCAAACACTAAGGCTAGGACCAATTTCTCCATTGCGGTGTAGTTAATCTCCGTTTTCTTCAACGCCTTACTAACAAAATAGATGGGTGTTTGGACGGAATTCCTATCTGTCAGTAGAACTGCGCTGACTGCTCCTTGGGTCGCAGATAGGTACATGATCAGCTCTTCCCCTGGTCGGGGTGCAACAAGCTTTGGGAGCGCTGCTATGTGTTGTTTGAGCTGTTTGAAGGCTTCTTCTGCCTCCGCAGTCCACCTGAAGTCTCCCTTTTTGGTACACTTCTTGAGTGTCTTGAACAGGGGAAGTGACTTGTCTGCTGATTTGGATAAGAATCGGTTCAGTCTGGCTAGCTTGCCGTTTAGTGACTGAACTTCTTTTAGTGTGCGCGGTGAGGGGAGGTCAATGACTGCTTGAGTCTTCTCTGGGCAAGGCTTGATCCCATCGGGTTCTATCAAATACCCGAGAAACATTCCTTCCGTAGCGCCAAACGTACACTTCTTGGGGTTCAATTTCATGTTGATTCTCCTGAGTGTTTTGAACGTTTCCTCCATGTCGCGCACCAGCTCGTCCTCTGTATGGCTTTTGATGACGAGATCATCGACGTATACTTCCAAGTTGCGTCCCACTTGCTTCTCGAACGCAGTGTCCACCAATCTTTGGTATGTTGCTCCTGCGTTCTTTAGGCCGAAGGGCATCTTTGTGTAACAGTAGACCCCTTGACTTGTGTGGAAGGCCGTCTTTTCTTCGTCTCCCTCCGCCATTTGAATTTGGTGGTATCCCTTGTATGCGTCCAGGAAGCATTTGAAGGGATATCCACATAGAGACTCAATTTTCCAATCTATCTCCGGTAGCGGGTAGCAGTCCTGTGGACATGCTTTATTGAGATCTGTAAAGTCTACGCACATCCTCCAACTGCCATCGCTCTTCTTTACCATTACTGGGTTAGAGAGCCAGTCATGATAGTAGACTTCACGCATGATGCCTGCGTCTACTAGTTTATGCACTTCTTCCAGGATGGCTTTTGCGCGGTCTGGAGCTTGTCCGCGCTTTTTCTGTCGTATTGGAGGATATCCTTGTCGGATTTGTAGCTTATGTTCCGTGATGGAGCGTGGCACTCCTGTCATATGCTTAGGCTCCCATGCAAAAATATCCAAATTATTTTGCAAGAGTGCGCACATAGCTGATTTGCCTTTGTCAGACAGAGACCCGCCAATAGATACATGTTGATCCGGGTATTCAGGGTGTATGGCGACCGTTAGGTTTGGGACTTTGATTGCTCGCTGTTCTGGAACAACGCCTACGTCACTTGTCACTGCGTTGCATTCTTTGGGTGGTGTAGTGGTATTGTAAAGGGTGACAATACCTCCTTCCACTGGGAACTTGAGCATCCCGTGCGCTGTGGATGGTACGGCGCGGATGGATGATATTCCAGGTCTCCCAATAATACCGTTATACGGGGAGGGGGATCTGATTACCATGAAGTTCATCCAGGTAGTTGTAGAGTGTGGTTTGTCACCAACTTCTACAAATAGACGTAATTGCCCCGTGGGCCATATCTTCTCCCCTGTGAAGCCTGTGAGCGGCGTTGTGGCTGGGGTCAGCTGACTCTGTATCTCAGGTCGCAGCTTCTTGAAACAGTGTTCATATATGATATCAGCGGATGCACCTCCATCTATATACATGCGACGGATGTCGTGACCCCCCGTATGTATTTCAATGGTGAGTGGATCCACTACTGCGTTGTTCGCAGTCAGGGAGGGGAAAGAAATTTCGTTTTCCTTAGAAAATCGCTGACTAACTTTTTGTCTTGTCGCGCGAGGCCATGGCTGTATCATGTAGATGATATCCGCCTTTTCTTTTGGTGTCTCTTTCTTGGCTCCTGGCTTTGATTTGTCTTTCCCTTCTCTGATGTTTTTTACGAGATGGTCCATCTTTCCTTCCTTTACCAATTTGTCAATCAATTGGCGCAGTTGGACGCAGTCGTTAGTTGTGTGGCCTTTCTGTCCATGGTATTCGCAATAACCATTCCCTATGCGCTTATCCTCTGGGGTGCGGATTGGTGGAGGTTTTGGGAAGTTTGCGCCCTCCGTCACAAATATCTCCCTTGGGGTTTTTGTGAGGGGTGTGTATCTATCATTGTCTCTTCCACTCCCTTGGTTGCGATAGCCTCTGCTGCGGCTGTTACGACTGCCACCATGGTCATTGGATTGTCTCCTTGACTCCTCTTGTGGTCTATGATTCGAATAGCCTTTTTTGCTATCCGCAGCGGCTTCTTCTCCTTGGACGAAAGACCTCGTGCGCTTCATGAGCTCATCAAAGGTTAGGGGAACCTTATCATTTAGCTTTTTTATCAGATCTGGGTTATTAATTGCATTCATAAAACCCGATATTTTTAATATCTCTGGACACGCCTTGACTTTCATGCACTCGTCCTTGAAGCGTTCCATGAAAGCGCTTGTGGATTCCCCTTGTCGCTGTTTAACCCTAGCGAGTTCGACAGGGTTTTTAGCACACTTCTTCCTTTGAGTGAAGTTTAAGCGAAACGCTCTGCGCAACTCTTCAAACCCATCAATGCTTCTGCGTGGAAGCTTACTAAACCAGTTGCGCGCATTCCCTACTAATGTGGAGTTGAACATATGGCACCACACAGGTTGCGGCCAATTTTCGATAGTAGCTGCTGATTCGAAAATTTTTAGGTGATCATCAGGATCACCTGTCCCATCATATGTTTTGACATTAGCAGGCATGCGCCTTTTCTTATTCTCAGAAAAGTCACTGATGCGTCTCGTGAACGCATCAACCTTTTGGCGACGCCAGGGAAGAGACATGTCTTCGTCTTCCTGGTCGCGGTATTTTCCTTTTGATTTCCAGTGTCCAGTCTCGCTGTCCGAGGAATCTCTTGAAGATGAGCGGACTCTTTTGTGACGCTTGCGTCGACTATCATCAGAGTCTGAGGTTGTTCCTCTGTGGCGCTTGCGCCGACTATCCTCAGAGTTAGAGCTTGAGGGGCTTTCACTCGGGGAGCATCGTCGCCCAAGCCTATCTTGGATTTTGCGCTTGCCAAGCCTAGCGTGGACATTGGCACGCCGCTCACTTTCTTCAGGTTCCTCCAGATGTTGAAGATCGGCTGCTTCATCATCCACAACCTTCCTTCCAATCCTGGCGAACACTGGTTGTTTACGGCTATCCCTCTCGCGTCCTTCCTTTCGGTAGCGCGGTGGGGATGCGTCAGGATTAGGGTCAAAGTTGAGTCTGCCATGCAGACTTTGGCTTGACCTCTTCTTTGCCTCCTCTCGCATGAGCGCAGTCAAGGCTTCGTAGTTTTGGGATACAAAGTCGCTTGGCGCTAATTCGGAAGTGACTCCTTCAAGCGCGATGGAGTCCGTTTCCAAGGCAGGATCCTTGTTTCGGATAGGCGCATTGGGAGGTTCAGTGAAGTTCACCTCTGGCATGGTGAAAGGAGTGCGCTCCAGGTCTACCGCGCTAGTACTTGTCGTAATAGCGGGGGTAGTTTTGGTAAGCGATTCCACTGCAGGGAAGACCTGATCTGAATACACTCCTAAGCTTTTAGGCACACTGGTTGTTCCAGGGGTCTGCTTAGGGGGCGCATCCGTTTGGTGCTTCTTCCCTAGTGGGTCATCCTGCGCCTTCTTCCCATGCGGACTCTTGTGACTCCCGTGTTTCGTCATTCTAGTTTTCGGTAAAATTCTTAGTGTAGGGTCCCACGGATGGCGCCACTTGTTGATACAAAAGTTGGGCGTTCCTTGATAGGGCTTCTATTCTCGTACCAATTCGAATCTTAATGCTTGATGAGACCTGCGCACTAAGAAAAAGAACAAACACCGTTAGGCTTATCGAGGGATTGTCTCCCCCGATTATCCTCCGGCGTGAGAGTAAGTAATCGAATGTAGGGTTTAGTTTATGGTTAGGGTTTATTGAAGATCGTACCTTTACCGAGGGCTTGGGTGCCCTTTATATATGCATGAAACCCTAGTGGGTTTCGTGTTCCCTACTCTTCGGCGTGTTAGCCGACATCGGGTATATAGTATATATCTTCTTTATTTAGAAGATATTCTATATATTATCCGGAAATAACTTTGGGCTTGGGCCTTGTCGACCCCAGCCGCATAACTGGTAGTCCAGTTGCGGCCCAAGCGTAGTGGGCTTAATTGTTAGTATTGTTTACTAACTGGGTTCGTGACCCGGGTGTAGACTATACGTCATCATTCTACATACAATAAAACACTCACATACCAAGGGACAAATCCCAACCATTGATTTAAATTTAATCAATGGCTGAGATCATACCAATTGTTATTAAAAAAATAAACGGAGGGGTAATTTCATAAATTTACAACAAAACACATACACTAACCGCTCATTTTCCTCTCATAATTTCTACCTACCAACACACACTAAAAACACACAGTACTCTCAACAAAAACCGAACAAAATTACCGTAAAAAATGCCGGATCTATACGCATTTCACCACTCAATCAGAAAGAAATGGAATCTCCGGCGAAAAGAATGAAGGAAACACCAGAAAAAAATCCAATTTCAGGTATACCGAAACCCTAGAATGCGTATATAATGATACTCACTGTTTATTGAGATTATATTGAAGATATTGTGATTTTAGATTGAATAATTGATGTTTATAGAAGTTATAGTGATTTTGTGAAGAAAAACGTGACTAGAAATTAGGTTTTCAGAGTTATAGTGATGTTTAGATTGAATAACTGTTCATTAGAAGCATTTATTGAAGAAGTTATATGCGGTTAAGCCACAGAAGACGCCTTCGGCTTTGCCGAAGGCGTTGACTGCAACTAAGCCACAGATTGAATAATTGATGTTCATTAGAAGCATTTATAGTGATGTTTAGATTGAATAAGTACAAAACATAAGAAACGTCTTCTGCCAAAACATAAGTACAAAGTTAATATCACCAATTATGTTGATAACTGCAAGTTGAGTTTTGCGGACTACATGTGTAATTAACTTTGTTAGCTCGTATTGTGTGTCACCGGTGATATCGTGATATCGTGATATCACCGGTGATATCACATGTGATATCACATATCACATTTGATATCACATGGTGATATATCACATATCACCTGTGATATCACAGGTGATATCACCTGTCATATCACATGTGATATCGTGATATCACCGGTGATATCACATGTGATATCGCATATCACATGCATTTGCATCATGTGAATATACATCATGTGATATCATTAATTTGTGTTTATTATGGCTGGTTTTTTTCTACCCAGTAGCTTGTATCAGTTTATTTTTAGTAAATATAGTAACAGTTTTTTCTTTCAGGGTTCTTCAATCCCTGAACATACCACTTTCTGTGGAAACCGTGTGTGTATTTACTGCTCCTGTGTTCTCTGCCTTCGCTGCATGGGCAACATATCTCCTGACTAAGGTTTGTTTTCCTTCCGAGTACTGCTCTTGTTTTGTGTTCTAACAAATAGTTTGATGTTGTTAAAAACAATACTGAGACCTTCAATTTTGTTTATTTGATTTTATAAAGGAAGTTAAGGGAACAGGTGCTGGACTGACTGCTGCTGTTCTTCTGGCCATGGTAATCAAATAATGGGTACTTGTAATAGTTAAATTTGACCGTTAATATATGTTTAGTTTGCATCGGTGTATGATGTAAGCGACACCTAAGCGACTTGATGAATCTTATATTGCTTTAGGAATATTTGAATTTGTCTGGTACTCTCATATGTAGTTCTGTAGTCAAGCTGCTAGATTAATGTTTGGTATGTACTTCAACATGTAGTACTTAAGTGTAGGGTAACCTTAAAAGTCTTTTCTACTGCCAACTACTAGTGTAGGGCGAGAGGGTCTCTAATCTCGATGTTCGTTGGGTATAGTGTGTACACATCTCTATGCTATATCTATAGCCCATCATTAGTGTACTGCTAGATTTCTCTCCTTCCCTACATGGCTACATCCCTTCCTATGATGATCTAATGGTCTATTTGATTTCTGATAATACTATGTCTTATAGGTGCCATCCTATATTTCTCGATCGGTGGCTGGGAGCTACGACAATGAAGCCGTGGCTATTTTTGCTTTAATATATAACATTCTTGTTTGCTTATGAAGTAACATATGATGTGTGTGATAGCGGCTTTAGATTTACTCTACCAACACCTAACATTCAAGTCAGAATATTATAGCCTAAATGGGGTGTTTCTTTCACAACTAAGTTTAGTGTTTATTTGTATTTTCTGACTTGCCATTCTATTTACACAGAGTTATATCAAATGCTTTTTCTTTGATGCTAATTACATGTTTGATTGCCTTCATGTTTGTCATTTGTCTTGTTTGTCTTTTCCTTTTCGGTCTATATTATGGTTGGCCTCTTGAGCACCTAGGTGATGTGACTCTGTATCTTAATAGTAGCTATTGAAAGTCTTTAATGATAGTTACGATTTGTTTGTGATTGTTGCTGAGAGTCTCTCTTTGATAACCATCTAAATTCCACTGTAAAATAGTTCCGTTGTTGGGATGCTTTGTACCCACACGTGTCATAAGTTTCTTTTCCGTTCATGTAGGCATACCCAGTTATGAACATTTGCATGCTCGTTAGTCATTGGCCTGATAGGAGTGAGCAAACTGCAGAAATACCAAACCGAAATACATAGTACTTGTCTATAGCAAAAAGGTTTTCTGTATGATAGTGTTTGGTTCCTGTTGTTTTTATGTTTTTGTCTTCTGTTCAATGATTAAAACATTTCAAAAATGTTTTGGCTGGTTTCATGAAACTGATTGGCACCAACGTGTCAATGTACACAAATTATCGGTTTAATTTTTGTAGATTTTTCAAGACGTGACTTGTGATATTCAAAAAATCACTTGTGATATTCAGAATATCACATCCAAGATAACTAATGTATGTAATGTAGCGATTAAATTTTACTATTATCAGGACTTTGTGTAGTTTGAATCAGATAATTGAGTAGCAGGAATTGTTTGAAGTTGCAATAAATATTGTCACTTTTTTTTGTTTGACAATTCTAAAAGTATAAGAAACTAATACATTGAACGACCAGGAAGACTGTTATTTTTAGAATACTAGATGCGTTAAAAGTCTTAAGTTAGGCGAAAAGAACAGGGATATGGGTAATATTGTTCTAGCATTTGATGATCACTTTTGTTACAACTAGTTTGAAACTAATTATGGAGTATTAAAATTAACTAGATGATTATAAAGCGCAAGTTTATTTGTACATATAGGAATTGATTATTCCAACATCCCCTCACTTAAATTCCGCTAATGATTTCCTTTTATTTATTTATTGCAGCTGAAGCAGCAGAAAATCAAGAAGCAGGAGAAGAAGAAAAAGTATGACGCGGAGAAAGCAAAGGAAGATCTTGTGACGAAAAAATGTCAGCGAGAAGAAAGACGTGATAGATATCGTACCCAAGACAAACTACAAAAGAAAATGCGCAGAGAATGAGCCCCTTTACGTTTACTGGTGGTTATGTTATTTAATCAAATACTGTTTTCCATTTTTGTAAGTTTTGTAGGGTCGATAACAATGGGATATCATCAAATATTAGAGTGAATTATTTGATAATTTAAAGTCATACTGCAGGCTAAATGTGGCAAAGTTTTGGTGGTTATATACGACATTGTTCGTTCTTTTGATACTTTGTACACATGCAAGGGGGTTTGAACCACCCTACTGGATCTTTAGTATTATTAATGTTTAAAGTACCTTTGATCCGCCAGTCCTGTTGCACTGTACGCTTTATGTCACTAACCTCTGCGACAAGATCCTGCAGAGAATACTCTTTTAAGCGTTCCTTTTTGTTGTATGGTCATCATGTCATGTTTCATAGATGCCGCAACAACTTAGCCATGCTTGAATTCATTTTTCAAAGGTAAACTTGCTGTTATCTATCTAATATTCGAACTCCTATCATGTCTTAAGCTTATGATCTAGAACAGTGAGATTTATTATATGATGGCATATATGTTTGTGTTACCTTCATCTTAGACTTTAATTTCTTGCCTTGTCCTTTTTGTTTCTTTACAGATGGTGGTGTCAAGAGAGATACAAGAATCTCCAGGCTTTCTCCCTTGGATGAAACTGGCGGTTATTAGGTAGTTTTAGATGTCTTATTAGGTATATAGGTTCAGCCTTGGACACGTTCCAAGAATAACGTTAGTCGACTTGTGAACTTTTTTAGATATTTCTATCTTGTATATATATTGAAGAACATAAATGTATTACTTCTATTCGAGTTAAAGTAATTTGCTATTCGAATAAACCTTGCTAGGAATACAAAATTGTTGTTACTGTGGCACAAAATTTATGTTGCGAGACGTTTTTATGGTACAAAATATTTGCCATTAAAAACAGCATATGGTCATGCCATGGTATTGATTAATGACACAAATTATGCACCACTAAATCTTTGAAACACATTAGCAACACACAAAAAACAGTGAGCACATAGATTTATTACATTTGACAGGTACTATCACCATTTGATATCACATATCACCTGTGATATCACAGATTCACCGGTGATATCACCTGTGATATCGAGATATCACCGGTGATATCACCTGTGATATCACATATCACATGTGATATCACATGGTGATATATCACATATCACCTGTGATATCACATGTGATATCAAATGTGATATCACCTGTGATATCACAGGTGATATCACATATCACATGTGATATCATAGGTGTTTGAGCTTTTTCACATGGGATATCACCGGTGATACCTCATATTTTGTATCTACAAAAACAAGTAGCTAACTACAGTCTAACTATCACAGGTGATACCTAATATGTTATTTTGTATCATAGGTGATACCCAATAAGTTATTTTGGATCACAGGTGATACCTAATAAGTTATTTTGTATCACTGGTGATACCTGATAATGTTAGTAGGTAACAAGTATTTAGAATATATATATATACATATATAAATATATATAATATATATATATATAATATATATATAATATATACATATATATATAATTTTATACATAATATATATATATATATATATATATATATATATATATATATATATATATATATATATATATATATATATATATATATATATATATATATAAGCTTAAAAGTCTACACAATAAGCAACATGAAAATAACTTATCAAATTCTTAATATTTTGATAAAAACATTACATAACAAAAATATTATAACTAAAACAAAAAAACCTAAAAATAAAAAATTACCCCTAGATGTGTAAATTTAGTATCCATCTAGGGGTAATTTTTGATTTTTAGGTTTTCTTAGGCTCGTTTAATTCCCATAAGAACTCGTTTTTCAGTTTAATTTGCGTTTTTGCTTATTTGTGCTTTACTTACTTATTTTGTATCACACGTGATACCTAATATGTTATTTTGTATCACCTATGATTTTGTATGTATCACAGGTGATACCTCATATTTTGTATCTACAAAAACAAGTAGCTAACTACAGTCTAACTATCACAGGTGATACCTAATATGTTATTTTATATCACATGTGATACCCAATAAGTTATTTTGTATCACAGATGATACCTAATAAGTTAGTTTGTATCACTGGTGATACCTCATAATAAATTATTTTGTATCACTGGTGATACCTCATTTTGTATGTATCACAGGTGATAGCTAATATGTTATTTTGTATCACAGGTGATACCTAATATGTTATTTTGTATCACAGGTGATACCTAATAACTTGGCCAAAATAGTTTAATGCTTTATTGTGATAAATGTCAAATTATTCCATAAAATTACAAAAATAAAAAATAAAAAATAGACCAATCAGTAAAACTCACAATTTCAATCAGTAAAAAAATACAGGCCTTTAACCTTTTATGAACCAAAAAAAAAATCTTCTTGTATGTGTCGTCCGATATCACAAACCGATCAATAGCAGTACAAACTCTTTTCAACAAGCACTAACATTGAACAACATTAAAACCAACTAGCAGTACTAACCAATGTGTGATTTTGTATGTATCACAGAATATCATTTGTGATTTTCAGAATATCATTTGTGATATTCAAAATATCGCTTGAGATAATATCACTTGTGATATTCTGAATATCACAGAATATCACTTGTGATATTCAAAAACATATGAAAACGTCTGAAAACGGCCAAAAACATTTAAAAACGGACGAAAACGGACAAATATGTATGAAAACATACGAAAACGTAAGAAAGTTCCCCCAAGGCGACCACAACCTATAAAACATTGAAACTTGAATATCAAAATATCCTGAAAATATATCTTGCAAACTAAAAAACTTTTTGAGAGATGCATCTATTCCTAAATACGTTATAAATGCTTGCTAGGATGACCAAACATTTTGTGAAAACAAAATTTTTATAACTTGAAAATTAAGGTGGAAAAGGCAAAATAAACAAACAGTTAACATATTAGGTATCACCTGTGATACAGAATAACTTATTAGGTATCACCTGTGATACAAAATAAGATATTAGGTATCACTTGTGATACGTACCAAATATTATGTATCACATGTGATACAAAATAAGATATTAGGTATCACCTGTGATACAACAGTGAACATAATAGGTATCACCTGTGATACAAAATAAGTTATTAGGTATCAATGATACAAAATAAGATATTAGGTATCACCTGTGATACATACTGATATGTGTCGTTTTACACATATCTTTTCGTCCAATTTTCGAGTCAAAACAACCAAAAACACTTTAAAACGATCAAATAATGTTAAAAATATCTTTGAGATGTGTTTTTGTGTATTCCATATGCAAAATGATTGAAAACGATTGAAAAACAAACAAAATTTGCATAAATGGCAAGTCTAGTCCCTCAAGCTTAAAAAAATAATAATAATAAAAAAAAATTTGGTCCTTGGATTATTCTCACTTGGCAAAAGTGACCCTTGGTGTGATTTGGTATACCTGTCAGTTTTGGTCCTTGAAGATTACTGAAGTTACAAAATTAGTCCTTGTGTTATAATCTTAATTGACCAAACTTTAACAAACCGGATCCAAAAGAATTAAACCAACCCAATCCCACTTAAACCCCACCACCCACCTTAACATTAAACCACTTTACAGCCCAACACCAAAACATACCGGCCCACCCACTTAAACCCGACCGACCCAACCCCATCTAACTAAAGATAGATAAAACCAGGTTATATGGTCAAAATCCCCAAATGGCAGTCAATATTCCAATCGCTACAACCCTAACCCACTTCTTACCATCACCATCACCAATTCCCCATTTCCCCAAATCCTTCTCCAGTCACCATCATCTCCCACTACCGTCCAAAATAGCCTCACGGGTTTCACCTCCACCTCAGCAATCCGAGGCTAAAATAAGATCCAAAGGCCAAGATTTAGAGTGAAGAGCTCAAGATGATCCAATGGTGAAGAAAAGAAGCAGAAGCATAGAAGAAAGAAAAAACCCTAGCTTATTATTTTTGTATAAATAGATGAGTAGTGTTTTAGGATTAGAGAGGTTTTAACTAGCTTTTCTTTCGGTATGTTTTTATTTTTTTAGTTGTAATTTATTTTCAGAAATGTAGTTTTAATTTTAGTCGGATGTAATTTTAATTTAGTTTAGTTAATGAAAGTTCATTTTAGTCATTTGTTTATTCAGTATTTGTTATTGAATTTGAGTTTGTGGATTTTCTTTGTTGTTTCACTTTGTTTTTAGCATCATAGGTTGTTGTTTGTTATATTAGCTGCTACGTTTTTTTTAGATTGTTGTGATTGTTGGCGAGTTAGTTTATATGTTGTTGTTTTAGATTGATGTTGTCGTTTAGTGATAGCTTTTTAGTCCTTTAGTCAGTTTAATGATAGCTTTTTAGTCCAATTTGATCTTATTCCTTTTTAGTTAAGCTGTTCTGCTTATGTAGCTTATTTATGGGTTTACTCTTGTGTTTCAAAACATGTTGTAGTTAAGAAATTTGCGTAATGTCTGTAACTTAATAAGCTGGTAGAAAAAAAAATCAAAAAAAAATAGTTCCAAAAAAGAGACACAAGAGAGATTCGAACCCAGGACCCCAAGCTCACAAAGCCACCACCTCACCACTCTGCTCAGCAAACTTTTTAGGATATAATATGCACAATTTTTTACTTATTCCGTTCTTTCTTTGCTATTTAAAAAAAAAAAAAAAAAAAAAAAAAAAAAAAAAAATCAGTTTGAAGTCTTTTATGTATTTTTCTTTTCAAAAATTACTTTAAAGCATGTTTAATTAAATTTTAATTAGAAAAAAAAATGTAATTCATTTTCGTAAAATTTTCTGTTGTCATTTAGGATGTAGGAAAATTAGATTTGTACCCATAGAGTTTTTATTTCATTATTTTGACGTTTTTAGATTCGTTCTCGTTCCCGTTTTCGTTAATTCGCGTTTTTTAATCCGTTTACGTTTTTAATCATTTATGTTTCTCTTAAATTGTTTTCCTTGTCATTTTAAATCGTTTTTATTTTATGTTCGCATATCGTAGCTTAGAAACCCAAAAATCCTTTTATTATTCACCATTCAAACACGTGCACGATTCGAGATCATAAAATTCCATTCACGCCTTCGTTGGGGATAACGACCCGGGAATACAACTTCCGTTGTACTCCTTGGAAATAAATAACGACTTGATTTTAACCGATCAAATTTTGGCGCCGCTGCCGGGGAAGGCTTGACGCGAATTTTATCTCTCGTTTGTCGTTGCGTGTTTCGTAAATATTTTTCTATAAAAACCCAAAAAGATTTTTATTTTTCAAAATTTATTTTTCTCTTTCCTTTTGTATTTTTCAAATATTTCTAAAAATCCAAAAATATTCTTTGTATCCCCTCTATTCGTTTAATTCTTTTTCTCATCCTCTTAAACCGTTTAATTCTATCTTCTTAACCCTCATTTATGTTTAATTCTTATGTCGTCACTGGGCTATCACTGTTTTCATTGTAAAAGCCCGTTGATTGACACTCCTCGTTGTGCAAAGTGTAAGTGTGAGAGGTGTGGAAATCATGCCCCAAAGGATCGTGGATCTTGTTATTGGTGTGAAGTAGCTCTCGAAGAAGAGCTTAATTCCGTCGATAATTCTCAAGATTCTTCCGACCACCCTCAACAACCCCAACCATCTTCACCCAAATATTGCGTATATTGTGAAGATCCGTTGGGGGATGATCCACTTTGTGGACGATGTTTCTGCAAAGGATGTGGGTTTGTCCCTGACCTTTGCGTGTGTTGCAATTCTGAAATCGAAAATACAAACACGTATCCAGATTTTCAAAAGGATTGCAACTTTCCTCAGAATTCATTTTGGCAAGAACCATGTTTCCAAAACTTAAATGTGCCAAATGATCCTAGTGCTGATTATGGAGGTCTTCACCAAAATTTTGATTGTCAAACGAGTGACATGCTTGTCTATGAGCAGGTTTCTTGTAAAAAGCAAAATCTTGGTTATGACCAAAATCCATATCAGTCATTTCATCAATCACAACAATACTATTGTTGTGAGTACTGTGGAGGTCCTCACTATAGCTCTGATTGTCAAACAAGGTACCCGCTTGTTTATGAGCATGACCCTTGTAACAATTATGATTATTCTTATCCTCCACAGTATCAAACCACTCAAAATCAGCCTCAGCTATCTCTTGAAGATATATTCCAAGAACTTCAAGAGATACGAATTGAACTTACAAATCTGGCTGTTAAAACTAACCCAAATGATTGTCATGGTGAGTCTATGGAAGATTTACTCGCCATAGAACGAGCAGCACACAACCGTTTCTTGTTTGATCAGGCGTGCATGCTCGATGACGAAGATGAGGAAGGGGAGAATACCATCTTTGTGAACAATTCCATTATTCAACCCCCTCAGTCCACCGCATCCACACCCATATCACATACTTTGGATTCCGATGACTCTCTCATTATGGGGGATGAGCATCTTGACACTATTCCTGAAAAGGAATCGGACGAATTCATAAAGTCTAGTGTTGAGAACTCTATCCCAATCCCAAGTGAGTCTGAGGATATATCCTATAATGAGTGTGATTGGTCTTATTGTGATCCTCATGACATTTCTGAGGATACTTCCGGGATCTTCTCTAACCCGCTCTTCAATTCAAATGGCGATTTATCCTCTAGTGATGATGAATCACTTTCTGATGAGGACGCTTTAAATGAAAGCCTCAAAGTCTATTCGAATTCTCTTTTTGAATTTGATGATGAGTACTTTTCTAGCGAAATAAATCCTCTCTTTGATCGAGAGTTAGAGAACGATGAGGTCAAGGACTCTCTTAGTCCTAAACTTGATAATATGACCTCACTTGATCCCGAGATTCATATGGATGCTCTTTCTCCGACATATGTGACACTTCCCTTTGAGGATCGCCATTATATTGACGTCACATATGTCGTTCGAGTCTTTCTACCTTTCTGTGATTATAAGGTAGCTTGTCCTTTTATTCACTCGTTTGAGAATGAGGACAAGGTTTTTGACCCCGGCATCTGAGCCGGATGCATCTCATCGGAGTGGAACTTTCATGTACTTCAATGTTTATCCAAACACTTTGAATGAAAGTCCGATGGAGATCTTCTCTTTCACATGCTTCCCCATGGACAAATGAATTCGGGGTCGAGTCAAGCTAGCGACTCGGTTAACAAAAACAGTAGCACACCATATGGGTTTTCACCCATATTTCTGACTTCTTTCTACTTTCTACCACCCTAGTGTGGGGGATATGCCCCCGATGTTGTTCTGACTTCTTTCTACTTTCTACCACCCTAGTGTGGGGGAGATGCCCCCCGCTGTTGTATATAATTTTCAAACAAAAAAAAAAAAAAAAAAAAAAAAAAAATGTTTTAAACTTCAAAAATAAAATAAATGGCCCGTAATATTTCCCTTTTACGTTCTCAGTTTCGGCATAACAGCCGGTACTTTGAATATTGAGGACAATATTCATTTCTAGTGTGGGGGGAATTCTCACGAATTTAATCACGTATATATACCATCTAATTCCCCCGTTTTTGGCCAAAACTTTTTTTTTTGGTGTAAGTGTTTTGCACTTACACAACAAATGGTTATCAGTCCACCATGTCTCACACACAAAAGGATTGGCTAATCCAAGAGCAAACGGTTCTTGGTAAAGATATATCAAATCCGTTTACGGCTTACAATTTTCCAAAAATTGTATGGTATTCGACTCACCATATCCTAAAAAGATGAAGAGTTGGCTAGCCCGCAAGATTATGGCTTGTGGTAAAGGCAGTTGGAAAACCATAATTGGTCATCAGCTCACCAAAGATAATAAGTTGTTTTATCTAAGAGTTGGCTAGTCCAGAAGCAAACGGCTTCTGGTAAAGACAAATCAAATCCGTTGGCAGCTGATGATTTGCTCAAAATCATATGGTTATCAGTGTACCATAGTTCTTACTTGAACTGAAACATTTGGCTACTCCAGAGGTGATGGCTTCTGGTAAAGAGATACATCCATCAACTTTTCATAAAAAAATTGCTAGGGACTAGCAATTGCTCAGTGTGGGGGATTTGATATGTGTCGTTTTACACATATCTTTTCGTCCAATTTTCGAGTCAAAACAACCAAAAACACTTTAAAACGATCAAATAATGTTAAAAATATCTTTGAGATGTGTTTTTGTGTATTCCATATGCAAAATGATTGAAAACGATTGAAAAACAAACAAAATTTGCATAAATGGCAAGTCTAGTCCCTCAAGCTTAAAAAAATAATAATAATAATAATAAATAAATTTTTGGTCCTTGGATTATTCTCACTTGGCAAAAGTGACCCTTGGTGTGATTTGGTATACCTGGCAGTTTTGGTCCTTGAAGATTACTAAAGTTACAAAATTAGTCCTTGTGTTATAATCTTAATTGACCAAACTTTAACAAACCGGATCCAAAAGAATTAAACCAACCCAATCCCACTTAAACCCCACCACCCACCTTAACATTAAACCACTTTACAGCCCAACACCTAAACATACCGGCCCACCCACTTAAACCCGACCGACCCAACCCCATCTAACTAAAGATAGATAAAACCGGGTTATATGGTCAAAATCCCCAAATGGCAGTCAATATTCCAATCGCTACAACCCTAACCCACTTCTTACCATCACCATCACCAATTCCCCATTTCCCCAAATCCTTCTCCAGTCACCATCATCCCCCACTACCGTCCAAAATAACCTCACGGGTTTCACCTCCACCTCAGCAATCCGAGGCTAAAATAAGATCCAAAGGCCAAGATTTAGAGTGAAGAGCTCAAGATGATCCAATGGTGAAGAAAAGAAGCAGAAGCATAGAAGAAAGAGAAAAACCCTAGCTTATTATTTTTGTATAAATAGATGAGTAGTGTTTTAGGATTAGAGAGGTTTTAACTAGCTTTTCTTTCGGTATGTTTTTATTTTTTTAGTTGTAATTTATTTTCAGAAATGTAGTTTTAATTTTAGTCGGATGTAATTTTAATTTAGTTTAGTTAATGAAAGTTCATTTCAGTCATTTGTTTATTCAGTATTTGTTATTGAATTTGAGTTTGTGGATTTTCTTTGTTGTTTCACTTTGCTTTTAGCATCATAGGTTGTTGTTTGTTATATTAGCTGCTACGTTTTTTTAGATTGTTGTGATTGTTGGCGAGTTAGTTTATATGTTGTTGTTTTAGATTGATGTTGTCGTTTAGTGATAGCTTTTTAGTCCTTTAGTCAGTTTAATGATAGCTTTTTAGTCCAATTTGATCTTATTCCTTTTTAGTTAAGCTGTTCTGCTTATGTAGCTTATTTATGGGTTTACTCTTGTGTTTCAAAACATGTTGTAGTTAAGAAATTTGCGTAATGTCTGTAACTTAATAAGCTGGTAGAAAAAAAAATCAAAAAAAAATAGTTCCAAAAAAGAGACACAAGAGAGATTCGAACCCAGGACCCCAAGCTCACAAAGCCACCACCTCACCACTCTGCTCAGCAAACTTTTTAGGATATAATATGCACAATTTTTTACTTATTCCGTTCTTTCTTTGCTATTTTTAAAAAAAAAAATCAGTTTGAAGTCTTTTATGTATTTTTCTTTTCAAAAATTACTTTAAAGCATGTTTAATTAAATTTTAATTAGAAAAAAAAATGTAATTCATTTTCGTAAAATTTTCTGTTGTCATTTAGGATGTAGGAAAATTAGATTTGTACCCATAGAGTTTTTATTTCATTATTTTGACGTTTTTAGATTCGTTCTCGTTCCCATTTTCGTTAATTCGCGTTTTTTTAATCCGTTTACGTTTTTAATCATTTATGTTTCTCTTAAATTGTTTTCCTTGTCATTTTAAATCGTTTTTATTTTATGTTCGCATATCGTAGCTTAGAAACCCAAAAATCCTTTTATTATTCACCATTCAAACACGTGCACGATTCGAGATCATAAAATTCCATTCACGCCTTCATTGGGGATAACGACCCGGGAATACAACTTCCATTGTACTCCTTGGAAATAAATAACGACTTGATTTTAACCGATCACATACCAAATATTAGGTATTACCTGTTATACAAAATAAGATATTAGGTATCACCTGTGATACAAAATAAGATATTAGGCAAATAGACCTACCATGTGTTTTGAGCTACATTTGTGACACCAGCTATAACGTCTGGTTCAACTGCCTATTAGCCCTTTCATTCAAGATAACCAAATATGAGTGAATAAAAATTACGAATCCTGAACTTAGAATCGCCCATATTATATAAGCAAATTCACTTCATTGATTCAAAAGTTAGTACATCGGGCAACTTTAACAACATAGACACAGACCTATACTAAACAAACAAGTTGATCGTGTTTCAGCTTATATTTAAAAAAAAACAACATAACACTTGACAGAAGTAACAAGACTCTACAACTCGTTTATTTCACTTTTCTTTTATTCATCCATTTCTTCATCATCTTCAACCTCCTCGAAATAATGCCAGCATCACCGTCCCCGAGACTATTAAGATCTAACTGCAGTCTAGATGGCTCATCAATCTGGTCTCGAGATAAGAAATCTTCCATTTTATCACAACATACAATAACAACTAAATCAGCTTAAGGGGAAGCTCGTGTGCCAATAAACATAAACAAAATATCTAAGATTTTTGTTCAAACCACGCTCTCCTGGACTTCTCTGTAATGTGTTTGGTCGGATAGATTCTGATGTTAATTAGAAATTACAGAAGTTATATTTCATAATGTTATATACAGTTAGTTCAATGTGCTTCCACGTATTTATTATGTTTTTATCAAAATATCACTTGTGATGATATTCTGATATCACAGAATATTACATGTGATATTCAGAAAATCACTTGTATCACTTGTGATATTCTGAATATCACAGAATATCACATGTGATATTCAAAAAATCACTTGTCATATTCAGAATATCACTTGTAATATTCTGAATATCACAGAATATCATTTGTGATATTCAGAATATCATTTGTGATATTCAAAATATCGCTTGAGATAATATCACTTGTGATATTCTAAATATCACAGAATATCACTTGTGATATTCAGAAACATATGAAAACGTCTGAAAACGGCCAAAAACATTTAAAAACGGACGAAAACGGACAAATATGTATGAAAACGTACGAAAACGTAAGAAAGTTCCCCCAAGGCGACCACAACCTATAAAACATTGAAAATTGAATATCAAAATATCCAGAAAATATATCTTGCAAACTAAAAAACTTTTTGAGAGATGCATCTATTCCTAAATACGTTATAAATGCTTGCTAGGATGACCAAACATTTTGTGAAAACAAAATTTTTATAACTTGAAAATTAAGGTGGAAAAGGCAAAATAAACAAACAGTTAACATATTAGGTATCACCTGTGATACAGAATAACTTATTAGGTATCACCTGTGATACAAAATAAGATATTAGGTATCACCTGTGATACGTACCAAATATTATGTATCACCTGTGATACAAAATAAGATATTAGGTATCACCTGTGATACAACAGTGAACATATTAGGTATCACCTGTGATACAAAATAACTTATTAGGTATCAATGATACAAAATAAGATATTATGTATCACCTGTGATACATACCAAATATTAGGTATTACCTGTGATACAAAATAAGATATTAGGTATCACCTGTGATACAAAATAAGATATTAGGCAAATAGACCTACCATGTGTTTTGAGCTACATTTGTGACACCAGCTATGGCGTCTTGTTCAACTGCCTATTAGCCCTTGCATTCAAGATAACCAAATATGAGTGAATAAAAATTACGAATCCTGAACTTAGAATTGCCCATATTATATAAGCAAATTCACTTCATTGATTCAAAAGTTAGTACACCGGGAAACTTTAACAACATAGACACAGACCTATACTAAACAAACAAGTTGATCGTGTTTCAGCTTACATTTTAAAAAAACAACATAACATTTGATAGAAGTAACAAGACTCTACAACTCGTTTATTCCACTTTTCTTTTATTCATCCATTTCTTCATCATCTTCAACCTCCTCGAAATAATGCCAGCATCACCGTCCCCGAGACTATTAAGATCCAACTGCAGTCTAGATGGCTCTTCAATCTTGTCTCGAGATAAGAAATCTTCCATTTTATCACAACATACAATAACAACTAAATCAGCTTAAGGGGAAGCTCGTGTGCCAATAAACATATATGCAAAGATTTTGCTTTTACTCTTGCCTGATTTGTTGCTGGTTAAAGAGCTGAATAGTACAGGTGAATTGTTGACCAAAGCACTCCTGGATGCCGTAGAAGTGGGGTTACAATTAAGGAGTCCACCATTGCTACTGAACCTTATTATTTCCAAAAAAGCAACTGCAAGAAGATAAGTTGCCTTTACTCCTGAAAAGTTTCAGCAATAAATTAGACCATCTTTCAAGAACAGAAGTATAACAATAATTTACTAAAAACAAATGCTGGCTATCTTGAGAAACATTAGCTTTAACACCCCAACCCGACAAGGGTAAAGATGTCACACTAATGGTTTCATATCAGATCAAAACAAGGCATACATTACAGTAATACAAGGAATCTCAAAGGTTACAAATGAAATACTGAAATTACAAGGTTACAAATGCGAATACAAATTCTACAATATAATAACTTCTAATCATCTCTAGGCCAAAATAACTATCAAGTCTTCTAAGTCCAAAAGTCTCTTCACTCATACCCATCTTCCAACTAAAACCTGCCGCACGAAAAGAAATGCGGCTGAGCTTAAAAAGCCCAGTGAGCAGATATATAATGAACGAAAACGAAAGCAAAAGAAAATGAACAAATATGGTATAGCAATGGAATAATATAAGGCATTGATATGTGCCTAATTACACATATCTTTTATACAATTTGAACCCACAAAAACGACCAAAAACACACAAATGACTCACAAAATGATACAAATTCATCAAAATGTGTTTTTATGTGATTCAGGTACAAAAGATTGAAAAACAAGTGAAAAATGATCAATTTCACAACAATTGTCGTTTTCAGTCCCTGAAATCTCAACAAATGGCAAAACTAGTCCCTGAAAACTCAAAATGATAGAAAAGTCAACTTAAGTCCATGGGAACTCAAACTTATTCACAAATAGTCCCTGGATAAAAGTTTACACAACTTGGCAACTTTTACCCCTCAAGTATCAAAATTGGCAAAATCAGTCCCTAGGTGTTTTAAAATGGAGTTTTATCAAATATCACCCTTGTACTATTCATGAATGACAATTTGGAACATTTTGATAACTTTTGGGAAAATTACAATTTCACCCCTCAAACTTTGGAAAATTACAAAAAAGGTCCTCGGGTGTTTTAAATTGTAATAAATGCAAATTAGGTCCTTGGTTTACCTAACTTGGCAATAATGGTCCTTGTGATAACTTATGAAATGTTGCAGGTTTAGTCCTTCAAGAATTCAGAAATGACAACAATGGTCCCTATGTTTATCTAAAACCAAATCCGGATCTATTATACTTCATAAATCCCTAAAATCCAAATCCTTAAATCCAAAAAATCCTTAAACCCAGTCCACCCAAGCCCAAACCACCCCAACCCATAAATAATAACCCGATCCACTCACTTTATTTAAATATCCCAGGGTCAAACATAAGTTTGACCCGTCTCCTTTCCCTCCCACCTTTCTTCTTTACCACTGAGTCACCAAACCAGTGGTGGTTTCAACACCACCTCATCCCCCAGCTGTCTAACAACTCTCCATCACCTCACACAAGTTCCAGTAAACAATTAATGCCCCGTAAAACCCTCACAAGCAACCACAGCTGGAAAAACAACTTTTCCCGCCAAAATACCAAACAAAGGCTTGGATCACTTCTGCTTATCCAATGGCCATGATTAAGAGTGGGATTCAATCAGCAACTCAAGTGGAACTCAAAAGGTTATAAAAGAGAAGAGGAGGAAAGAGAAGAAACTACCTTGGGCTAGCCTTGGTCAAGTAGTATAATTTAGTTTACTGTTTTCTTAAATTCCAAATCTTTTAATGTTTTAATGTTGTACTCAGCATCACATTAGTGTAATATAACTCTATTTTCAGTTTAATACAAGTTCTCTTTTAAATTCATGTTTCAAGCTTTTATGCTTTTAAATTTTCAAGTCTTTTAATTCTTGTTAATCTTTGTTGTTTAATGGATTCAAATAAGTCACTTAGGCTCCTGACAAAGCCTTAAGGCTTTTAGAGACCTTAATTCAGCTTAGTTCTTTTTAATTCCAATATTAGAATAAGAATCATGAAAAACCAATGAAAAATCAAAAATAGTGAATAAATATAGAAGATGATGAAGAAGGGGTGATTTTGGAATGCTATGGGTATTAGGAGCTTATTGGAAGCCTAATAGGTGAAACCTTGCCCTTGGTTCCATGTTTCTCAGTCTCATATCACTTGTAAGCTCATTCTCCCATTTTTTTACATTTCACTGTTTTAATCTTTAATATGCTTTGATTCTTGTATTTTCTTGTTTCTATGTTGTTCCTTAATGATTATATAGTTTATTCTTAGGTGTATATGTTTTGGATTGATTTATGGTTTGATTTGGCATTTTGACTGCCAATGGATTAGATTTTGAGAATCATAGGCTTAGACTTGTTTGACACCTTGTTTATGCTAAAAAGGGTCTATCTTGACACAATATGATCCCTGGATTTGATGAATTTGGTTTACACAGTCATGTGCTTTGAAAAATCTCAGTTGGGTCCATTAAAGGGTTGTTTGGTTTTATGGGTAAATCTGTGTTATAGGTTGTTATGGGTGTTGTTCTTGTTTGATATGGACCTAGAATGACCTAAGTAATTCAGTGGAACCTTAATCAATGGGTTTGGCACAAGGGAAAGTCAACTTGACACTTGACTGCTTCATTGTGAGAATTTTGAGATTGATAAGACCTAGAACCTTGCATATGTGTTTAAAAGTTGTTAATATTTGTTAATCTTATGTTCTTGTTGCTTAATATTACATAATCAATCATTAGATTAGGTTTAAAATTCATTTTAGTCAAACTTTTGTGTTCTTGTAAAAAGTCAAATTTAGTAGTTTCCAGTTTTTGAAGAACTTTATAATTTTTGTGTGCTCTTAATTTTAGGATTTAGCTTATATGCTTTTAGGGTTTTAATCTTTTACTGCTTGTCTTCATTATAGTATTTTTAGTTATCTTTATTTCCATGTTTAACTGCTTATATGATAGCTTCTTTTTAAGCTTTTTCTGCAAAAGTGCCCTGTGCAGGGCAAATTTCTAGTTTTTCATTTACTTGCATAATCTTCATTAGTTAGATTTAGCTTGTATGATTTATTGTTTTGTGTAGTCTATCTGTCCATATTGTTATGTGTATGCTTATTTTCAATTTGTAGCTTAATCTAGATAGCTTAATCAAAGCCCTTATTGTGTCCCACCCTAACTCATTCCACTGAAGCAATCAGTGGAGTTGGAGTTGTCTGCATAAGCTCATAAAAGCCCTCATTGAACCTGAGCTTGTGGTCATAATCAATCATACTCAGTGTTTAAATGCTTGTGTAGCTTCTTTGAGCTTATTTGATAAGTCTATAGAGCTTTTGGTTTGCCCATTCCTATCAGTTCAACCCCTTGAACTTACACCATTACCCATAAGCTCTCAAAAGCTCAAATAGTGGTCATAAGCTTGTGTGATTGAGTTCCTTGAGGAGCTTATCCACTCATCCATAAGATCCAATGCTTAATTTTCCCATTGCAGCCCATTAACTAGGGCTGCAATAGCTTTTTGACTTATCCCATACCTGAGTTCATAATAAGACTCAGTAAAACTAGCTTTTTCATAAGCTCACAACAAGCTCATTACTAGGATTTAGCTGGTGATTTTTGATTCTTTTAGAAGCTTATCAACCAGTGAATAATTTCCAGTGCTTAAATCCCATGCCCTAGCTTATTTGCTAGGGCTGCTAAGAGCTTTTTGATTGTCCCATATCATCAGTGTATACTGATGGATTAAGGGAAATAAGCCAATTTCAAAAGCCTCTAACAAGCTCATATGTGAACCAAAATACTTGAGCTTGGGCTTTTTGGAAAGCTTACCAAGCCATCTTGCAACTTCAACTTTCTCTTTGGCTTTTCTAGCTTAACCCGTCAGTTAAAAAAGCCTTTCAAATAAGTTGCAGCCCTAGGTTTGGGGTTGTGTGTCTGAAAATTGCTTATTGGCTGATAAGAGCTTATTGAGTGATTCTCAGCACATAAGCTTGTCCATACATGTCCATAATACTTGTACATACCTTAATTTCCATTTTGTTTCCTTTGTAAAGCTTTTTCAAGCTTATTTCAAGCTTTGAGTCCACTATGAGCATTAAGCTCAACTGAATGACTCATAAGCTTGGAACTGCTTATTTCTTTGTTTGTAAAGTTCAAACTTCCTAAAATATGTATAATGTCAGTATTTATATAATCCAGAAAAAGAAAAAGCCAAAAAGAACCACATAAAGCTAAGTGATAGCTTCTATTTAGAAGCTTAATTTTTGCAACCAACTGTCTAGACTCATAAGCTCTTATTGTAGCTTATTTTGTTTTCTTTTCTCTTTTCTTTGGCTAGCTGTACATTTACCTAGCCTATCCTTAGCTTATTCCACTTTTTATTTGTAGCTTATAGCTTATTAGAAGCTTTTCCAGTTTTTAAGTCCAAGTTGAGCTTAATAGCTCAATTGTTGGAGTAAATAAGCTCCATTGAGCTTATTTTTGTGTTATAAAATTTTTGTCTTTATTAAAGTCTCATATTTTCAGTATTTTAATATATTTGTAAAAAGAAAAAATCAAAAAAAAAAAAGTTTAGCAAAAATGTGGGGTGTGGGATTCGAACCTTAGACCTCTCGCTAGTATAACATGCACAACACCACACCCCCTTCCCAAATGCTCTGGAGCACCAGTTCTGTTATTGTTTACAACCCATTTCTATTTAACCTTGTTTTTTCTCGTTTAGCTTATTTTCTTTTTTTAGCTTATTATAGCTTATCCGAATAAGCTGTTTGCGTCTTTTTATTTTTAATAAATCAGTAATGTTGTAAAGTAATTAAGAAAAAAATTTCAGATTTTTTAGAATACGTTTAGTATTTATTTTGTATTTTTATTTGTAAATTAATAAATAAATCATAATAAATTATATAAAAGTCAAAAAAATACAAATCTTTTTTCTAAAATTTTCTTTTGTTAAATAGAACCTGTAAAAAATAAATTTATACCCATAGTGTTTATATTTCATAAAATTCACGTTTTAACTCGCGCACTTATGTAATTTTTAATTAACCCGCGCGAGGTTTTTAGGTTTCCTTAACTTTTAACTAACTTTGTAAATATAGTTATTTATTTTATTTTTATTTAATTTGCATTTAAGCCGTTGAGGCATGCAAATTCCCTCTTCGGGAATGTTTGTTTTATTTCGTTTTGTACGTTTACGTTTAATTTAATTTAAACGTGCGTTTGTAAATCTTTTGCGTTTTTAGGTTTCTGATTGTACGTTTTTAACGATACAGCTGTGACAGAGCTATTACTATTCACATTCCAGTGTTAGTCAATCAGATTCCCGTGTTTTCTATATTCAATAAATTTCAACATCACACACATTCGTTATATTACACTTTACACACCTCGTTGGGACATAACGACCCGGGGATGCACTTTTCTGTACTCATGTACTTAACTCCCACGGATTTAAATTGCATTTTTCTCCCTTACGGTTCGAATTTAGTTGACCAATATCCTTGGTTTAAAATAGTTGACTGTAAGGGAGGAATCAGGCATAGACAAAGGTACAAAGTAGGAAAGGGAAAATGGAAGATCAGTAATCCACCACGAGCCCGAACAAATCAAATATAGTAACCATATCCTCAAAATCATATAGAGGGGAGACCTCTCAGATAATCTGATAATATGAGGGGTGTCCTCATTCTTCAAATGGAGTAGCTAGCTCCCGAACTTGTGAAAGACGTGGATTGCACCCATCATCAGTCACCAAATCAAATCAAATCAAATCAAATCATGATATATCCCTCGAAACAAAACAAATCTAGGATGCATCCATACACCCCCCAAACAAATAATCCTGGCCAATATAAATAATAAAGCGCGCATGTAGTAGCAAATGGGGACGGTGTGGAACATCACTCAACCACACTAGAGTCATGCCATCGGTGCATCAATGACATGGCCATGTTACCTTCATGGCTAGGAAACAAATTTTGGCTCGGGTATCAAACTGAAGGGTCAATGGTCAAAGGTCCAAATCATAGCAAAGGTTCAAATAGTCAAAGTCATCGAATCATAGTCAAAGTCCAATATCAAAGGTTCATATCAAAGGTTCAAATGCCAAAGGTTCATATCAAAGGTTCAAATGCCAAAGGGTCATATCCTATATCTATGTCAAATGAGTCCAAACGAACTGATAAAAGGTTCATAATCAAATGGTTCATTTAAAGAAATCTTTATCAAATGGTTTTCATAAAAGTGATCTTATTAACTGTTTTCACAAAAGTAGTCTTTAAAAGTAATTTTCATAAAAGTTTAGTAAGATTCCAAATAAATGTGGTATTGCATATTTCATAGACATCATTTTAAAAATAGTTTTCCTCAAAACATTTCCATGTTATAATTAAAAAGGTTTTCACATCTAGTTACCAAAATCAAATGAACCCTCGAAGTATCAAGTGTTTCGAATACTAATATCACAAGGTGCGAACAAATATCGAATGGATCATCATAGAGGCTCAAAGCAAAATGGTCATATTGAACGTCAAAGTCAAAATGAGTCAAACAAACGAACTAAAGTGTAGGGAAACATAGCAGTGGCTTAGGGAATCTTAAAACGAATCAAGATCAATGAATCATGAGAAAGAAGACACCCTTACTGAAAAAGGGTAGAATATATGTACCTTAACCGTCAACGAAGCATAACATAAGGATAAGAATCACTCCTCGTTCAGCGAATCTACACGAATTAATGATCGGCTTATTATTAATAACTTATCAGATTACTTGTTTTAGTCGGCTTTTCATTTTTAGTAACTTTCCATTTGTAGCAGGTATCCAAAATTAGTAGATTTTCATAATTAGCAAGTTTCCTTATTTAGTAAGTTTCCAAAAATAGCCATTTCCATAATTAGACAAATTACACAAAGTAATTAGGTTAAGTCATTAATAAGCCTCATTATGGAATTAATGTATATTTTAGCAAGTTTCCAAAGTTTAAGGTTATATATAACAAGTTTCCATATCTTAGGGTTTTAATTTGTAAATATTCCAAAGTCAAAGGTCTAATATGAAAATATCTCAATTTACTCATTTAAATACATATTTTATTCAGAATCACACTTTAGTCCTTTAAGGTTTCAATATTTACGTTTTACACCCTTTAATTATCAAAATTACAAATTAACCCTTATAGTTACATAATTCACAAATTAACCCATATTATATCCTTAATTACACAACTACCCTTTACATTTACTAATTTACAGAGTATACACTCCATTTTATGTGTGGTACGAATTCAAACTATAAGTTTCACATAATTACATTTTTAGTCCCTTTAGTTTATAAAACTTACAATTTACATCCTTATTTAATTATAATTGCAAATTAAACCCATAAACATCCAAATTTACATATTACCTCCCGAATAATATTATTTACCCAGAAAAATCACAAGTTTCCTGATTTTACACTTTTAGCCCCTCCTTTTAATTAAGATACAATTCGAACACAATAAATTACCATAAATCCACATCTTGCAAATTTTACATATAAGGACCTCATGTTATATTTTTTTACACTTTAGTACAGACCTAGATAGCATTATAAAAATAACCCACAAGTTTCATTAATTACAAAACACCCCCTTACATTTTTTTTTCCAAATCGTACCACATTTTAAAATACAAATCCTAACCCTAATCTTTCCCAATCATTAGGCCATCATTACTACATCATAATTACACATTTTATTAACCAAATCTAGATCCAAAACCCTAATCTCCATTCGTTACTTAGGGTTTCAAAATTTTTCTTTCGAATTTACCAAAACCCGATTGAAACAAAAATTAACCATGACCATTCTAGGCTTCAACAAATCATTCCAACATTTTTCCCAGATTATATATATATATATTATATAGAATCTAAATAAAATAAGTTTCAACCCTAGAAAATTCGTATAGCATAAATTAGAATTTATGTATATTCTAACCCTTTAAATTCAAAACGATCAATACAAGCTTCAACAATTCGAAACACTATTCTTCCAGACCTATATAATGATCAAGGAACCCATAAAAATTAATAACATAACCCAGAAAATTCGTATGGTATATTTTAGATATTATGCCCATTTTAAACGTTTATAATTCATACGACCCATTTAACTTGCATGATTCGAATCCAACATTTTATATGAGTCATATATAATATAAGGATCATAAGAAAAATACCAAATGATGATTTGAACGTGTAGATGAGTCGTGAGATTTTTGTGTCTCTCGGATGCAATATCGACCAAGGAAAAAGCCTAACGATCAAACGAACCACTTAAAAACCCCAAGGCTATTTTTCCTAGCCTCCTTGGACCTTGATGATTACCAGAAAAATACTAGCACACCTCAGAAAAATCGGATTGAAGAATGGAGGATTTTAGTGTGTGAATGATTTCTTTCGGCTAGGGTTTGTAGAAATAAAAAGGAAGGTTAGCTAAAATAGGTAAATTGGCCGAGAATAGGGGAGGGCATGGCTGGAAATCCGGCTCTTAATCACTTCCAAATTTGAATTGTTCTTATTTTGAATTTTCTATATTTTTATTTTGAATTTATATTACTAATAATACACAAATTATAAAACCGACCTAAATAAATAAAAATTTATAATTATATAACTTTTTTTTTATACTTGCAAAAATATTAAAATGAAGTTACAAAATTATTTGGTTCCATATCTTATTCATTCCCGACGGTTGGGATTTATTTTGGTGATTTATAAGCTTTTAAATAAATTTTTAAAATTGCAAGGGCATTTTGGTCATTTTTTTCCTGTTTCAGATTTTAGGGTTTTACAACTCTTCCCCTCTAACAGAAAAATTTCGTCCTCGAAATTTGAAGTCGCAAGGTGAACGAAGTCGTAGCAAATCGCAACAGATCATCGTAATATTCTCATGCCCGAGGAGTTTCTTCCAAAAGATCTTTAGACCAAACGTTTCTCATGACTCATATCAAAACGAGGTGGGTTCAATTTTCTCAAAAGAGACAAACTAAATTGATTCTAATCAAAAGACCACGCCACAAAATGGAGAATAGGCAAATCTTCAGAAAGCTCATATGAACTACGAACAAACTTCAAATAACTTGGCTGTATCAACAGTAGAGAGTTCTAAAAGAATTTCAAGATTATAACTGTAGTCAACGGAATGCAAAATGA
The DNA here is from genome assembly GCA_021014915.2 of Artemisia tridentata subsp. tridentata. Classification (NCBI taxonomy): domain Eukaryota; kingdom Viridiplantae; phylum Streptophyta; class Magnoliopsida; order Asterales; family Asteraceae; genus Artemisia; species Artemisia tridentata. Next base: position 317,333,014 of record CP139502.1, read on the forward strand.
GAGTCCAAACTCATCCAGATATCTAATGAACGAAAACAGAGTATAGAATGAACCAAACACGGATAATCCTACGGAGATTCAGATTCTAAACTTCTTAGGTACTCCCCAAGATATCATATGGCCACAATGAGTGCACGTTATATGGTGTAAGTATTATCACGTTGATCAGGCGTCATAATACTAGCACCACATAATTATGCCTTCATGATGATCATACTTTATCTCAAGTCGTAATCAAAACCACCTATCTTAATCCACCTAGTACTTCTATAGTCATCAAAGGTCAACCAAAATTGAATGCCAAAGTCAAAAGGGAAAACAAAACTATTCGCACGAGTATCAAAATCCCAGATAGCCAAATTGAAGTGAGGTACGCCGTCACCAGCATCATATCTTCCACAATTCGTCAAAATCCCTCAAAACAAAGCCATCACCGAACATACGAAAAATAAACACGAACTGAAATGCTTCTAGGGAACTCAAATCATTAGAGGGTCTTATTACTTCATCACGAAACTTAAGAGATTCAACGGAAATAAAATTTAATCGTCAAGAACTTCGGCCTTCATAAAATCTAATCTTCCAAACATGAAGGGTCTGTTTCAAAATTCCGCTCATTCAACACCTCCAATCTCTTCAAGTCCGGTTAATCTGTCTTTGTCTGTCCATCAATCGGGAACTTGTGTCTGGTTCATCGAGCCTCCTGCAGTTCTTCTTGGAATGTGATGGAGTGTTGTGGCTTTCTGGCACGATCTTTAAATCTCTTCATCATCCAGTCTGCTTCCGCTCTCAATTCATCTTAGTACAACCAAGATGAATAGGGAAGTGAGACTGTACGTCTTCATCAGCTCCAGGTTCGCCATCTTGACTAGATCTTCTGCACCGCCCACCCTTCTGCATTGAAAGGAATGTCTTCACTCTTCAGGGTAGCCTCCGTTGTTGTTAACTCCAGGTCAGGCAAAGAACACCGTTGTCTCAACAAATATCCATCTCCCAGAATGCACAAATGATCGTCAAATTTCTAACAAGGTGCAAAAATAATTTTCATGCTCTTCCTCGTCTCCGAATGTACCATTAAGTCATACAATGACCATTTGCCCAAGTACTTACGAGAAAACATCATTTATCAAATTCACGAAACAGTCAGAGCTTTAGCTAATACCATTAGCGTCACTAACCGTCATAGTAGTCGTTTACGAATATGGGGCTCGATTCCAAGAATAGACCCAATTCATCAGAAGGAAAATTCGCGCTCTGAATTTAAACAACCACATATTCGTTTCAGGGTGGAAGAATATTGGTTCCTAACAGTATTACGATTCAGCTTCCTGTATTCGATACATATCTCCAGTCATCATCCTTCATAATCGCGAACGAAACTAAAACACGCCCAGAAAATACACTTAAGTAAACTCACTTCCTGGTCTTCGGTTGCTGCTCTTCCCGGTTGCTCCAATCAATTGGTATGATCCGAAAGGCATCTTCGTTTAGTGACTAGAAATCTCTCGGTATCATGTCAAATCCTACTTCACGCTCCGATGGAAAAATTTTGGTGGTTCTACCAGGAATCATATTCAGAAAACGCAGGGTGCCAAATAACGTTCAATACAAGGTTCATGCTCAGACGACTCAATGTGCCAAATAGCTTCCAAGATAAGGTTCATTCATTGGTGTACGAAATGGTTTCTAAGAAAACTTTATAACCGCGAAAGTAACACACGAGTCTCCAGAGTAATAGCGAACGTTTAACAATCGGTAATCATGGTAAGGAGTTCAAAAATTGTTGCAACGTTAAAGGTGAGATATAGGAGGGTAGTTGTCAATATTCGACTGATCACTCAACAATTTCCTTGTCAGAATTAAATCGAAGTTAACTATCCAAAGAAAGACGGTTCGCAAATCAAAGCTTTATCATTCAAAAGTGAGGGGGAAACATTTCTATACTCGTGGTTACACACCACAAGACTTCTCATAGGGACAGAGATGGTGAAACGAAATCAAATAGTGTCGGAAGGTTCATAGGTACTTATCAAAAGCAAAAGACAATTAACAAAACATATTCAGTACGTCATTGCCATGGAGGTTCTCGGAATGCCCGAAGAGGCGTCAAAGTGATTAACAAAACGATCAGAGTGCCACGCGGGTCTTTATCAAAATGATTAACAAAAGAATCTGAAGATAAGGATCAAATAGTGTCCGGCAATTATTATGAAATTCTCAATACCTTCAAGATTTAATCAGGTTCAAATCTTAGGTGGTGCAAAGCGTAAGCTTTCACTTTCCAAAAGTGATATCAACAGGATCTAACCAAAAGCAAGGCACGAATGAAATACATTACAGATAAAAACAAGGCATACATTAATGGTTTCATATCAGATCAAAACAAGGCATACATTACAGTAATACAAGGAATCTCAAAGGTTACAAATGAAATACTGAAATTACAAGGTTACAAATGCGAATACAAATTCAACAATATAATAACTTCTAATCATCTCTAGGCCAAAATAACTATCAAGTCTTCTAAGTCCAAAAGTCTCTTCACTCATACCCATCTTCCAACTAAAACCTGCCGCACGAAAAGAAATGCGGCTGAGCTTAAAAAGCCCAGTGAACAGATATATAATGAACGAAAACGAAAGCAAAAGTAAACGAACAAATATGGTATAGCAATGGAATAATATAAGGCATAGACAAAGGTACAAAGTAGGAAAGGGAAAATGGAAGGTCAGTAATCCACCGCGAGCCCGAACAAATCAAATATAGTAACCATATCCTCAAAATCATATAGAGGGGAGACCTCTCAGATAATCAGATAATATGAGGGGTGTCCTCATTCTTCAAATGGAGTAGCTAGCTCCCGAACTTGTGAAAGACGTGGATTGCACCCATCATCAGTCACCAAATCAAATCAAATCAAATCATGATATATCCCTCGAAACAAAACAAATCTAGGATGCATCCATACGCCCCCCAAACAAATAATCCTGGCCAATATAAATAATAAAGCGTGCATGTAGTAGCAAATGGGGACGGTGTGGAACATCACTCAACCACATTAGAGTCATGCCATCGGTGCATCAATGACATGGCCATGTTACCTTCATGGCTAGGAAACAAATTTTGGCTCGGGTATCAAACTGAAGGGTCAAAGGTCCAAATCATAGCAAAGGTTCAAATAGTCAAAGTCATCGAATCATAGTCAAAGTCCAATATCAAAGGTTCATATCAAAGGTTCAAATGCCAAAGGTTCATATCAAAGGTTCAAATGCCAAAGGGTCATATCCCATATCTATGTCAAATGAGTCCAAACGAACTGATAAAAGGTTCATAATCAAATGGTTCATTTAAAGAAATCTTTATCAAATGATTTTCATAAAAGTGATCTTATTAACTGTTTTCACAAAAGTAGTCTTTAAAAGTAGTTTTCATAAAAGTTTAGTAAGATTCCAAATAAATGTGGTATTGCATATTTCATAGACATCATTTTAAAAATAGTTTTCCTCAAAACATTTCCATGTTATAATTAAAAAGGTTTTCACATCTAGTTACCAAAATCAAATGAACCATCGAAGTATCAAGTGTTTCGAATACTAATATCACAAGGTGCGAACGAATATCGAATGGATCATCATAGAGGCTCAAAGCAAAATGGTCATATTGAACGTCAAAGTCAAAATGAGTCAAACAAACGAACTAAAGTGTAGGGAAACATAGCAGTGGCTTAGGGAATCTTAAAACGAATCAAGATCAATGAATCATGAGAAAGAAGACACCCTTACTGAAAAAGGGTAGAATATCTGTACCTTAACCGTCAACGAAGCATAACATAAGGATAAGAATCACTCCTCGTTCAGCGAATCTACACGAATTAATGATCGGCTTATTATTAATAACTTATCAGATTACTTGTTTTAGTCGGCTTTTCATTTTTAGTAACTTTCCATTTGTAGCAGGTATCCAAAATTAGTAGATTTTCATAATTAGCAAGTTTCCTTATTTAGTAAGTTTCCAAAAATAGCCATTTCCATAATTAGACAAATTACACAAAGTAATTAGGTTAAGTCATTAATAAGCCTCATTATGGAATTAATGTATATTTTAGCAAGTTTCCAAAGTTTAAGGTTATATATAACAAGTTTTCATATCTTAGGGTTTTAATTTGTAAATATTCCAAAGTCAAAGGTCTAATATGAAAATATCTCAATTTACTCATTTAAATACATATTTTATTCAGAATCACACTTTAGTCCTTTAAGGTTTCAATATTTACGTTTTACACCCTTTAATTATCAAAATTACAAATTAACCCTTATAGTTACATAATTCACAAATTAACCCATATTATATCCTTAATTACACAACTACCCTTTACATTTACTAATTTACAGAGTATACACTCCATTTTATGTGTGGTACGAATTCAAACTATAAGTTTCACATAATTACATTTTTAGTCCCTTTAGTTTATAAAACTTACAATTTACATCCTTATTTAATTATAATTGCAAATTAAACCCATAAACATCCAAATTTACATATTACCTCCCGAATAATATTATTTACCCAGAAAAACCAAAAGTTTCCTGATTTTACACTTTTAGCCCCTCCTTTTAATTAAGATACAATTCGAACACAATAAATTACCATAAATCCACATCTTGCAAATTTTACATATAAGGACCTCATGTTATATTTTTTTACACTTTAGTACAGACCTAGATAGCATTATAAAAATAACCCACAAGTTTCATTAATTACAAAACACCCCCTTACATTTTTTTTTCCAAATCGTACCACATTTTAAAATACAAATCCTAACCCTAATCTTTCCCAATCATTAGGCCATCATTACTACATCATAATTACACATTTTATTAACCAAATCCAGATCCAAAACCCTAATCTCCATTCGTTACTTAGGGTTTCAAAATTTTTCTTTCGAATTTACCAAAACCCGATTGAAACAAAAATTAACCATGACCATTCTAGGCTTCAACAAATCATTCCAACATTTTTCCCAGATTATATATATATATTATATAGAATCTAAATAAAATAAGTTTCAACCCTAGAAAATTCGTATAGCATAAATTAGAATTTATGTATATTCTAACCCTTTAAATTCAAAACGATCAATACAAGCTTCAACAATTCGAAACACTATTCTTCCAGACCTATATAATGATCAAGGAACCCATAAAAATTAATAACATAGCCCAGAAAATTCGTATGGTATATTTTAGATATTATGCCCATTTTAAACGTTTATAATTCATACGACCCATTTAACTTGCATGATTCGAATCCAACATTTTATATGAGTCATATATAATATAAGGATCATAAGAAAAATACCAAATGATGATTTGAACGTGTAGATGAGTCGTGAGATTTTTGTGTCTCTCGGATGCAATATCGACCAAGGAAAAAGCCTAGCGATCAAACGAACCACTTAAAAACCCCAAGGCTATTTTTCCTAGCCTCCTTGGACCTTGATGATTACCAGAAAAATACTAGCACACCTCAGAAAAATCGGATTGAAGAATGGAGGATTTTAGTGTGTGAATGATTTCTTTCGGCTAGGGTTTGTAGAAATAAAAAGGAAGGTTAGCTAAAATAGGTAAATTGGCCGAGAATAGGGGAGGGCATGGCTGGAAATCCGGCTCTTAATCACTTCCAAATTTGAATTGTTCTTATTTTGAATTTATATTACTAATAATACACAAATTATAAAACCGACCTAAATAAATAAAAATTTATAATTATATAACTTTTTTTTTATACTTGCAAAAATATTAAAATGAAGTTACAAAATTATTTGGTTCCATATCTTATTCATTCCCGACGGTTGGGATTTATTTTGGTGATTTATAAGCTTTTAAATAAATTTTTAAAATTGCAAGGGCATTTTGGTCATTTTTTTCCTGTTTCAGATTTTAGGGTTTTACAACTCTTCCCCTCTAACAGAAAAATTTCGTCCTCGAAATTTGAAGTCGCAAGGTGAACGAAGTCGTAGCAAATCGCAACAGATCATCGTAATATTCTCATGCCCGAGGAGTTTCTTCCAAAAGATCTTCAGACCAAACGTTTCTCATGACTCATATCAAAATGAGGTGGGTTCAATTTTCTCAAAAGAGACAAACTAAATTGATTCTAATCAAAAGACCACGCCACAAAATGGAGAATAGGCGAATCTTCAGAAAGCTCATATGAACTACGAACAAACTTCAAATAACTTGGCTGTATCAACAGTAGAGAGTTCTAAAAGAATTTCAAGATTATAACTGTAGTCAACGGAATGCAAAATGAGAGTCCAAACTCATCCAGATATCTAATGAACGAAAACAGAGTATAGAATGAACCAAACACGGATAATCCTACGGAGATTCAGATTCTAAACTTCTTAGGTACTCCCCAAGATATCCTATGGCCACAATGAGTGCACGTTATATGGTGTAAGTATTATCACGTTGATCAGGCGTCATAATACTAGCACCACATAATTATGCCTTCATGATGATCATACTTTATCTCAAGTCGTAATCAAAACCACCTATCTTAATCCACCTAGTACTTCTATAGTCATCAAAGGTCAACCAAAATTGAATGCCAAAGTCAAAAGGGAAAACAAAACTATTCGCACGAGTATCAAAATCCCAGATAGCCAAATTGAAGTGAGGTGCGCCGTCACCAGCATCATATCTTCCATAATTCGTCAAAATCCCTCAAAACAAAGCCATCACCGAACATACGAAAAATAACACGAACTGAAATGCTTCTAGGGAACTCAAATCATTAGAGGGTCTTATTACTTCATCACGAAACTTAAGAGATTCAACGGAAATAAAATTTAATCGTCAAGAACTTCGGCCTTCATAAAATCTAATCTTCCAAACATGAAGGGTCTGTTTCAAAATTCCGTTCATTCAACACCTCCAATCTCTTCAAGTCCGGTTAATCTGTCTTCGTTTGTCCATCAATCGGGAACTTGTGTCTGGTTCATCGAGCCTCCTGCAGTTCTTCTTGGAATGTTATGGAGTGTTGTGGCTTTCTGGCATGATCTTTAAGTCTCTTCATCATCCAGTCTGCTTCCGCTCTCAATTCATCTTAGTACAACCAAGATGAATAGGGAAGTGAGACTGTACGTCTTCATCAGCTCCAGGTTCGCCATCTTGACTAGATCTTCTGCACCGCCCACCCTTCTGCATTGAAAGGAATGTCTTCACTCTTCAGGGTAGCCTCCGTTGTTGTTAACTCCAGGTCAGGCAAAGAACACCGTTGTCTCAACAAATATCCATCTCCCAGAATGCACAAATGATCGTCAAATTTCTAACAAGGTGCAAAATTGATTTTCATGCTCTTCCTCGTCTCCGAATGTACCATTAAGTCATACAATGACCATTTGCCCAAGTACTTACGAGAAAACATCATTTATCAAATTCACAAAACAGTCAGAGCTTTAGCTAATACCATTAGCGTCACTAACAGTCATAGTAGTCGTTTACGAATATGGGGGTCGATTCCAAGAATAGACCCAATTCATCAGAAGGAAAATTCGCACTCTGAATTTAAACAACCACATATTCGTTTCAGGGTGGAGGAATATTGGTTCCTAACAGTATTACGATTCAGCTTCCTGTAATCGATACATATCTCCAGTCATCATCCTTCATAATCGCGAACGAAACTAAAACACGCCCAGAAAATACACTTAAGTAAACTCACTTCCTGGTCTTCGGTTGCTGCTCTTCCCGGTTGCTCCAATCAATTGGTATGATCCGAAAGGCATCTTCGTTTAGTGACTAGAAATCTCTCGGTATCATGTCAAATCCTACTTCACGCTTCGATGGAAAAATTTTGGTGGTTCTACCAGGAATCATATTCAGAAAACGCAGGGTGCCAAATAACGTTCAATACAAGGTTCATGCTCAGACGACTCAAAGTGCCAAATAGCTTCCAAGATAAGGTTCATTCATTGGTGTACGAAATGGTTTCTAAGAAAACTTTATAACCGCGAAAGTAACACATGAGTCTCCAGAGTAATAGCGAACGTTTAACAATCGGCAATCATGGTAAGGAGTTCAAAAATTGTTGCAAACGTTAAAGGTGAGATATAGGTGGGTAGTTGTCAATATTCGACTGATCACACAACAATTTCCTTGTCAGAATTAAATCGAAGTTAACTATCCAAAGAAAGACTGTTCGCAAATCAAAGCTTTATCATTCAAAAGTGAGGGGGAAACATTTCTATACTCGTGATTACACACCACAAGACTTCTCATAGGGACAGAGATGGTGAAACGAAATCAAATAGTGTCGGAAGGTTCATAGGTACTTATCAAAAGCAAAAGACAATTAACAAAACATATTCAGTACGTCATTGCCATGGAGGTTTTCGGAATGCCCGAAGAGGCGTCAAAGTGATTAACAAAACGATCAGAGTGCCACGCGGGTCTTTATCAAAATGATTAACAAAAGAATCTGAAGATAAGGATCAAATAGTGTCCGGCAATTATTATGAAATTCTCAATACCTTCAAGATTTAATCAGGTTCAAATCTTAGGTGGTGCAAAGCGTAAGCTTTCACTTTCCAAAAGTGATATCAACAGGATCTAACCAAAAGCAAGGCACGAATGAAATACATTACAGATCAAAACAAGGCATACATTAATGGTTTCATATCAGATCAAAACAAGGCATACATTACAGTAATACAAGGAATCTCAAAGGTTACAAATGAAATACTGAAATTACAAGGTTACAAATGCGAATACAAATTCTACAATATAATAACTTCTAATCATCTCTAGGCCAAAATAACTATCAAGTCTTCTAAGTCCAAAAGTCTCTTCACTCATACCCATCTTCCAACTAAAACCTGCCGCACGAAAAGAAATGCGGCTGAGCTTAAAAAGCCCAGTGAACAGATATATAATGAACGAAAACGAAAGCAAAAGTAAACGAACAAATATGGTATAGCAATGGAATAATATAAGGCATAGACAAAGGTACAAAGTAGGAAAGGGAAAATGGAAGGTCAGTAATCCACCACGAGCCCGAACAAATCAAATACAGTAACCATATCCTCAAAATCATATAGAGGGGAGACCTCTCAGATAATCAGATAATATGAGGGGTGTCCTCATTCTTCAAATGGAGTAGCTAGCTCCCGAACTTGTGAAAGACGTGGATTGCACCCATCATCAATCACCAAATCAAATCAAATCAAATCATGATATATCCCTCGAAACAAAACAAATCTAGGATACATCCATACGCCCCCCAAACAAATAATCCTGGCCAATATAAATAATAAAGCGTGCATGTAGTAGCAAATGGGGATGGTGTGGAACATCACTCAACCACACTAGAGTCATGCCATCGGTGCATCAATGACATGGCCATGTTACCTTCATGGCTAGGAAACAAATTTTGGCTCGGGTATCAAACTGAAGGGTCAAAGGTCAAAGGTCCAAATCATAGCAAAGTTTCAAATAGTCAAAGTCATCGAATCATAGTCAAAGTCCAATATCAAAGGTTCAAATGCCAAAGGTTCATATCCCATATCTATGTCAAATGTTCAAATACCAAAGGGTCATATCCCATATCTATGTCAAATGAGTCCAACCGAACTGATAAAAGGTTCATAATCAAATGGTTCATTTAAAGAAATCTTTATCAAATGGTTTTCATAAAAGTGATCTAATTAACTATTTTCACAAAAGTAGTCTTTAAAAGTAATTTTCATAAAAGTTTAGTAAGATTCCAAATAAATGTGGTATTGCATATTTCATAAAAATTGATGCGTTTCATAATAGAGGATTTTATTATATTTATTATCTCCAAATTTCACTTCAAATTTTAAATTTTTTATTCTTATTACCATTATCATTTCAAAGAAACACACACGAGCAAGTATACTCGTTCAATTGTAGTATTGTTGTTGGTAAATAAGGTTCGTCCCAAGGAACTAGTTAATTGTGATTTTAGTAATATTAATGGTATTGCACTTAAGATTGTCATGATCAAAAGTACTAGAAACGATTTGAACGAACAATGGTTTCAATTTAACGTGAGCAAACAAACACTTTAAAGTAAAACATACTTATTTAGGAATCATGACTAATCGTGATATTATGTAGAACATGTTTGGGTGAAACTTAGAAGGCACATATCAATATTCACAAGGACTTCAAATCAAATGGTAATATCAAGGAAATCCATGTTTCTACTAGTTTGACGGGTGAGTCCTTTCGGCCAAATCTCATCCCACTACGCTAGCTCTTTCGTAGTAAAATGTATGAAAAAGTTGATTAGTTAAATTGGTTCATACGAGTCTTTTCAACCCATTCTCGTGATTAAATATTTTCGAATCCGTTTAAAACTTGTATATTCGATATTCGTCACTTATCGAACACCAATTTGTTTGTCACTAACTCTTGGAATTAAATAATCATTAGAAGTCTTTTCATCCTTTAAAACCAACAACATTCAACCAACAAGTTTTAGGACACAAATTTATTTAAACAAACCCATAGAATTAACCACTTTTTGCAACCTACTAAACGTCCAACATTCATACAATTAGTCACATCATTCCCAAACAAGTATCACGAATCATTCCATAACAAGTATCATAATAAAACATAAAATTGCACTCAACTTAAACCAATTCAACATGATTAATAATAAAAGAAATTACCCAATAGTAAAATTACAATGAGTAATGAAAGAGTTGTAGCACTCTTTGAGGCCTCCAATCGAACAAGGGAATCTTTCACCTCTTCTACTAGTTATCTTCCTTGAGAATGGCAGAGATTTTTAAGCTCTTTTGGGTTAGAAAGTAGTATAATCAAATCCTTATGGTGTAAGGTTTGATTGTGAGTGTTGTCTCTAAAACAAGTGATTAGGGGTCTTATTTAAGCTTGTAATACACCCCTAAAACTGATATTCTTCATCAATAATCATAATTAAGAAGCAAATGATCGGACTCAATACATAATGGTGCTTAAAGTGGAGAGTTAATGCAACTCTTCATGTCAGTTTTTCTGCATACCTCGGGTATGGAAATGTAAACCCTGGGTATGAGCTAAACCTTAGGTATGAATTCCATACCTCCGGTATGAGCTCCCCTGATGCAAACCTTGGGTCTTGAAACTAAACCTTGGGTATAGACTCAACTTTCTTCACATAACTTGGCTTTAAGCTAGCATAGAGCTCCAACTTTTACCATACTTTTTGGCTCCTAATTATGACTTAATCCTTTCATCCTCTAACGTACAACCGGAAATGATCATATCATGCATCCATGTATTTTTCTTCGATATTTTCTTGAATTTCATAGCTTTTCTTCGTCTTTCTTGATATTTCCTTGTACCTAGACTTAAACACATCTTCAACAACTTTTAAGCGTAAAACCATCATAATCATGACTATATTTTGGATAAAAACACACAAATAACGCTATAAAAACATGTACAAAATGAGCGTTATCAAATCTCCCACACTTAAGTTTTGCTTGCCCCCAAGCAAAGTAATCATTTGGAAAATTATTTTTTCAATAGCCATCATCCATTATTTTCTAAAATGTCACTAATTTCCCTTAATACCGAAGTACAAAGTCAATAAGTGATTCCTTTAATTTTATTTGTGAAATTTAAACGATTAACTCGATCAAGCTAGATAACACAACTAAGCTCCTCACGAAAAGAAAAGAATAATTTAATTCACTCACACTCATTTCTTTTATTTGGGAAGATATTTCACTCTATTGCTCAGTCGTGATTCATGTCATACCATAGGCTTGTACATGTATCAAAACTAATCCAAACCATGTAAGAAATAAATTAATTTATCATAGAGGACTTTTATTTGGGTTCAAGGCTTCAAGGGTTGATATCAACTTATGCTCAAATAACTATTGTACAAAATATAATAGATTGCTAACAACGAATTCTTGAATAGTCAAATAACGGATGGTCACTAAAACACGTTCTAGTTCGCTAGCAACGTTGTCCAACTATTCAAAAACCGGATGGTCACTACAATATTCATACATTCGCTATTTTCACAAAAGAAGAAAAAGGGTAGGATAAGACATGGGATTATTTGGTTAATATAATTTTCAAGAATCAAGTCAAATACCCGAATTACTTGATGCAAAAAAAAATCGATCCATGTATCCTCAAATGATTATAGCCTTTCATCACAATTCTTCTTTCCTCCTTTATTCATTCATCGATCAACATTCATATCATATCATTTAGCGCATTGGCTAATTTTCACGATCATAGCTCATTAGCTTTCTCTCTTTTTTTCTCCTTTTTTTTTTTTTTTTTTTTTTAACTTGCTTCCCCCACACTTTGGATGAGCATATACCTCAAAAAGATACAAATGAGAAGTAGCTACCTTCGTCTTCGTCAGAAAGGTATATTCGAAATACAAAGTGTAGACTCATAATCATCAAAAATTCTTCCAATCAACAACAAGTAATTCATCGATTCAACTTGACTAAAAAGGGTAGGCTAAGGTTTAAAAGTGCAAAAAAAAAAATTTCTTTTCTGGGTTGAATCATGAAATGAAAAGATAGGCTCAGATGGTTGAACTAAGGGTATCTAGCACTAAAAATGAGTGCTAACAAATGGGTCCATGGAATAGCGATTAACTAACCAATTTGGCTAGCTAATATATCAATATATGAAAAATGGAAGGCCATTTGATTTAATCCTAAGTCGCCTCTTATCATTTAAATTCATTTATATCACAACAATATTGTAACCTTACTTTGGAATTCGTAATGCATGACAAGTACAAGTTCTAGAATCAATTCAATCACCGGCACACTCTTAGCAAGAAAATAGAATTTAAGCATAAAATATATGCTTCAAATAATAGGCTCAAATCCTCACATATTTGATAGAATAGGCTAAAAATGCTCAAGCAATGTTATCAATCCTAAGAACAGATTCTTTCACTTAACCGAGATTCATTTAAAATTTCAAAATTGCCATTTTATGCTATTGGAAAATTTCAAGCTGTTTTTAATATATAAATTCTTTATGTGCAAAAACAACTACTTCCTTAAGGGCAATAAAAACAAACTCCAAAATAAAAAAATTGAATCATTTCCACAATTTACTTCCCTCCCCCACACTTAAGTTTTGCATTGTCCTTAATGTGAAAAATTAACTTCAAAGTAAAGGAAATTGGGAAAATAAAATAGTAAATGACATCACCGAGAAATCAAGCGGGATCCATATTTGGTGTAAAAACGCATGAGTTGGAAACTCCAAGCTCCAAAATATACCAACCATATGAATAGCAACGATCTCATGGTATCCTGAAAAAATAAGCAAAACAAAACACAAAACACAAAGTGCAATAATACCAATAACTAAAAAAAAAATCCTAACCATACATAATAATAATAAGAAGTCTAAGACATAATAGTACTAAACAAACATAATAAAGTACGAATAAAAACATAAATATTGTTCAAAACTCGCCATAGCCATGAATGTAATTCATTCATCATCTGTCTCATCTTCTGCATATGTAACCAAAGGACCATATCCTAATCCTCCTGATGACGTTCCTGCTTCATGACTTTCCGTCCCAACATTAGAATAATATCCCGCAAAAGCTTCTTCGCTAACATTGCACCCTTCATTATTTGGACCTGTGCTATATGTTGGGTAGGGTACATGTCCCGAAGGATAAGGCGTGAAAGGGTAAGGGTAAGGTGGAACTTCAATCGGTTCATACGCCATAGGAAAAGAATAAGTTGGTACACAATTTTGTCCAATATGGGTGAGAATTGGTGCGCAATAATCCATTTGATGTCCAATTCTCATCAAGCTCATGTCCCTCCACACTTCTCTTCTTTCTACTTGTGGTAAATTCGTGTGCCAATCACCCCAACTAGCATTCAATCCCGAAGATTCTCCAACATTTTGTTGGTCTTGTTGTGGTGGTGGTGGTCCTCGATTCTCATTTCTAAGTCTATCAACCAAACACATCCGTTCATCATCAAGCAAATCTTTTAACACCTTCTTGTCTAGCTTCTCGCATTCTTTAATCACTGTTATCTTGCTCAACTCTTCCTCCGTATCATATCCTAAAGTTTTTCCAATCCTAGTAACATAGTGTCCACCATTTATATAACCACGATCAGACATGATAGTTGCTCTTTTTGACAAATATACCGCCAAAGTCCATAGAACATTCATTTTTCTATCTGGATCCATAAGCATTTCTATTATCCACAAATCTGTCGTATGAACTTTATGATTACTATGCCCCCGATGCTCAAACGAATTCACGATGATTTTGTGTAGTAGTAGGGCTAGTGGTGATTGAATTTCCCTTTCTTTATAAGGTGCAACACTATTCGGATCTCCTATTTCATTCCATATTTTCCTTCCAACATACTTGTCGGGTTCTCTCTCTAATTGAGTCAAATGTTCTTCAAAATCTGCATGCTCAAAGTCATCATCGTCATATAACCCAAGTAATTGCCCAAACTCCGGCAAAGTATACACATGATCATGTCCACATAACCTAAACCAAATACATTTCTCATCCATGATATCTTTCACCTTTTGGTTGAAATAAATGGTGGAGAAGAACTCTAGACACCATTCTTTATAGATTACCTTTTCTGCTCCTACAACCGCACACTCAAAACTTCGATCTTCATATTCTTGACCTCCATGCTCCGTACTTATCCTCCATAGGTCTTTAAGAGTGCCAATGAGATTATATTGTCGCAACAAATTTCCACTCAATAACCTAGGTACCGCAATTTCTTTCTTTTGTAACTTTGCCAATCTCCTATTGTAACATGCTTTCGCTTCTTTGCTCAACTTAGTCCATCTCAGATGTTCACTTGTCACGGGTGTAAGATTAACAACTTCGTCGTCACCGAATTTCTCATTCAAAGCAATAAGTGGGTTGACATTTATGTCTCTTCCAACTCGTTTCTACAAAACAACCGATCAAAACACAAGAGGAATATTGATATTAAAGGTTAGAACATAAAATGGGTTAACAAGAAGAATAAAGGAGAAGAAAAAAAAAATTCACAGTAGCCCCATGCCGCCCGGTTTTCGATTATACCGGCGGTATGGGTTTAATATGACCCCCAGGCCGGCGGCATGATTTTTCCGGCCGTCGGTCTGCAGCTTCCCTTCTCAAAATTTTTTTTTTCTTCACTTGCAACAACTAATTCATCTTCAAGATCAAGATTAATCACAACTAAATAGTGGTCCATATAACTAATCATCTAGCATTCAAACACTAATTCTTAATCATATACCACATCAAACTCATTTAATCTTGATGGATTATCCCAAAATTTCAACATATAGAAACCCTAAATCTTATAACATCAAATTCTCTCTTAATTCTTAATCATTTCATTCAATTTGACTTCCAAACAATCCTTATAACCCATCTCTAGTAAACCCATCAACTAATTGCACTAAATTCAAACTATGTCAAAATCGCCCAATTTAGAACCCTAAAAATCAAATTCGAATTAGAACAATAAAGAGTAGTTGGAATGGATGTTACTTACTCTTTTTGATGCCATAGGTTATCTATCAACTCAATTGATCTCTATCTCCAAACTTTTGAAATGATGATGATGATGATGAGCTTGTGGATTTTTTTCTTTCTTTTCTTTCTCAAAGTTTTTGAACATTCATACTAAACCGAAGGTTTAGTACTTGGACCGTAGGTATGGTTCTTAAAACCGAGGGTCTTGACACAAAATTCATTTTTGTCTTCTCAAAATCATTCATTCATTGAATAAACATTTCCACAGCTTCAAAACACTTCATCATTTCATTCAATCTTATCATTGATCAATTCAAACAAACTAAAAACTCAAACTTTTCATTTCTTATTCTTATAAATACTCAAGAGCTAAAACACACTTCAACTTAACAAAGAAATGCAAAACATCATAATATTAAGCAAAAAAAAAAAAAAAAAAAAAAAAAAAAAAAAAAAAAAAAAAAAAAAAAAAAACAACTCATAAGAACAAAATGAGCACAAGCTTAATCATAAGCTTCTTTATTCTTCCTCATCCTTGCTTCTCTTAATCAAAATAACTCCCAAACCTAAGAATATCCTCCGAATGAAACTTTCCCGAAAGATCTCTATCGGTTTCCTTTGTTTTAAAAGCACGAGTAAATCGGCGTCTACCCGGACTAGTAATCTCTATCTTAGTGTGCCAATCATTATCACCTTCAATCTTTTGATATTTGCTATACCCATCCGATATCCATTCAATATTCTTAAGCTTAATTGGCATGGAACCAAGGAAATCAACCATTTTCTTGAAAACTATAATGTTCTTGAATGGATTGAAGTAATTCTCCATAGCCAATGCCCTTTCCATATCATCTTCAATGTGATCAAATGATGGGGCTGTTTTCCCATATTTTGGATTGCCTTCATTATCATGGCTTATATCAAATACATCTAACCAATCTTCATCATCCGACTCTCCATCGGCTAAAACTTTTTCTCTCTTCTTCGCATGGTAGATCCTTCTTGCAACTCCATCATCAATTTCCGTAGTTCCTTTCCCATTATCAATAATTGCTCCTATTGTGCTCAAGAACGGGCGTCCCACCAGCATAGGTGTCTCTCTATCAACAGGTACATGCATAACCAAAAAGTCACACAAATAGGTTTGAAATCCAATTTGTAATCTCACATTCTTAACTTTACCATAAGCTTTTGCCACTGAATTATCAGCCATCAATAAAACATCATTGGAAGGAATAGCTCTTCCCAACTCCATAATTTTTAAAGCTTATAAGGCATTATGCTAACACTTGCCCCCGTATCTGCCAATGCATTGATTGCAACAGTTCCATTCACTTTTAGTGGAATGAGATAATTACCCGGATCTTCTTTCTTCTTAGGTAACCCTTTCTCCATCACTTTCTCCTCTTCTTCTTCTTCAATTTCCTTCTTCGTATCAAGCTTCATTTTCTCCACCAAAATTTCATCCAATAACTTCCTATAGTGAGCATAATGTTCCAACACATGAAGTATCGGCTTTCCATTCAATAATTTTTTGAACTTCATAGTAATCTCTTCAACACATTTTGCTTCATCAATGGGTTCTTTTTTCGGTTTTTCATTTAGTGAGGGTGTTTTGTTGGAAGAACCTTCTCCTTTAATGAGAGTGGAAGGATGTGGCAATGATGATGGTAAAGGTATGAGACCTTTAAAGGGTGGGCATTTTTGCTTCAAACGGGTGGCCTTCCCCATTTTTACCATTTCCATACTTCCATTGAAACCATCTTCATTTTCACAAACTTCCTCCATTTGTTCAATCAACCAACTAATATCTTTATCATCTTGCAATTCTCCAACTCTAACTTGCATTTCACCCAAATCAAAATCAATAACACATTTAGTTGCCAACAAGAAATTTCGCCCAAACACCACGGAAGGATCCGAAGTATCTTCATATTCATCAATAACCAAATCCATGGCAAAAGTAAAACCATGAATGTCAATCTTCACATCCCTTGCAATTCTCCTATTATACTTGTCAACTTCAAATTTTCCATTTCCAAATTTTTCATAGAAAGCAAAAGTCACATAACTATCATTTTGTCCAAGATTACATTCCGCATCCCAAGCTCCTAATCCTTCCACTCCACACGGTGTGGAATATCTCATAAATGGCTCGTCATATTCTCTCAACTTAGCACGAGTAAAAGTAACTACTCGAGGTTTTTCATGCTCAAATTCCATACATTCAACTTCCTTCCCTTTCTCTTGCAACTTCACCTTTTCAAAATCAATCATTTTCTCCATTCTAGACATAGCATCTCCCTCGTCCATCAATTCCTTTTCCAAATTTTCCAAGTAAGCCGAAACTTCGCTAAGCGTATCCATAACTAAGAATAAACTAAATATACATAACAACATAATCAAACCAAACGTTAGGGGTTAGTAAAAATAAAAAAAACTACGAGGAAAAGAAAATCATACAAAAAGATTATAACAACTAAATACAACCAAGGTACAAGAACAAATACAACTAATTACCAACAAAGAAAAGAAAGGAAAATTAAAAAAAAAAAAAAAAAAATTTAGCCATACCGGCGGTATCATTTTTTCGGCCGGCGGTTTTTTCGAACAGAAGAATTATACCGCCCGGTATGCACTTATACCGGCGGTACGAGTGAAAAAAAATTTTTTTTTTTTTTAGAAAACCGGAGGTATTGAAATTTTGGCCGGCGGTTTCCTTAAACAGTGAGTTTATACCGCCCGGTATAGGATTATACCGGCGGTTTCAGAAAATCATTATTAT
Organism: Artemisia tridentata subsp. tridentata; assembly: GCA_021014915.2. Taxonomy (NCBI): domain Eukaryota; kingdom Viridiplantae; phylum Streptophyta; class Magnoliopsida; order Asterales; family Asteraceae; genus Artemisia; species Artemisia tridentata. The sequence continues at coordinate 317,351,360 of CP139502.1, forward strand.
TTTTTTTTCAACTGCTGCTGCCAAACCGGCGGTATGGAAAATCCAGCCCGAGGTTTGCAGCAAAAATTTTTCTAAAATCATATTAAAACTTGTTTTTCTTTTTAGATTTCGACATCCTTATGCATAGAACTCATTATTTTAAACTTAATAAGAAGAAAATCAAGGAAACTCAAAATAAAACAAACAAACAAACACTCAACAATCATCAACCAAACACACCAAATATGCAAATAAGAAAAAAAAAATTGAAACTAAAATGATGCAAACAAATACTAAAACAACTTATACCATTACATACTAAAAATAATTAAAAATAATCATAGTCCCCGGCAGCAGCGCCAAAAACTTGATGTGTTTCATAATAGAGGATTTTATTTAATTTATTATCTCCAAATTTCACTTCAAATTTTAAATTTTTTTATTCTTATTACCATTATCATTTCAAAGAAACACACACGAGCAAGTATACTCGTTCAATTGTAGTATTGTTGTTGGTAAATAAGGTTCGTCCCAAGGAACTAGTTAATTGTGATTTTAGTAATATTAATGGTATAGCACTTAAGATTGTCACGATCAAAAGTACTAGAAACGATTTGAACGAACAATGGTTTCAATTTAACGCGAGCAGACAAACACTTTAAAGTAAAACATACTTATTTAGGAATCATGACTAATCGTGATATTATGTAGAACATGTTTGGGTGAAACTTAGAAGGCACATATCAATATTCACAAGGACTTCAAATCAAATGGTAATATCAAGGAAATCCATGTTTCTACTAGTTTCACGGGTGAGTCCTTTCGACCAAATCTCATCCCACTACGCTAGCTCTTTCGTAGTAAAATGTATGAAAAAGTTGATTAGTTAAATTGGTTCATACGAGTCTTTTCAACCCATTCTCGTGATTAAATATTTTCGAATCCGTTTAAAACTTGTATATTCGATATTCGTCACTTATCGAACACCAATTTGTTTGTCACTAACTCTTGGAATTAAATAATCATTAGAAGACTTTTCATCCTTTAAATCCAACAACATTCAACCAACAAGTTTTAGGACACAAATTTATTTAAACAAACCCATAGAATTAACCACTTTTTACAACCTACTAAACGTCCAACATTCATACAATTAGTCACATCATTCCCAAACAAGTATCACGAATCATTCCATAACAAGTATCATAATAAAACATAAAATTCCATTCAACTTAAACCAATTCAACATGATTAATAATAAAAGAAATTACCCAATAGTAAAATTACAATGAGTAATGAAAGAGTTGTAGCACTCTTTGAGGCCTCCAATCGAACAAGGGAATCTTCCACCTCTTCTACTAGTTATCTTCTTTGAGAATGGCAGAGATTTTTAAGCTCTTTTGGGTTAGAAAGTAGTATAGTCAAATCCTTATGGTGTAAGGTTTGATTGTGAGTGTTGTCTCTAAAACAAGTGATTAGGGGTCTTATTTAAGCTTGTAAGACACCCCTAAAACTGATATTCTTCATCAATAATCATAATTAAGAAGCAAATGATCGGACTCAATACATAATGGTGCTTAAAGTGGAGAGTTAATGCAACTCTTCATGTCAGTTTTTCTGCATACCTCGGGTATGGAAATGTAAACCCTGGGTATGAGCTAAACCTTAGGTATGAATTCCATACCTCCGGTATGAGCTCCCCTGATGCAAACCTTGGGTCTTGAAACTAAACCTTGGGTATAGACTCAACTTTCTTCACATAACTTGGCTTTAAGCTAGCATAGAGCTCCAACTTTTAACATACTTTTTGGCTCCTAATTATGACTTAATCCTTTCATCCTCTAACGTACAACCGGAAATGATCATATCATGCATCCATGTATTTTTCTTCGATATTTTCTTGAATTTCATAGCTTTTCTTCGTCTTTCTTGATATTTCCTTGTACCTAGACTTAAACACATCTTCAACAACTTTTAAGCATAAAACCATCATAATCATGAATATTTCGGATAAAAACACACAAATAACGCTATAAAAACATGTACAAAATGAGCGTTATCAGACATCATTTTAAAAATAGTTTTCCTCAAAACATTTCCATGTTATAATTTAAAAGGTTTTCACATCTAGTTACCAAAATCAAATGAACCCTCGAAGTATCAAGTGTTTCGAATACTAATATCACAAGGTGCGAACGAATATCGAATGGATCATCATAGAGGCTCAAAGCAAAATGGTCATATTGAATGTCAAAGTCAAAATGAGTCAAACAAACGAACTAAAGTGTAGGGAAACATAGCAGTGGCTTAGGGAATCTTAAAACGAATCAAGATCAATGAATCATGAGAAAGAAGACACCCTTACTGAAAAAGGGTAGAATATATGTACCTTAACCGTCAACGAAGCATAACATAAGGATAAGAATCACTCCTCCTTCAGCGAATCTACACGAATTAATGATCGGCATATTATTAATAACTTATCAGATTACTTGTTTTAGTCGGCTTTTCATTTTTAGTAACTTTCCATTTGTAGCAGGTTTCCAAAATTAGTAGATTTCCATAATTAGCAAGTTTCCTTATTTAGTAAGTTTCCAAAAATAGCCATTTCCATAATTAGAAAAATTACACAAAGTAATTAGGTTAAGTCATTAATAAGCCTCATTATGGAATTAATGTATATTTTAGCAAGTTTCCAAAGTTTAAGGTTATATATAACAAGTTTCCATATCTTAGGGTTTTAATTTGTAAATATTCCAAAGTCAAAGGTCTAATATGAAAATATCTCAATTTACTCATTTAAATACATATTTTATTCAGAATCACACTTTAGTCCTTTAAGGTTTCAATACGTTTTACACCCTTTAATTATCAAATTTACAAATTAACCCTTATAGTTACATAATTCACAAATTAACCCATATTATATCCTTAATTACACAACTACCCTTTACATTTACTAATTTACAGAGTATACACTCCATTTTATGTGTGGTACGAATTCAAACAATAAGTTTCACATAATTACATTTTTAGTCCCTTTAGTTTATAAAACTTACAATTTACATCCTTATTTAATTATAATTGCAAATTAAACCCATAAACATCCAAATTTACATATTACCTCCCTAATAATATTATTTACCGAGAATAACCACAAGTTTCCTGATTTTACACTTTTAGCCCCTCCTTTTAATTAAGATACAATTCGAACACAATAAATAACCATAAATCCACATCTTGCAAATTTTACATATAAGGACCTCATGTTATATTTTTTTACACTTTAGTACAGACCTAGATAGCATTATAAAAATAACCCACAAGTTTTATTAATTACAAAACACCCCCTTACATTTTTATTTCCAAATCGTACCACATTTTAAAATACAAATCCTAACCCTAATCTTTCCCAATCATTAGGCCATCATTACTACATCATAATTACACATTTTATTAACCAAATCCAGATCCAAAACCCTAATCTCCATTCGTTACTTAGGGTTTCAAAATTTTTCTTTCGAATTTACCAAAACCCGATTGAAACAAAAATTAACCATGACCATTCTAGGTTTCAACAAATCATTCCAACATTTTTCTCAGATTATATATATTATATAGAATCTAAATAAAATAAGTTTCAACCCTAGAAAATTCGTATAGCATAAATTAGAATTTATGTATATTTTAACCCTTTAAATTCAAAACGATCAATACAAGCTTCAACAATTCGAAAAACTATTCTTACAGACCTATATAATGATCAAGGAACCCATAAAAATTAATAACATAGCCCAGAAAATTCGTATGTTATATTTTAGATATTATGCCCATTTTAAACGTTTATAATTCATACGACCCATTTAACCTTGCATGATTCGAATCCAACATTTTATATGAGTCATATATAATATAAGGATCATAAGAAAAATACCAAATGATGATTTGAACGTGTAGATGAGTCGTGAGATTTTTGTGTCTCTCGGATGCAATATCGACCAAGGAAAAAGCATAGCGATCAAACGAAGCACTTAAAAACCCCAAGGCTATTTTTCCTAGCCTCCTTGGACCTTGATGATTACCAGAAAAATACTAGAACACCTCAGAAAAATCGGATTGAAGAATGGAGGATTTTAGTGTGTGAATGATTTCTTTCGGCTAGGGTTTGTAGAAATAAAAAGGAAGGTTAGCTAAAATAGGTAAATTGGACGAGAATAGGGGAGGGCATGGCTGTAAATCCGGCTCTTAATCACTTCCAAATTTGAATTGTTCTTATTTTGAATTTTCTATATTTTTATTTTGAATTTATATTACTAATAATACACAAATTATAAAACCGACCTAAATAAATAAAATTATATAATTATATAACTTTTTTTTTTATACTTTCAAAAATATTAAAATGAAGTTACAAAATTATTTGGTTCCATATCTTATTCATTCCCGACGGTTGGGATTTATTTTGGTGATTTATAAGCTTTTAAATAAATTTTTAAAATTGCAAGGGCATTTTGGTCATTTTTTTCCTATTTCAGATTTTAGGGTTTTACATTAGCTTTACTGCTTAGTACATAAAAAAAAGATAAAGAACATGCATGTCTATATACCTGAAATTGTGCTCATTGCATAAACCTCAACACGGCCACCTAAAGCAGCAGAAAGTGCTGATCTTTGGCTTGCAGCAGCTTTTTCATTTCCACTTCCTCTACGACTACCAGGGTTGTGAAGAGCATTAAGTTCCAACTCGTCTTCAAGCCATTTGACTGAGCTAACAACCTGACCAAAATATCATTTTTACAAGACTCAAGTTACTAGAAAATACCATCATGTCAAAACAATATATACAAAGTTTCAAGTAAATGCCAACTCACCAAGGGCGGGGTCCCTTGAGAAATACGTCTGACAGCAGAACACCACTGAGGGTTCCACATGTATGGTCCATTCACAGCTTGAAGAGAAATAGCAGTTGTGCTTCCTGCAGTGTTAGATGGTGTAGCATTTGGCTTCGTTGGAGAAGAAATATTTAGCAGCGGGGGTGCTAAACCGAACAGAGCCACGTAGAACCATAGGTTACAAAATAACTTCAGAAGTGAAGGCTCAACATCCACTGTTGGATCAAAATCAAAACAAATTTCAGCCACAGCAGGAAGTAATGGCCCAAGAAACTCAGCCCCACAGCTGCAATACAAACGAATACACCTTGCTTTTAGATAAACTCACATGCCATATGTGTTACAAGGGAAACACAATGAAATAACACATACCTTTCAACTTTGGACTCAGCAGCCAAGCCTACGTCTGAGCATAATGATAACAGGCAATTGTATTGACCCCAAAAATTCTACTTTTTCGGATATTACATGTGATATTACAGTGGCCACTTTCAACAAGATCCCTTCTTGTACGGACCATGTTGATAGCCTTTGATAACTCCTCTAATACACAAGCCTCATAACCATGTAACATCAGAAAAAATTCCGTTGATTCCAACACTGATGCCAAACTTGCTTCTGAACCTTCAGACAAAAGATAATTTATCATAATATACTCTAATATAGTAACATATGTTGAAGAAGATGACATCGAGCATACTAGCAGGATACTGAAGGGCTGCTGAAACACGACATATAGAAGGAATGGCACATGGATCTCCATAAGCAGCTCTTGCAGTCAGCAGGGTCGCATTCTTTTCTGCAGCAGCAACTGATTCATGTCCAGTAGAGCCACTAGGACCCTCAGACTCCAACAGTGCCTGATTGAGATAATAGTCATATATTAGAAGATTTGCTTCCATACGATCAATATGTTTAAATATTACTCTATGCTAATGACTGAAGTATAGTGAATTGGGGACCTGTGGAGTTGATGGAAGCATGTAAAGGCTATTGTCAGGACTGCGCGAAAAGACCGACACTTCTTCATTTATAAGATCCTTTACACTGTGTGCTACGTGGACAAGAATTTTACATGCTGGAATGATGGTGTTTGATGCATGCTCTCTAGAAGCTAAGGGTTGTTGACTCTAGGATGCAGCAGCGTCCTACACAGCCCCTTAGCAATCTTTTGGCCTCTGTACAACAAGATATACACAACAACTTTTTTTCACAACATAACAGTAACAAAAACTTATGGTGAACAAAAACACATTTCCACCACAGGACATTTCCACCAAACGGAAATGCAGAAATAATGCTCTTATAGCCTCTTATTTATAGTTGATTATGTTAACATATCCTAAGCTAATTAGTACAAACATAATATATGATCAACTGTTACAGCGACAAAAATGAGTAAACAGATCTTAGAAATTAGAACTAAAGTAAGGATAACTAAAATTGACAAAAGTTAAAGGATAACTTAAATTTTGGATAAAAAATATAAGCAAAAAAAGGGAAAAGTGATTACGGGTTAGCCAAACCCAATCCGACCCATTTTTACTTGTACCAACAAAAGCAGCTCCTTCACATCTCCCTTAACAATACCACCTTGTATCACAGGTGATATCCTGTGATATCATATGTGATATCACAGGATATCACCTGTGATATCACATGTGATATGTGATATCACATGGTGATATCACAGGTGATAGCATATGTTGCAGCCAACAAACAAACACTCGGTTAACTCGTTAACTACACAGACTAATCCTAATTTACTCAAATTGTCAGCAGCTATATAAACATTATCATCTTCACATTAATCTCTTAACAAAATCTAATCACAAGAACTCAACACTCCTCATATAAACTAACACTCTGTCACCTCATGTAAGCACACACAGTAAGCGTAATATCCTCAGATTTCCACTAGCTCGATAAACGCCTATCATCTTTACATAAACTACGCATAACACCTCAACAATCCTCATATCTTCCAAACACCACAACAGCTGAAACACAAAAATAAGGTCATTCTCGCAAACGACCACTCGTCAATCCATACATACACAAATCTCCTATAACTGCATCAACTACCAATCCACAATATCATCAATCTGTAACACACCTAACGAAAATACCTAATCTACATTATGTCATTCTACGCTAGTTTGTAACTTATTCTAAAATTTATATTACAAAATCATACACACTTTTTAACCCTAACTACAAAGAGTAACCGTAATCTAATCAGATAGCATCTCGATAAACACTTTACATGAATCACTTTACGCATAACACCTCGTATCTTCGCAACAAACAAAACATAAACAACAAGTCATTCTCGCAAACGACCGATACATCACTCATTCGTCCTTGCTACAAACAACTTCACTTTCTATAAACGCCTACCAACACTATCATCAATCCGTAACGCATCTCACGAAAACTACATTATGTCATTCTACAATTGATTATTTTTTTTAGTTTATTACAAAATCATAAACTAGCTTTTTAACCGCCTCACGTAAGAAACTATAATTAACACATCACATTATTAAGAGTTTACAAATACAAGACGATTTCGAATAAAGGCGATACAAATTAACCGTATAAATGATTAATTAAGTTAAATTAAATCGAAAATTATACCGAATTGAAGGAGGAAATCGAAGAGTTGACGGACGTTGAGTGAGATGTGTGAAATGAACTCACGATTCTCCCAATCAGCTTGTATTGTTATTGAAGAAGAATTGAAGGAGGAAATCGAAGATTTTGATAATCAATTGTGTGAATTGAAGGAGGAAATCGAAGAATCAATTGATGAGTTATTGAAAAGAGAAGATTTTGATAATCAATTGTTTGGAAATTGTTTTTTAGAAAGTAGTTATCCAAGGGTTGAATGGAGAGAAACCGGGAGAGAGAACACGCACTAAAGTGTGTTTGTGTATGTTTTATGAGAGTTTAATCTGATTTTTAGTTTATATACGTGACCAGAATACCCTTGCAGTGTAAATGTTGTGTTTAATCTTGACCATTAGATCAAAATGAATGGAAGGTAGGGATTGGTCCCTTTGTATGTAAGGAATGTTTCGTCCTCAAATGATCTTAATTCATAATTATATAGAGTTGAGATCAATCAAAATAACCAATCTTAGCCATCAAATTTTCATTTAGATTAATAAAAAACTATTTTTCACCCTTTTTTAAAAAATAATATATCTTGCAAACGATAAATCTTCAAGCTACAAAAAATATATCATCTGGACGAGAATTAAATTATCTATTTATAGATATGCATTTCTCTATACTTTCGACATTTTTTTTTTTTTAATTTTCGCTCAGAAAAATCACATATGAGTTGTAAAAATCACATGTGATTCATAAAAATCAAATCACATGTGATTTTTACAAATCATATGTGATTTTTACAAATCACGTGTGATTTTTCTGGGCGGAAATTTTGAAAAAAAAAATTCGTCGAAAGTATATAATAATGCATATCTATAGAAAGATAATTTAATTCTCGTTGCGATGGTATGATTTTTTCTTTTTTGTGTAACGATTAACGGTTTGCGAGATATTTAATTTTCAAAAAAAAGGTGAAAGTTTATATTTTTTTTTATTAAAATAATATATGGTTAGAATTTGTTAATTGGATCTATGACAAATATGAGATGTATATTGAACTTTTGCCTAAGTATATGAGTATGGGTTGGCCAGAGTCAAAGTCAAAGTCTAAGAAACCAATCGTGTTGTCGCTAAAGGTAATTTCATTTACTTTATTTGATTTCCCCCCGAAAAGTGTCCCGCCATAACAATTTCTTCTTGTTAAGACTTTTGGCAACGACGCAAACGTGTTTTCATATTTAATAAAAAAAAAAAAAAAAAAAAAAAAAAAAAAAAAAAAAAACTATTTTATTTAGTTATTTGATTATCAGTTTACTAGTTTAATTATTTTTAAACTATTTTAATCGAGTAGTTTAATTAAAAAAGATATTATTTGAAATATACAGTATTTTATAAAGAATATAAATAAAAATTTAAAATGCCATAAGTTAAGATATAGATTAAACAAAAAAATAACAAGTTACGGAGTATTTACGAAGGTGGCATCTATTGATCACACAATACATCACAATATTTATTCTATTAAGGTCATATGTTTGGCGATGATTCTATAAAACATCGATCACCCAATCACGCAATTATGTCTATTCTTGATTACCACACTAAAAGATGGATCATGTATATCCCGCGATACAATAAATCATGAGATATTGTAATAATAATTTTAGTTTGGTTAAATTCACAAGCATGTTATTATCACTAACGACGGATGGATCACAACCTCCGTATGAAAAGGGTAACTCCTACTAATATGTTCCCCATATTATGGAATCAATGCATCGGTGGGGAGGCTGAGCCAACCTTGCTAATTCACTCTACAGCAGTAGGGTCGGGAACACAAACATTTCCCTGTCACGCGTAATAGTAACTCTCCGGTGAATAGCCACACCTAGGGCTGTAAACGAGCCGAGCTGAGCCGAGCCAGGGTAGTTTAAAAATCGAGCCGAGCCGGCTCGGCTCGTTTATTTATACGAGCCGAAAAGTTGAGCTCGGGCTCGGCTCGTCAAATACTCGAGCCAGCTTGTGGCTCGTCGAGCCCGCTCGTTTACATTGAATGGGATATACTTTAACATAAAAAAACAAAAAATAAGCTACACGATTTTAATCGAGGTCAAAATATCAACTACTAATTCAATTCTAATAAAAATTAGTTCTGCAATTCTGCAATATGGCCATCAAAGTAATTAACAAAATAACAGACTTGAGTTTCTTTCATCTAGAAGTTAACAAAATAGCATTTCCAAAAACTTGAATTACTCTTTCATCTAGTTGTATATATTATATTATATATAACTAAAGTTTAGTTATATATATATATATATATATATATATATATATATATATATATATATATATATATACATATATATATATATATACGAGCCAAACGAGCGAGCCAACGAGCGAGCTAACGAGCGAGCCACGAGCCAAGCCGACGTTGGCTCGGGCTCAGCTCGTTTACAAACCGAGCCGGCTCGACTCGACTCGTTTATAAACGAGCCGATTTCGAGCTAGCTTTTTTCGAGCGAGTTTTCAGCAAGCCACGAGCCGCGAGCTTTTTGAACAGCCCTAGCCACACCAGATGGAGGAATGATAAAAATTATACGAGCGTTGAAAAGATGATTATGATGATAAACCATATGATAATGATGAGTGTGAAGATTTAACTGAGAGCAATTATCTTTCTGTAACGCTTATGATATAAGGTTTTATGGTTATACTAGTCGTTAGTAGTTTTATATATTACTATAGTAGTTTTCATAAGTTTTATTTGTCATTCTTATGATAGGTTCGGTTTGAAGCATAAATAGTGCGTTTGTTTTCCCGCCATGTAACGGGCCAGGATGTGGGATTTACTCACATCTTATGTACTTTCATGTTTTTTGGAGTAATAAAATTTATCGGGTGTAGAAACCTTTTACCCAAAAAAAACTCCATTATGAGATGTTACATATCATAATAAGCTAAGTAGTGGGAAGTCCAAAACGTGATACAAGGTACCAGGCAGAGCGGTTTGGGACTAATAGAATGCATCCTTTTTAGGTGATCCCAAACTCGGAACTTGTCCAAAACACTCTGAGGTACGAAAATACCACTATGACTTAAACTACTTGAACCTAAACTAAAATCCTAGTGGGTAAGCACAAAGGCTTAGGGTAGGTAGCAACCTAAATCTTTTAAAGGGAATTGAGTGAGTAGAAATCGTGCCACCTATCGTTGGAAAAAGAATTGAGTCTACTTTCCAGTAAAAATAGTTTCACGAGCTGGTTCTATATAAAAATGTGTAAGTGTAATTGATTTGTAATAGAAGGCCGGTTTTGGTTAAGCCTTTTGCGTAAAACTTTTGTCAAATTTGTTTTGGGGCGTTTCAATTGCTTATAAATAATTCATTAAGAATTATAGTTTACTACCCCTTTCTTTAAGTTTATCAATATACCGAATAGACTCTTAAACCCTTAAACTTTATTTCGTAGCTACAGAATAAATATTTTTGCACCTGTTGCAACACGTGAGCAGAGTTTATGTTTGCGCAATTGCCCACACTAATAAGTTTGAACTTTTTTTATATACAACTATAAATGTGAAAAATGTCATTTTTTTTTTTATACTTTTAACGCTTAAAAATGTAATAATACACACTTATAAATGCGAAAAATTGAAATTTTTTTATTCACTTTCTAAAAATGTGTGTATAAATGACGTTTTAGATGTTTCTAAATATGACTCATGTGATCAGATATTAAGTTGGACGGACACAAATATTGTTGGTTGGTTGGGTGTTAAAATATATAGTCTAATTTTTTTAGAAGTTTATTTATTATTTTGTTAAACTTAAAAGATGCTAAAATATAAAGTCAAATGAGCTTAGGGGTTTTTAAATTGCTACTTCATGCGACCACACTACAACATTCGACACAATTCGAGGGGATATTTCAGGTTTTCGGCGGGGACATATCCCCCTAAAAGATTTGGCGGGAAAAAAACGCGGGAACAATTAACACGTTATAATTTTGGTCAAAATTTGTAAAATAGCAAAAAAACTTTCGGCGGGGACATGTCCCCGCGAAAAGAAAGCGTTGAAAATTTAGTAAACGGTCAGCGACTTTGTGTGCCAGTTCAGCACCGTTTTTGTCGTTTAACGACTTTCGGCGAGGACATGGGTGTCCCTGCCAAAAGCGTCCTCGCCCGTCCTACTGATTGTTGTAGTGCCACCACCTAGAATAGTATTCAGATTTCTTGCTTTGAAGTGGGATTGTAGTTAATCGGTTATTCGAGCATCATCTACTTTAGTATAAGCATGCATAGTTTTAGACCTGCCGCAACTAGCGGGGGATTTCCTTCTCGTCAATCACAATACATACACTATTTTCAAAGCTTTAGATGTGCCACTAATGTGATAAACTGGTACTTTATACTAGTGTTCCTGCAAAAAGATATAACATGAATTCGATTAAACTAGCTAATAAGCATCTGTATTAGATGTTTCACACATACTTTTGGATGTATAACCAATGTTTGGATGATGACTCGATCGATCTAGAGTTCCTTATTCGGAGTATCAGGGCTCTTTAGAGGAATAATGCCTTCCATATTTATACCACAAAGTCCATCTTTGTCTCGAATGTCGCGTTGCATTAGCACGTATCCTTTATATCCCCACTCGGCACCCCAAGAGTTCTTTACGATCCAATACTTCACTCCTTCGGGAGTCTCGTCATATCCAACCACTGTTACAGCATGAGCCCTCTTTACCTTGTCACATGGTCCCGTGTAAACTCCCTAAGTACATCATGGAAGATATGAATGAGCTATATGTTGCATTTTAGTCAGCTAGCTAGGGTGTTAATTAGTTTTGTACCGATTTATAGAGCTGAAATTCAGTGGTAGAAACATCTATAGCAACGGCAACTGGCTGATGTGCAACACCTTTTAATAATCCTTCGTTGGTTGCTTCCAAATACTCTTGTCCATCAATCGTTACCGAGTGATGACCAAACTTGATTGAAAATTAACAAACATATATTTATTACACGGAACGAAAGAGAAATGATTCAGAAGCCTAAAGATATGACTAATTTTATGTCTGTCAGTTTCCTAAACAAAATACGAGTATATAATACAAAGTTTTGTACCTTTGCTTTATCGCAAGTTTCTTTTTTCCCTGTGTATGGGTAGCTTTCATCTGAAGCTAGACCTCCATGCTCTTTGATGAACATGAATGCAGGTTCCATCAACCCTCCTTCACATGCTTTGTTGTATCCACCAGAATCACAGTCGACAAGTTGTTGTTCTGATAAACTTAGCAGCTTTCCGGTTCTGATTGCATTTATTCCTTCCACACAAGCCACTGCTGAAAATGCCCAACAGCTTGCTATAATATCGATCAACAAAAAGATTTGTTAGCTCAAGATCAAAGTTGTTACTAATATCTTAAATATAATTACGGAACTATATCATTACAAAATAAGAGATGATTTTTACTTAAGTAATATGAGCGCAATTCTCACGAGTGTCAGCCCGGCTACTTGTGTTACTGTATGTTAGATCATGGCTAGAAAGTGTGCGCTTTATGTGAAAATTAACTTCTATATTGCTAGACATGGCTCTATTAGATGATCGATAGATATTTGGTCTGAGCCCACAGACAGGCTTGAGTCAAATATATGTGATATAAAGGATTTCTTATGGAACACGAAAGTTAGAAATGCGTTACCACATGCCAATTGAATCTTTACAGGGGTGACTGCGTTTTGTTTCCTCCAATCAACCCTGAGTGGGAGACTAGTGACATTTGCAAAAGTGGAACCACGCTTGTCGTCCTCAGGTGGTCCTCCTCGGAGCGCTTGAATATGGCTAATCTTTGAGTTTCCATATGTGCTCGCAAACTCATGGGTAGTCATGTTAGCAAAATGGTTCAACTCCAATTTATATGGTCTGTTCATCATGTTTGTTTTGTGAACATGTCTCGCGTTGTACTTAAATACGTTGAACCGCTCTTGGCTTCTTTGCTCCACTTGGTGATGGCCCCTCTATCTATCATACATCCTCAACAAATTCTCTTCCGTTTCAAGTTCTTTGTCATGGAAATCGAAACCCTCCACTAAGCCTAAAATCAGAACCAAATAGATTGAGCAGATAAGAAACGTGTTGATTTCCATTTTTGGAGTTCGGCGAGCTTGTTTATCTTGAAGAAATTCGAGTTATTATCGACAACATGTAAGATTGTATAACTAGGGACTTATGGGCATGAAAACACACTCATGTGTTATAACATGTTGAGAATGTTATGATCCAGCTGATAACAATTTATACCCTATTTTTGAGGTCGGTATATACCTTTTGTCACTTAAATTTTGGAAAATATAATACCGAGTCAAGGGTGCCTATTATGATGATGCAAATGTGGCCATGCATGTTGTTCGGTTTTCAATGGAAAATTTGAGGTATGTTTGGTAAGAAGATTTTAAGAGCGTCTACAAGCGTTTAAAACTGAAAGCTCATTTATATTTATGGATGAGTGTTAGCATTTAGCTTTTTACGTTATCTTACACTTTATAATTACAAAAACAACTACGTTAGCAAACATTTTTATTAGACAAATGTTGATTACTTACAAGTAATCAGACTTCCATATTAATAAGAACATGAATTCCTCTCATGTTCATTTGAATATATATGATATATCATGTTGGTAAATATTGTGAGTAGAGTTACAAAAGCGGGTCCTCAAATTTTACTTATAGTAGGATATTTTTTGCAAAAGTTACTTGTTATTGGCTAACTAGCTTATAAGACCCGTGGAATCCACGGGTTTTTAGAAGAGATATTGTATAAAGAATAAAAAAATAGTGTGTAAATAAAAGAAGTAAAAGAAATAAGTAAACAAAGTAAATCATTTATTCGCCACGAATATGAAGTAATAAAGTCAATGAAAGTATTGAGTACAATGCTTGTAACTAATAGTGTAATAAACGTCCATGCACATAGCCTCTAATCATGATCGCGTTTACAAAACAAATGTATGTAGTTGGAAGTAAACTTGTGATAAGCCATGGAGCATTTCGTGACCACCTGATAAGGTATAAAAATAAGGTGTAAGTTAAAATTTTGTGTGATTGATAAAACATGTACAAAAGAACGGCATATCACATGATAAGAATATGCTTACATACCTCTTGAAACTTGATCATAGGCCGTGTAGAACCTTTTTGTAGACTACATTTGTAGTAGTCTTTGATAAATTACCATCGGCATCAAAATTGAAAACCTTCAAACCCTTTTTGCTTTTGACGCGTGAAAGAGCCACATATAATTGTCCATGTGTGAAAACAGGACGTGGTAACTGAAATTTGGTGACGAAATCATCTTTCGTTGAATTCTTTGAAGCAGTCGAGATACGTGATGCAGTTTGTTGAGAATCATCAGGTTGTTGAGCAACAACCAAACTACAAAAAAGTTTTGTTGAGAATCATCAGTTTTCTTATGAAACAGTATATGTAAATGTACTGAAACATGCAAAAAGTTTGTTTTTATATACCTATTTCTAAAAGCATCTATATTTTGAAACTCAGCTCCGAAGATATTGTCCTTGCCATTAAAGAGGAACAACCTTGTGCCATTAAACCCATTTTGGACGCCCATTTTTCCTGTGTATGCATGTAGAAACAAATATCAAAAAGTAGTTTGATCATGGTGCATTACCTATTCATTAAATTTCACAAAAAAAATTAATTAGCAGTAATACTTCAATGAGGTGCTAAACGTACCATCCCATATTTTCATCATTCCCAGCTGCACAACAGCTATTATCTTAGCATGATCAGAGCACTTGTTCAAAAAGTCCGCAAAGTGTTGAGCAAATGTACCCCACAAGGTACAACTAAGCTCAATGCCCCTATAAATAGCACGGTATTAAAATCTTTTTGCAACAATATATACAAAACATTTGTATATTAAAATCTAGTAAAATTGATTAGAATGACTTACTCAGCATCAATGAGCGTGATGGGCTTTTTCTTGCCAGCCTTGTCGTTCTTGTCATAGTTATCAAGCTCTTCACACGCAACAACTTGCCCTATCACATCTGCATAATGTCCAGACACCATTATTGTCAATTGCTTTACTTCACATTTAAATATATTTCATAAAAGCATGTATAATGGATGTGATAATCGTGATAATATTGTATAAAAACAACCCATTCAAATTAGGATATACATACCAAACTGGCCAATTTCTTCATTCTTTAGCGAAGTAATGGTTCCAAAGGGTCGAAAGTCAAACCCATACATAGAGCTAGTAAAGTCTTCGCACTTTCCGATTAAAGTATTTGAAAGGAAGCTAAGGCGGAGAGGTTTCGCAACGATACGGAACTTGGGTTGGATCTCCCCAAGAATATACCGTTGAAGGGTGACAGCATTGCCCTCTTGTAATTGATGTTTGAACCCATTCACCAAAGCCATCCTCACCGTTGCTTGCATCCTTGTATTCTGGGATACAAAAGATATTGATATTATGCACAACACAATTACAACATAAACATTATAAAGAACCATTGACCATAAAAATGCAATATTAATATTATAAGGAAGTTTGTTCAAGAATGATTACTTGCCTGTTCATCAAAAACAATCATCTCCATGTTGATGACGTGTGGCTTGCTAAACATTGATTGCATCCAAGTACGAAGAATACGCACTCGTAGCTTGATGTTGTCCTTAACAGGTGATAAATCGTTGATGAACCCAGAAACGAATGTAGACATTGTTTGGTTTGATATTGAGCAATGAGATTAGTAATTGTGATGTGCACCTTTAGCACCAAGGCCATCCTCAATTTATAGTATGAAAGTTCTTAAATTTCATGTTCAGATTATTAGAAGGTTTTTAATATTTTGATTAGCTTCCAAGATTAAAATTGTTTCAAATATTCTTGATTAACTTAAAAAAATTACAACCGAATTATTGACAAAATCATGGAATATTAAAGATGCCCCAATTACAAACGAAAATAACAACTAAAATAAATAAATCAACAGCTGTAAAATCCCCCATCAATATTTTTTAGGAGTTTGTTGTTCTATTGTTCATACAACCATACCTAATTTAGTGAAAGCATGTTATAAACCTAAATTAAAAAGTTTCCCCCAATTTTTTTTATAGGGTTTTGATATATAATCAAATATTAAAAGTAAATAATAACAAAAACATCCAATCAATCAATAAAAACTAACAAATAATATTGAAGATCATTACCAAATTTCAGTGGAGGCAGCACACGATTTTGTATGATATCGATTGTGTTGTTGGAGAAAGTCAAATATAGGGTTTCAAAAACAAATAAGAGGTTTATTTTGGGAGATAATTGCAAAACAATTTTGGTTTACAACGCGTATTCATTAAATGATGATTTCAATTAGGACGCTCCTCTTTTGAAGATATCAGTTGAATGGTGGAAGAAAAAGTCAGCACGTTTAATGGCCTTTCAATATTTACAAAAATAACATAAAAGATGAGGTGTATAAAAAAGTATGCTTTGAGAAGTTGTACAAACCATGTTAAATAAGGAATGACACATCAGCGAATTAAATTTTATTAGCTTAAAAGAGCGGTACAAAAGTGCATTATATTATAATACATAGACATAGTATAATGTATCATGTTCAAATGAACATAAAAGAATCTCTGTCCTAAGAACAAATACCTAAAAATTAAACCGAAAATACTTGTATCATTATATTGCTATAACTATATATGATCTCTTGATTAATCGAGTAAGTTGATGCAACTCTACTGAATGCGTGTTGGTAAACATTATCTATACATATATATATCGCCGACGGTTTAGTTAGCTATTCTTGCTGAAAAAACATCGTAAGCTGTTTCATAAGCTGTAAAAACAGCTCCATTTACAATAAAAGCTCGAAAAAGTGTACTTCCAAGTCCTCGAAATAGCACGCTCGCGCCATCATTTTTAACAATCTTTCGAAAACAATCCCAATTTCCATTATATACCACCTTTGAACTCGATGTTTGAGCTTGAAGTCTTGTTTTAACTACATCAACAGGATAACAACAAATCCAACTATTGACACCCGCTAGACCTCCTGCAACAAGCATTGTTTTAAAGCTTTCATCACCGTTTTTCCGGCATCCCGGATGGAGTTTTTCTCGAGCATATTCGTATGTCCAAAAGTATACACCGTATGACGGGGCGTCGCGTATGGTTGTGATGGTTAGCCCTCGAAAGATTCCTTTTATTCCTTCGGCTTTTAATATGTTTCTGGTGACACTTGATGGCCCGGTTTTGGTTTGTTTTGGTGGTGTTTGGTTTTGTAGTTGTAGTTTGATCTTTATAAGTTCGATTGGAGTTATTACAAGGCTTTGGATGGTACCGGCTCCAAAGCCTCCTAATGCGACACTTCCGTATGATGGAGGTTGTGTGGCAGAAATATATGGGTCAAATGCTCGTGACAATGTCACGTTGCATTGAAAAACCAAAGCATTCTGCATATAAGAACACGTAAATTTGGGTTAAAATTTAGTCATTTTATCACATCCAAACACCCTTTAATACAAAATGTCCAAAAGAACATGGAAAAGATTATTTCAAGCTCACAAATGAAGTTTCGCTGATAATTGACTACGCACATCCAAACCCGCCTTAATACAACACTTGAATAAGCTTGATGATAAAGATATGGTCAATCTCGACATAGGTTTTAGAATGCTTATTCGTTTCTTGTTAATGCATTACTGTTAGCCTAACAAAAATAGGTTCATAAAGACGAAATGGGATGGGAATCTAACCTGAAAGGCAACCGATGCGGCAGGGGCACCCATGCCTTTAAAAAGGGCAAGTGGTCCTTCTTTAGTTGCGATATTTCTAAGAATACTATACGTAGAGCTATTTAAACCGCTTTGTTGTTTGACTCTCACGGTATCAAGTGGGTGTCCCGCCACAACTCCGGCGATCCCCCCAAACCCTCCGGCCACAAATTCTTTGCCCCAGCTACTTGCAAGAAACTCGGGCCAAAAATCCATTCTTTAAATCTTCTACTATAGATAACATACAATTACTAATAATTCAGACTCGGATTATAGAAAACACAACGACAATGTAATGAAAAAGCTTCCTTCAGGGGATTGTTCTGCATGTGATGGGTTTTTACAGTTTTTTTTGTACAGATTTGTTCTTTTGTGTTGATAGGAAGAAATATTGAAACCTGAAGGTATTAGAAATTGCATTATAGCCACATTTGAGGGATTTACGTCTTTAACAGCCTAAAAAAAAGGGATGAACTGCGAAACAAAAGCCAACCTATTTAAAGAAACGGGGAAACGGGTAAAAAATGGTTCCAACATGGGTCAAATTGCAGAAGAAGAATAAGTGGTATGCATTTTGTTGTTTCACCTTATGCTTATAACCATGAGCCTTTTAAAAAGTTGATCGATAACCTCTAACAGGTAAACCGAGAATGATCCTGCTGAGATCATCGAGTTATTCGAGCTTTTTTCATGTACCAACTAATTGCATTTTTTCCCTGCATAAACCAAGGCTGGCTTCTAATTCAAATTGTGCTCTTGCTCGACAAATAATAGTTCATTCTCATTATTATTGCAAACAAAACTATAAAACGTTTGTTGATAAAATGTGACGCGAAAAATGTTGCCTATGAGTTTCGTTTCAACTCGAGAGAGAACACATGTTGTGGATTTCTGCCCAAGGTACTAAAGATAATCCTATTCAGCGCACCAACCATTCAGTCAATGAATCAATCCATGGTTCATAAGCAATGTGTTTTTGTGTGTATGTGTGCGCATATGTAATTAAAACAAACGATAAAAACCAAATCAGCAGACCCAAAACAGCATCAAGTCAAAATATTAGAACATGATTATTACCCGAAGTTCAAATGCACTAACAAATTGTAAACGGTTTTAATACTGAATTCAGCCGACACATTCAGACATATTAGGAGCAACATTTACTAATCACACCATAGCACATTAAGTAACTTCACTTCAGAAAGACCCGACTCATTTCTTCCCACTTTTCTTCAAACCCGCACCTCCCAAAGCTCCCTTTTGGGCTTTAGCTCTGAGCTCCTTAAGTGCCTGCCCATCATAAACAATTAACATTTAGCAACAGGTTTGTTGTCTACAGCAAAAAAATAACACCTGATACAAGTAAACACAATCTCACCTTTTCCTCATCCTTCTTCTTTTGAATGTTGGCCTTGTCTACCTGCAAATTCAATCGATGTCACCAAATGTAAGAATACTTGAACCCATGACTATAAAGTTAGTTGGAGAAGAAAATATACAAGTATAAAGCGGCGTTTTTATCTTATAGGCAACTAATGTCGACTAGTCTATTTGATGTGAACTTTGGTTTACTTGCGGAGTCAAGCTACAATCACCAAATCAGAACTACAATGCCTTAAACAGAAACACCTCTTTGATTAATTTACTAACCTTAACAAGGTGAAGTAGAAAGTATACTATTAACTCGTATGCTTCTATCAGTTAATGTAAGCATTTATAATTTTGTTTTGTAGTCTAACAAAGACGAGTGACTAGTTTTTAAAACACAAAACTTGAGCATAAAGATTTCACATCATCCAAAACCAAAGATCTGAAATAACAACTACACTAAAAAGTAAATCAATACAGATACAGTACTACGTATACGTAGTTTTTATCAACAAACTCAGCAACAGTGTTCTGGGTCCTTACGCTAAGCTTATTTGAAGTGTTTAGTAGCTTATCGTATTATAATATTACAATAAGCTTAAACGCTTAGCTAAACACAACTAGAAAAATGCTTGAATAGCTAATTTAATGTTAATAATGCAATAAGCTACTAAGAGGGTGTTTTTATTAGCTTATTTTCTTATCTAATCAGCAAATTCAAAATCGGAAAAGCTCATAAACTCACTTTTCTTGGCTTATGAGCTTTGCAAGTTGAGCTAACGAACTTAAATAAGCCGAAAAAACTGCGCTTGCAAGCTTTTCAAAATTCAAATAAGCTGATAGGCCAAGAAAACAAGCTTATCCAAACACCGCCAACTTATCCAAACACCCCTTCAATAACACCATAAATTAAAACTACAAACAACATAATAAGCTAAACTATAACTAAAATCAAACAAACCCTCAATAATTAACATAAACCGATATAAATGGTTATTTCAAGAGAGTTGAGCATAATAGAGTGTTTAACTAACCTTATTATTACAAGTGCTTAACATCTTATTGACTTACAGTGTTTCTGCTTGTAGCTTAAAAAATGCTCTTTTTTTTAATACATGATAACAAACATCTTAATTTTAAGCTATCCTCACATCAAAACACAAATAATGAATTAAAAACAGTATTAGCTTATTTTTTGGGCTTACAATAAGTTGACTTTTTGTTGGCTTACAAGCTTTTCAAGTCTGAGCTTATGGAGTTGAAAAACCAAGCTTATCAACTTTTCAAATTTCAAATAACATCGTAAACAAGCTAATCCAAACACCCTCTTAGTAACCTATCATAAAACAATAACCTTAGAAACTTAACTATACACAGCTTTTTTTCCTTTTTTTTTTAGCATCACACAACTACAAAAAGCTCTTTTAACCTTAAAAAGAGCTTTTTTCCTAAAATCGGAAAACACTTTAATAGCTTACTTAATGTTAATAAAGCCATAAGCTACTAAGAGGGTGTTTGTATTAGCTTATTTTTTTAGCTTTTAATTTATAGTGTTACTTTTTTAGCATGACACAACTACAAAAAGCTCTTTTAACCTTAAAAACAGCTTTTTCCTAAAATCGGAAAACACTTTAATAGCTTACTTAATGTTAATAAAGCCATAAGCTACTAAGTGGGTGTTTGTATTAGCTTATTTTTCGAGCTTATCAGCTTATTTAAAATCGGTAAAGCCCATAAACTCACTTTTCAAAATTGAAATAAGCTAATAAGCCAAGAAAACAAGCTGATCCAAACAATAAGTTTATACCTCTTCATAACATCAATAATAAATCAATAAGTTTATACCTCATCGTATTCCTTCTTCTCAGATTTTGGTGCCTTCAAAGGCTTAGCTTTTCCACCTATTTATTAACAAAAAAGCAAACCCACAAATTAATCACTGTTTTATATAAAATTAATAATAGATCGTGATGATTGTTATAAAATTAAAAAAAGATTGTTACCCATCTTTGACGACATGATCGAATTTTCGGAATTAGGGTTTGTTTGTGTGATTGGGGGTGATGACCTAATTTTAACGCGAAATTATTAGATGCGTTTGGGTGGGTTTATATAGGCGACTAAAATTCGATTAAGAGGGTGTTTGGGATTGGGATTTTGTTTTTTTATTTTCGAGTAAATTGCAAAAATCGTCCTTGTGGTTTGACCAAATTGCACGTTTCGTCCTTGTTCGTCCTTATTTTGCACTGTTACAATCGTCCTTGTGGTTTGCCAAATTTCACTGTTGAAGGACCAAAAGTGCACGTAACAGTGCAAAATAAGGACGATCTTTGCACTTATTGAACCACAAAGACGAAACGTGCAATTTGGCCAAACCACAAGGATGATTTTTGCAATTTACTCATTAATTAATTTTGACGTAAGGTACGGGTTTGGGCCAACTAATCTATTTCTATTATCTAATACTTATTCGCAGTTTGAGTGACAAAATTGCGAAAGGTTAGACTGGAGTTGAAACAACACCAACATTAGAAGCAAAATAAAGCAATAGCAAAATCGATGACCATTGGCCGACAGTAGTTGCACTGTTGCGGTATCTTGGACCATATTTTTAGATTATTTTTTGTAATAACAAAAGAGTTGGTGTTTAGTTATACGAGATAAGATAAAAAAGATACACCCAACTGTATCATTTATATAGTAAAGCGAAAAAATTTTGACATGGAGATTTTTGAAACTTCTCTTATTAGGTAATAATTGGATTATTGTTATATTTTTGTAAGATTTAGAATAAAGAAAACTTAAATATTTTCTAATTTAGCATAGAAAATTATAAATTTTTTATCACATGTAAAAGAAAACAAAAAATACGCATGGACGTGATATTTAATATTTAATACTTTTGGGCTAAACAGTAAAATATGAAAAAACACTTCGGTACATCAAGCATACAAAAACAGAGGAAGAAGGTACTCTTTCACTTTGTTCCAAATCTTTTATCCAAAACCCTATGGCAATTAAAAAAAAACCTTAATTGAAACTAAAAATCTATGAAGATGATCAACGGTAATGACTTGATCGGCGATGGTGTTGCTAGTCGGAATAAAGGTCGGAATCGAGGAGAAATATAGTATTTTTCAAAAACGCGCAAGGTTTGATTTTGCTAGTCAACCGTACATATTTTATAGATATAATGTTTTTTTTTGGGTAAAAATTTAATATTTTGTGAAAAGCGTTTGTAAAATGGGTTATTGTTGTCATTTTCCATAAAAGGAAAGACAACAATTAATTAGAATGCTCGGTGAGGGATGGTGTTGGTCCGCTAGATTCAAAAAAAAAAAGCACGAACGACACGTTGTTTTGCACCGTGTGACCCGTCGTTCTTTCGGCATAGGGTTTTCAGCCATTGCAACAAATGGTACCATTAGGTTTTTTTTTTTTTTTTTTTTTTTTTTTTTAATTTTTCTTTTTTTTAAGTGAGTGGGGGTATTTTTGTGGGGTATTTTGTGTGACCTACAAAGTGTTATTGGTTTTTTTTTTTGTTATGGAGGTTGTTTTAGTTATTGGTGTTTGGGAGGATAATGAGGTGGCGGATAAAGTGTTGTTGGTCACTCCATCAAAAAAACCAATAACACTTTGTTTATTACACAAAAAATATCCACTCACGCAGGAAAAAAAAAAAAAAAAAAAAAAAAAAAAAAAAAAAAAAAAAAACACCCGTTGGTGCAATGGCTAAAAACCCAACGGCGGACTAACAACAGGACGAACGGTGCAGTATGGTGCGCCATTCGTCCGTTGTTATTGCATTTGGCGGACGAACAGCTTCCCTCGCCGAGCACTCTTAGATGAAGATCAAACATGTTTTAGTTACACGTGACGATCAACTTGGTACATGTGGGCAAAATGATAATAATACGTGTAATATGTCGATTCCATTGTGCTACAATGGATACTTATTCTTAGAATCTCGCTTTATCCCTCATTTTCGAATCGCATCATAAAAGTATATATAAAAGTATAAAACCATTGATATCCCGTAACAAACGTATTTTTTAGACAATGTCATTAAATGTTAAACTTAACATAAAAATATCTATATCTTAGAAATTCAGACAGACGATGAAACAATGAAAATCCATAGTTTCGATATTGAAATACCAAGCGTCACATCTTCTTACAATTCTAAACATTATTCTTTGCTTGTTTTGATCATTGTTGCTCATCACAAAGCTTCTTTTCTTTCCTGTCCTTTTAGAAAGTTGCATTGTTGATCCTTCTTTAACCTAATTCATATTCTAACAACAAAAAGTTACATTTAAGTCGAAACCAATGAAAAATCACGGTTTCGAGCTCAAAGCTAGCTTTTGGTTTATGATTCATGAAGTTCTTCACAAATATGTTTGAGACGTGGTTCAAACGCTCGTTTCACACGAAATGGTGAGTGAAATAGGCGTATTTATGTATAAGATCGAAAGGGAGGTAATTTGCACTTGCACACACCACTTTTTTTGTTTGTACATATAATATGTACAATGGTTATCGCCCATCACTGAAAAGTTAGCACGAGTTATATGATCGTTTAGTTAACTAAAATAGCTATATATATATTAGTGCCATTGATTTTTATTTATTTTTTGTTCATCCTTGTTTAATTATGTGTGATATTAGCAAATCAAATATAGAGTTGACTTTGACACGAATCGAGATGATAAAGAGGAGGCGAAAGGCAATGGTGAAGTATCTGAGGAGTGATGTAGCCGAGCTTATGAAAATCGGCCTTGATTCTAACGCATATGGGCGGGTAACATTTTTTTGGGGAATAGTTTTGGGCTTTTTGCGTGTTTTTTACATATTCAAAATCATTTTGTTATAACTAAAACTACAATTTTCGAATAAAACAGCTTAGAAGGTAGTAAAAGACAGATTATATACACTTTAGGCTAATCTCCTGATGTATTGTGCACTTGAAACAGGTTGGAAGGCTGTATCTTGACCAGAATCGGTCACTTTGTTATGATTTCGTTGAACAATTTTGCACGCTAATCTTGAACCATCTTGTAGCCATGAATGATCAAAGGTAAAACCACCTTTCATGATCATTTATATGTCTTTAGCTTTAGTTGTTTTCTTAAACGTCGTATATTAATGTTAACTACATAAATAGCGAATGCACGGATGAGTGCAAGGAAGCAGTCACGTCATTGATGTACGCAGCCGCAAGATTTGCTGATCTGCTAGAGTTGCGTGAACTTAGAAGTTTGTTTACTGAGAGATATGGGAATTCACTTGAATCCTTCGTTAACAAAGAGGTCGATTTTATCTAATCCATTTTGTTAAATTTTAGAATACGCTTTGTTAGTTACTTTAATACGACACAACGTACTGAGTATATATACTAATACCCGGTGTCATATAGTTTATGAATCTGTTGAATCCGGACAGTCCTACAAGGGACATGAAGATTCAGTTGATGCAAGAGATAGCATTAGAACATCGTTTGGTATGGGATCCCAACTCGTTAGACCAGAAAGTTCACAAATTACCTTCATTCGCGCAAGTAAGATCCTCATTAGTTTTTTTACTCATAAATCATCATAACAGAATGACAATTTTGGTCCTAAACAAAATGCAATGTTTTTATTTTGTAGGAAGGGTCCCAAAATGACAATGCAGATCAAGATAACGAATCTCCCGAAACCAACCATGAAAATGGATGGATGATTAAGATTCAAAAAACACGAAAAAAAGATACCAATGATCTAAAAAAAGATGAATCAAGCGACGATGTCATAAAGCCAACAGAGAATATGCGTCAACGAATTTTAGATTATTTGGCAAGAACCACTAGTAGTCTACTATCAACTAGTCGAGAAACAACCACAAGTCCTGAGGACGGTTCAAGTTCAAGTTCTTCCGACGATTCAGTTAAACAAAGATCATTCTTCCCTTTTAGGCTCTTGCCTCCTCCTTACAATAAAAACAATTCTAACAAAGATGGCAAAAATCCCGACACATCTTCTAATATTTCCAAAAATAGACAAAAACACAATGGTAACAAAGAAAACCAAGAAATTTCAAATTATGAAGAAGCAAATGTGTCGTGTGTAAGGAACAGAAGGCGAAGAAAGAATGGAGTGAAATCACATTCGACCGAGTGTTTGCCGAGTCTAGAGGGACCAAAAGGGCATACGAGGTCAGGTTCATACCAGCCGGATATGAGCACGCGTCCCCAGTCAGGACATGTTCATCCAAGACTTCCTGATTATGATGATATTATAGCTCGGTTTGCAGCTCTTAGAGCAAAATCTTAAGAGCAATATTTCATGTTGATACGGTATGTTTAAATGATCCATATGGTGTAAATATTTAATTATAAAATGGATGGAACGAGGGCCCATTAAAGATAGATCAAGTGTTCATAAACCCTCTTGTAAGTACGAGCAAAAAGTCGACAACAAAAATGATGGTATGTTTTGGTGAAAGTAATTTTTGTTGAAACCGAAAGATGTAGCTTTTGATGGGGAGCTAAAAAAAAAGTAGAGATTATGTTTATAAGCTACATTAACAATTGATTAAAGTTTATGGAAAACTATTTTTCAAAGATCTCTCATTTGCAACGAGGTATATGAAAAGAGTCCTGAATGAGAGGCCTAAATTATGTGCCTAAATTTATGACTAAGCTTGCGTGTCATCATTCTGATGGCTACAATCAGGGGAGCCACTTTTTCACAAACTACCAGGATCATGTCACATATGTTTAGGCATATAATTAGGCCTCCCAATCATTTTCCATATGAAAATAAGATGTAAACTGCGAACAATCATACTTTTACCCGAAAGTGTGTACACAAATAAAAATTATAAACACGTTAGCGATTAATCTTACGAATAAAGTTTTTATGGCTACAATCTTAGTGGAGATTGGGGAAGTTTATGGCTCCGAAAAAAAAAATAATAAAAAAAAAAATCTTATACATACTTAAACAGTCTATACACTTTATAAAGAAAATACAAGTTTGGTTATGTTCATGATTTTAGCAAAGAAAAATTTGTGATTTGTATATTGGTTATCTTTGGTTTTTTTCTTTTAAAAGGTAGAGTTGAATAATAAAATCGTCCATGTATGGTTTTAGTCGTTGAAGTTTTTTTCTTCCTCGACCCTCTCTTTATTCCCATAACAAACGAAAATATTCGTCGAAAGACTTAACCTGTAATGGATCAAAACTGCAAAAAGAGGATCCAAAGAAAAAAAGACTTCATGATACCAGTAAACCGGATGAACGGCTTTTGTCTTTGAAGCTTCTCATCCTCAAGTTCTCTCCATATGATTTTGGCTTTTATGGGTTTGATCATTTGACCAATTGTTTAAGAGCAATTCTTCAAAGTATCCTCCGGTCTTGATGTCGTCAAGCCCTTCGGATATCTGCTAAGACAATGAACGCGTCAGCCTCGTCCCGGGTGTGACCCAAGGACCAAACTCCGGCGTGAGAGTAAGTATCGGTAAATAAGATAGTAGGTGCGGTAATAAGTTAAGTACTGTGTGTAAAGTAAAAGTTACCATTGACTGAGGATTGTTCCTACTTATATAGGAGGCCTATTTTTGTCTCCATCGGATACGTCCAAGACTGATGGTGACATTTTTGAGCGGCAACTGGAACTTTACCCTGTTTGGGTCTTTTCTCTGGTCTGCCATGACCCCTGCATTTCTGTCGCATACTACTAATGTTAGAGTTGACTTCTTGATCTGAAGATAGCCGTTGGTCCGGACGGCCTGTAGAGTTCGTCCGGACAGACGATCCGTTCGGCATAAATCGTTCGGACGTATATGCTAATAGTATGACTTAATCTGAAGCTAACCGCTATTCCGAACGACCCGCGATGTCCGTTCGGTTTGGCCATTCGGCCATATACGCCAACATGTCCCCCCCCAGTATCATAGTATCGAGTATCGATAGTGTGATACTTTAAAAAGTTTTCCTTGCGTTTTTGTCCGGTGCGGTTAGTCCGTGGGAATCTGTTTGCCGCTATTTATGCATAAGATGCCAAAAATCATAATTGCGCGTGTTTAGGGGAGCGCCGCCGTTTTTACTGTCTTATTAAGATTGTGACACGTGGGATGGTGTCTCAATCGTGTGGATCAGAAACGGCCACGTCGGCATCTGACACGATGCGACGCTTGGTGCCTCCTTCTTTTCGCCTATAAATAGCCTCGCTCACCTTATTTTTACCACTGTAACTTTCCACACTTCTCTGACACATCTTCCATTCGTCCTTTCCGAACGTCTTTCTGATCGTCTATTGCGTAGTTCGTCCGACCCAAGAGGTACGTTTCACCCTATCATTATCTTATTATCTTTGTTGTCCGGCTATACCCTACTTTCCTTCGGTCAAGCGATGTCCTGTCGGTCCGTTTCGTCTCGGGAAGATAACCCTCCGGAATCTGAGGGGTTTGTTCCGAAATTCGATATTCAGAAGTATACCAGCCGAATGGATGAGACAGATATGACGTTGATGCTGATGGAATACAGTGTTCCGGAGGAATTTAATCCGAGACTCCCTCCTGCTGGCATGACTATGGATCAATTACCCTCCGACGCCATAGGTTTGTATCTGGAGTATTTTGCCGAATGTGGTATTACCGTGCCTTTCTCGGACTTCTTGCTAGATGTTATTAAATATTACAAGGTTCACATCTCCCAAATGGTGCCGCTGGGTTTACACCGGGCCACCCTATTTGAGGTATATAGTAGAAGCTTACATATCGCTCCCACTACCCCTCTTTTCCGAGCATTTTACAAATTGAGCAAGCAAGGCAAGGCCACTGGTTCTCATTCGAGAAAAGGGGTGGGAAGGAAAGGAGGGTTTGTTTCAATGAGATCTTAACTGGCCTAAAAGGGTGGAAAAATAAGTTCTTTTTGATAAAAGGGTGGAAAAATAGGTTCTCATCATGAGTCGGACATCTCCGATCCCTTTCTGAAGGGTGAGTTTTCCGTTGAAGATGCCGATAGGCTGGCTGAACATGTGATCGATCTTATCCAGATTCCACGAGAGTTTCTTTATGCTCTTGGGTTAACGTCTCATTGGGATCATCCGGGTTTCGGGCGACGCTTAAGGACGCCGAGGGAAAGGGTATAGCCCCTGCTTTCATTAATTGTTATTTAATGCATACATGTATTTTCTTCCGAGTGATATATATGTTTTTGACTTGTTGGTTTATAGCTTTGACGATGTCGGAATATCTAATCAAGCTTGAGTGCCGGAGGGGGGCTGCTATGGTCAAAGGAGATCCCCTCCGCGAAGGCGAGACCCTTCCGTTGCATGTAACAGAAGCCGCTCGATCCAATGCAGAGATTCCGGATAAAACGGTTGAGATGAAGGCAGTCGAAGTTCCTAGCGAGAAAGTCTTAGAGGCGAAAAGGAGAAAACAAGAAGCTACTGCACATTTGGGTCAGAAACCGAAAGGAGTAGGAGCCGGGGGAAGCAAGGGAGCCCGAGTTTTGGGCAAACGTCCTATCGGGGAGGAGGCCTTTTCTCAACCGGTTAAAAAGGGGAAAGCTGACGCCGGTACTCCCGTCGTGGACTTAGATTCTTCTGAGCATATTTCGGCCCCTCGACCTCTCCGTTCGGTTCATCCGGATGGATCGATGAGGGTTCCTGATGATGAAGAAGGAGCGAGTAATCAATTTGGGGCTGGTGATGATGGTGAGTCTCCTCTTTTCTTTTTTCTTTCTTTTTTTTTTTAAAAAAAAAACGCATTTTTCTTATGTGTGCCTATCATTTGTTGTGTGTCTTTCAGGGAGTCCCTTGAAACCTACTTATGGACGAGGGAAGGACAAAAAACACATGGAAGGGTTGTTGGATGAGATTGATAATGATGAACTTACGTCCGGTGAGATTTATATGCCCGGATGGTCGGTGAGAACAGACGCTCGTATGAATGGTTCCACTGTGTGCCGCGACATGATGGCTCATCTTTCGACTCCTAGCGAGTAGCAATACTTGGAGAGTCTGGAAGATGATGATGCCGCCCGCCGTGCCTGGATGTTATTGGGGAAGAGTGCCGCAGCACATTCTGATATTTTGATTCGGTTCGAGACTCTTCTTGGAGAT
Organism: Artemisia tridentata subsp. tridentata; assembly: GCA_021014915.2. NCBI lineage: Eukaryota > Viridiplantae > Streptophyta > Magnoliopsida > Asterales > Asteraceae > Artemisia > Artemisia tridentata. Next base: position 317,381,154 of record CP139502.1, read on the forward strand.
TATCACAATCTTACCACAGTCCATCAAGAATGTGCCGGGCGGGAGCTGGAAGAGTTTAAAAAGCTGAAAGCTGAGCATGCCGGCTGTGGTGTTACTGTGCAGAGTTTGACTGATCGCATTTTTGAGTTAGTGAAAGAAAAAGAAGAGCAGGCCAAGAAAGTCAAGTCTCTAGAGGCCGAACTGATCAAAACTCGATTTACTGGCTAACGAGGAGAGGGATAATCGGGAACTTAGAAAGGAGAGGGAGGATTTGGCCATCCGGATGGGTACCACCGAGATGGAGCGCTTCAAATTGGTTAAATATTTTGTGCCAGAAGTAGTGCGCCGTCTTCTCGGTAGTCATGAATATAAACAGTCCTTGGCTCTTCCTTTCAATCTCTCGTCTACTTCGGGGTTTATAGATGGTGTCACCTTTGATCGTACTCCAGAACAGGTGGCCGAGATCCTGGCCGACTTTGAAAATTTAGACATGGATGCTGAGAAAAAATACAGGTCTTTGTTCGATCAACTCTTCGTAACTGAGTATCCGTATATTCGGATGGTCAGCGATGCTTGCTATAAACCCTTGGCCGAGATCATGGACCTCCTTCCGGATCCTGTTCCTGCTGGGCCTACCGAAGCTTCAACAGCTGTCCATTCCGTCGATCCGAATGTCATACCCAAAGTGGTTCAGGTGGACGTAGGTGACGGAGGTGGTGTGGTTGAGGAGACCGTAGTGGAAGAGAACGTTGCTGAGGAAAATGTTGAAGGAAATGTCGCATCATAAATCAATTTGTTATAGGGTCCGAACTGTCTCCATTTTGACTATGGGTAAAGACTGTTTCAGATGCCTTGTGAAGCTTGTTTAGATCTTGTTATTGTTAGACAATGTTTATCGTTATTTTGTGTGCCTCATGTGGCCGTTTCGGATTATTGAAACAGATGTTTGATGTACTTTACCGAATGACTATGATTCACCCCGATCGGATTAGTTTAGTTCCGGTCCTTTTGTTAATGATGATTTGCTCGGCTCTTGTTATATCTTCCTTGTATATGTTTTGTTTTTTTTATGTATCTTGTATATTATGTTGCGTGACCTCTTCGTTACTTATCTTACCGCTATGGCGAATTTGCTTTGGCTTCTTCTTTACATTGCCGTTAGGGCGAATACGCCTCGGCTTTTTTCTTTAATATTTTTGGGGTTAATTGTTGCCGTTAGGGGCAAATATGCCTCGGCATTGTCCCTAATCTTTTAAGGATTAGATGTTGCCGTTAGGGGCGAATATGCCTCGACTTTTTCCTTAATATTTTTAGGATTAGTTGTTGCCGTTAGGGGCGAATACGCCTCGGCTTTTTCCTTAACATTTTTAGGATTAGTTGTTGCTGTTAGGGGAAAATACGCCTCGGCTTTTCTTTTTAGACTTAATTCCCCAGTGACATGGCACTTTTCGGAATATCCTGCCATTATGGCTATACTTTGGCTACATGGGCCGGACAGAGGTAGCTAACCTCTGTCGGAGCCACGCGAAGGCCCTGTCTTTGCAACAACATGTGGGAAAATTTTCTCCTCACTAATCCGGAGGAGAATATATAATATTTCATAATTGTAACTTGTTCATAATGGCCTATAGCCTTACATGCTTGTTTCTACAGAAAACACTTCCTTAAGTTAATTGCGTGCCATTTTCGTGGCACTTCTTCCTCATCCGTAGTCTCTAGCTTGTATGATCCACACTGATATGCTTCAGCTATCCGATATGGGCCTTCCCACTCCGGACCCAACTTGCCTTGATCTTTCACCCGGCTTGCTTCGTTCTTTCGATACACAAATTCTCCTGGTTTGAATGATATCGGTCGAACCCTTTGGTTATAGTACTTCTCCATCTGGGTTTTATGTCCAGCCTCTCTTACTGCTGCCTCTTCCCTTCTTTCCTATAGCAAATCCAGGTTTAGACGCATTTCCCGTTCGTTCAGCTCTTCTATTCGACGAGTATCCTCTTCGTCAACCCCTTCTCGAATCACCATCGTCCGATGTGTTGGCATGCCAATCTCTGCTGGTATGACCGCTTCACTTCCATAAGTTAAACTGAAAGGCGTTTCTCCGTTACTCTGCTTGAGAGATGTCTGATGGGCCCACAAAACGTTCGGCAATTCATCCACCCAGCCTTCTCTGGTTCGGCCCAATCTTGCCTTGATTCCTGCTAGTAGGCTTTTATTGGCTCGTTCTACCAAGCCGTTTGCTTGTGGGTGAGCCACGGCTGTGTTGATCTATCGAATTTTTAACTTTTCACACCAGCTTTTGAAGGGATTGTCAATGAGCTGCTTCCCGTTGTCCGTGACAATGACGCTTGGCAAACCGAACCGGCAGACTATATTATCCCAGACAAACTTTATTACATCCTTCCCCGTGACTCTAGCTAATGGCTTTGCCTCCATCCACTTCGTGAAGTAGTCGATGGCCACTATTACGAACTTTATTTTTTCAGCAGCTTATGGTAGCGGACCCAAAATATCCATCCCCCATTGATAGAACGGCCAAGGGGCCATGATTGGTGTCAGGGTTGTCTTTGGAAGCTTCAGAACTGGTGCGTGTATCTAGCATGAATCACACTTCTGAATCTCGTTGCGGGCATCCCGGTGCATGGTGGGCCAATAATATCCTTGCCGCATGGCCTTTGCCACCACCGACCTTGGTCCCGAGTGCATGCCGCAGGCTCCCGTGTGTATCTCCCGGATGACGTAATTTGCTTGCAACGGTCCGACACACCGTAGCATGGGGACCAAGTAAGCCTTCTTATAGAGCACTCCGTCTTCTATCACATATTGACTTATCTTCATTCTCAAAGCACGAACTTCGTTCTGGTCTTCCGGCCATATCCCTTCCTCCAAACATCGGATGATGGGTGTCATCCAGTTCTCCCCTTCTTCCGCAACTATATCATTGATTTCCTTCCCTTCAGTAGACCTTTCCCTCAACACCTCTACCAGTACCTCTTTTGTTAGATGATCAAAGGCCACCGTAGCCAATTTACTTAGTATATCGGCCTTCTGGTTTTGACTTCTGGGGATGTTCCGAATGGAGAAGTGTTGGAACTTAGAAATGCATTCCTTCGCCTTAGTCAAATACCTGATCATGCTTTCATTGCTTGCCACGTAATCCCCATTTATCTGACTTGACACCAGCTTAGAGTCCACTCGTACTTTGATACATTGTACATGCATCCTCTCGGCCATCCGAAGTCCTGCTAGGAGAGCTTCATATTCCGCTTCGTTATTGGTACTATCGAAATCTAACCGAAGGGCATAAGTGTATTCCGCACCGTCCGGACTTACTAGCACAAGCCCTGCTCCCGAACCTTTGCTATTCGATGCTCCATCGGTGAATAGTAACCACTTACCTACTTTGTCCTTTTCAACCGTTACGGCCGGCTGGCTGAAGTATCGATCTGAGCTTTCCCCTATGGGGGTTTCCGAGAGGAAATCTGCCAACACTTGGCCCTTTATCGCGTTCCGTGGCTCATATGTGATGTTGTACGCGCCCAGTTCAATGGAATATTTAGCCAGTTTTCCGGAAGCTTCGGCCTTGTTGAGTATCTGTTTGATTGGTTGATCGCTGATGACCTTGATTGGATGCGCTTCAAAGTACCTCCGCAATCTTCTTGACGTGTGCAGTAATGATAGTGCTAGTTTCTCCATTGGCGCGTAGTTTCTTTCGGCCTCGTTGAGCGTCCGACTTACATAATGCACAGGATGTTGCTTACCTTTCCTCTCCGTCAGAAGGACCGCACTCACGGCCTCTTGAGAAGCGGCCAAATATACATAGAGCGTTTCCTTAGGCATTGGTGGTGTCAAGGACGGCAGGTCTGTAATCAGCTTCTTCATCTCCTGGAACGCGTTCTCCGCGTCTTCCGTCCACCGATACTGTTCCTTATTCTCCTTGGTTATGTTTTTCAAAGTTTCGAAGAATGGTAACGATCTCTCGGCTGACCGAGCCAAAAACCGGTTCAGGGCTGCTAACTTGCCACTGAGAGACTGCATTTCTTTCAACGTCCAAGGGGATTGCATATCCATCAGAGCTTTTGTCTTTTTTGGGTTGGCTCTGATTCCCTCGGAGGTCACCATATATCCCAAGAATTTCCCCTCTTCCATTCCGAATGAGCATTTTTTGAGATTCAGTTTCATGTTAATCCTTCTCAGGTTGTCAAACGTTTCGGCAATATCACCCAACATCTCATTCTCCTCTTTGCTCTTGATGACCATGTCATCCATATACGCCTCCAAATTCCGTCTGATCTGTGATCGGAAGGCCGTATCCACTAGGCGTTGGTACGTCGCTCCGGTATTTTTCAGTCCGAAGGGCATTTTTGTATAGCAGTACGTTCCCTGATCCGTGTAAAAAGCTGTTTTTTCTTCGTCTTCCTTCGACATCTGGACCTGGTGATACCCCTTGTATACATCCAGGAAGCATTTGTATTTGAACCCCATGACTGACTCTATCTTTAAGTCAATTTTCGGTAAGGGATATTAATCCTTCGGGCATGCTGAGTTGATGTTCTTGAAGTCAATACACATGCGCCAGCTTCCATCACATTTTTTAACCAGGACCGGGTTGGATATCCATGTCGGATATTTGACCGGGCGGACAATACCTGCCTTTACCCATTCCTCTATGATAAGTGCCTATTTACTCATCATTTTATGCCCATATTATACGTAAAAAATGCTAAAAACGGCCAAATATACCAATTTATACTGCAGATATCCTTGGTTTGTGTTTTTATGTGTTTCAGGTATAAAAGGATTGAAAACGGGGCAAAAACGGACAAAACCGAGCACAAGATTGGAAAGTCGTGAAAAGCCGGAGCCGAGAAAGGAATTTGCGAGTTTGGACCACATTTATGCTCAAAAAGTCAAATTCAACCATCATGAATGCAAAAGTGGCAAGTTTGGTCCCTGAATTTACAGTATTGGCAGAAATGGTCATTGGATTTTATCAAATTACCATTTTAGTCCTTTGGCTAAATTTAACAAAATAAACCTAATCCACTAAATCCAACCCATTTCTATCCTAAAAATAAACCCAGCCACAATCCTAACCCAATCCTAACCAACAACCCATCCAGCCCAATCATTTAACCCAAATAAAACATAAACCCAATCCACCCTTAACCCAACCCCATTTTTAGATAAAACCAGGGTCAACTGGTCAACCCCAGTCAAAACCACTCACCCTCTATCCCATTTCCCACCAAAACCTTCACCATCACCACACTCCACCTTCTCCCTGACATCAACCCACTCCCCATGCTTTTTCACTCCTACATGCCTTCCCCCTCCTCACTTAGCTAATTCCCATGTACTATCTTCACGTGTCTTCCATGCCAGCTGGAAACCCACTAACTCTTTTTCCCGCCAAAAACCAAATAAACGGCTGTGATGAATAAAAGCTAATTGGATGGCTGGGATTTGAAAAAAAGACTCAGAGATGACTTTTGGGAAGTATAAAAAGACCTCTCCTCTCACAGGAGAAGAGTAGTAGATTTTTAGCTTAATATAGGAGTAGTGTAATTTATTTTTAATTCGAATGTAGAACAAGATTTAGGTTTAGCTTAATCTCATATTATTGTAATTTAAATTTCAGTTTCAATTTCAGTTCCAAAGCTTTGTATTATTTTAGTGATAATTCAAGTTCAATTCGAATTCAGTTTTAAATTAATGAAGATTGGTTGAAAAGCTCTTGATGAACTCAAATAAGTACATTTTATTACTATCATTTATCCTAATTATTTGACTTGTTTTATTATATTATGTATGAGGATTGATACTTAATCGTTTACTTTTGTAATTCTCAGGTAAAAATAAGCATTTGGTGAAACTTGGCGATTTTGGACTTATTATGGAGCAAAACATACAAGAAGTTAAGAGTCTACTGAAATGTACAAGATCAAGACAAATCTGCTCCAGATGCGCCGCATCTCACTTATTACATACGGCGCATCACTATCCAGATTTCACCAGATACGATCCAAGATACAAGAGGACATGCGCCGCATCTATTTATGGAGTTACGCCGCATCTTCTGGCGGTGTACGAATATTCCTGAATATATTAATCTTGGACCCCACGCGAAGTTAAGTCAATGCGCCGCATCTACTTACTAGATGCGCCGCATCTTACCCTCAGACAGAAACTATAAATACCCCAAGACCAGACGAATTTCGAGAGCTTTTAGTCGAACAAGTACGAAGACCAGAGAAACCTAAAGCCGAATTCAGACGAATAAGCAGCACAAGACACACCCAAACGAAGATACAAGAGCTGTAAGAAGGTGCTGCATGTGTTTAATTCATTAAGTAGTTTTGTTTTATTGTGTTAGTAAACTTTAATTCATCAAGATTGGTGGCTTGTGTAATGTGACAACGGAAAGATTGCACTCCCTTAAAACTGCTTTCTCATTAATTAAAGTTTATATGTTGATGTCTTTAGTGACTTTTATTAGTGCATTGATAACCTCTGTGTCTTGCTGAGCGTTGATCGGGTCGCCATGCCTCTGCCCTCGCCTATTTATTAGATCGCCTATGCATTCTATCGTCTGTAGAAAAGTGGGAAGAAAGATAAATAGGATAGTCATAAGTAATCATTAAGGGTTTACTCGCCGATAAGATTAGAACCAACGAGAAAGGACTTAATCTCGGTGCGTTGCATCGAACTATACACTTCATATAAAACTAGCAATAAAACAAGTGACAAACTACTTATCATCAGGACAGCCTTCTTATTGTCTCAAGTATTTATCTGTGTACGTGTGTGCTATTCGCTGATTCGTGCCTATTGGTTTAGTTTATTATTTAATTGCAACCAAATCGTGCCAGTCTCTCAGGCTGAACCCCCTTGCGTTAGAATAGGTTGTGTAGCTAACTTAATATATTAAAATACTGATTAGAATAACTAGATAATACGTTCCACTCTTAGTGATCGACACTCTACTTACCAATATATTCATACTGACCGGGTACACTGCTCGTTAAGTGTGTGTGTTATTGATAAGTCGGCTAAATATAAATTTAAAACTTGAGTAGGCATTAATACTGCTAAACCGCAACGACACAATGCACCGCATCAGCTCTCTAGTCTGCTTCATAAGCTCAGTTTAGCTTATTCATAACTTTTTGTAAGTCTATTTTGCATTGCTCTTTTTAATTCAGTTTTAATTTCAAAATTGCCAAAAAGTCAATAAAAGTCAATTTCACTGTTCAATAGCTTATTTCTGTGCTTTTTCAATTGTTTTCAGCTTATTTGACCTAAATATAGGTATTGAAGTTAGTTTGGTAGGTTCTACTATGTTATGCTTATTTTGCCTTAAAAAGTCCAAAACAGCCAAAAACAGTCAAATAGCTCTCAGCTTATTTGACTGCTTATTTACATTAAAAAGGTGTTCAATAGGGTTTAATTTAGATAGTAAAACAGTCATGAGTAGGAATCCTAGCTTATTTTTCTTATTTCCAGTTTAAAATTCCAAATTCAGTTAGTATAGGGGTGTTTGGCTAATGGGTCAAAACGGGTCATATTGGCTTATTACTGTTCATGTGCACATCTATTAAGTTTGCTTTTCATTATCTAGCTTATCTTAGTTGTTTGTAGGGACTTTAGAACTTATTTTAGTGTATTAGATAGATTCTCATTGATGTTGATAATCTCATTTAGCCCACTGATCAAATCAGCTTATTGTGGCAATAAGCTGATCTGATGTTAAGTTTTAGTTTTCTTTATGCCTATTTAATCTAGAATGAGTAGTGCTTAAGTCCCTTAAGGCCTAGGTCAAGAATTCACTCAAAACAGCCCTTAGTAGATTATAGCAGCCTAAATTTTCAATTTTCCATTTTTTGCAGCCCTTTTATGCATTTTTAATTTGTTCAATTCTAGTTGTTATAAGCTGAAAATTTGCACAATTAGACTTCGCTGGCTTATCTAGCCATTATCGTTTTTTTTAGATTTTTTAGATTTTATTTGAACAGCTTTTTAAGGGTTTGAAAAAGCCCTTTTTGCCCTGCTCCCTAGTGTATCAGCAGACATCATTAAGCCATTTGGCTTATTGAGTGATCTTTAATGCTTATTGCTGTGGTTTTGTAGCTTATTTAGTTCCCTTTTAGCTTATTGTAATTGTCTCAGCTTATTTTGATTTTCAGTTTGCTTAATAATAGCTTATTTAGTCCTTTAGCCATTTGCTTTTTCTTGTTTTCCTTTTAGCCAACTGTTCTGATTTTCCCATAGCTTTTCCTAAGCTTATTTTAAGTTTGCAAAAATATTTCCAGTTTTAATGTTGCTTATTTTCCAGTGTTCTATTTGTTTGTAAAAAGAAAAAAAAATAGATTTAGCAAAAAGAGAGTCCAAGGATTCGAACCCTGGACCTCTTGCTCACACACCCAACACACTACCAACTGCCCTAGGGTCTTGTTTCAGTAAACCTTCACACACCTTTTTATTTAACCTTGTTTTTCCATTTAAGCTTAGTTCTACATTTTGCTTATTATCAGCTTATTAGAATAAGCTGGTACCTTCTTTCTATTTTTCTTAGGTCTGTTATATCTTAAAGTAATTTTAGAAAAAGTTTCAGAATTTTTAGAATAGTTTAGTATTTTTTATGTAATTTTCTTTTTAAAACTATTTTTAATTCATATTAAATTAAATAATTATCAGAAAAATATAATTCCTTTTTTTAAGATTTTCTTTTATTAGTTAGAACTTAGGAAAAATATATTTGTACCTGTAGAGTTAATATTTCATCGTTTTCACGTTTAGGCTCGGGATTTCCCGGTTTAAACGAGTTTTTAGATTTCCTTTACGTTTTTAATTACGTAAGTTTTAGATTATCGTTTCACTTGCTTTATAAGTCGTTTTTAATTTATGTTCACTTATTTTAGAGTAGAAACCCAAAATCCCTTTTGTTTCCACTATTCATCACACGTAATCACGAACCGAATCACGAATTCCATTCAAACCTTCGTTGGGGATAACGACTCGGGTTACACATACTTCACTTGTGTTTCCTTGGGAATTTTTATGCATTGATTCCCGCGAATCAATTTTTGGCGCCGCTGCCGGGGAAGGTTAAAGCGAATTTTTAATTCTCGTTTGTCGATTCGTGTTTTGAAGACCCTTCTCCCGAGAAGTTATCGTTTTCTCTCATAAATATTGTGACAAATGGTAATTTTCACGTTGTTAATTAATATTAGATGAGTATTAATTATTTTTAAGCTAAGCATTTCTATGCGCATTTGCATGTTTCTGAGTATTTTTGAGCATTTTCGGGAGCTGTCCCAGCATACTGTAGCTTACAGTCACTGTAGAAAAGTTTATTTTTGTCAGTAAAGTTAAATTATCACATTTCTGATAGTTACTGACAAGTATTATAATTTACTGAGAGCTTTCTCGCATTTTTCTGAAAAACAACCGCACGCGTGTACCGACATCACAGTACACATGGTAATAGTCAAATAAATATATTTTTGAGTCAGTAATGACATTTTATTATATTTCTGACGAAAACGTGGTTAAAAACTTTATTCTACGTTATCGGGTCCAAAAAGTCAAACCGGGACTTTACGGTAACTTTTTAACTCAAACCGACACACAATACATTAAAGCGGGATAAAAACTATTTTACCCTTCTCCTAATAAACCCCAACCGGCCTTATTATGCCACCTATCACTCACATGGGACAAGATTCACTTCTATCTTAATGTAATCTTAAGTTTACTCAATATAGTATATACCTTTTAAGATTTTCATACCTTATCACTAAATGTTACTTAAAATAATTTTTATCATCTCTTTATTTTAGCTTCATTTAGACGCCTCATCTCACACACATAAACATTCTTACAAAAATTTTTCACTAAAAGAGCAAGATTATCAAGTGTTTACATAAGGTTTTTGGGTAATTTGGAGCTTGATTTGGGTAAAACTAGCAAAGTTTTGGGTGTTGCTTGGTTCATATCACACGTTAACTTCATCAACATTGTAAGGGCTCATAAAACTTTTCTAAATTTGTTAATCTCTTGTTCATTTAGTGTATAGTGATGTTTAAAAGTGTTAAATGTGTATGTTTTGATAATATGATAAAAGCTAAGGTTTGATCATCTATGCATAGTGCTCGACTTTTTGTGATGTTTATGAGTTAGTTTGTAGATTTCTTGCTTGTATGGTAAATCTTGTTGCATATAGTGCTTATTTGATAATACAAACATTAGTTATGGTTTTTACACTAATTTAAGCACTATATTGAAATTTTGAGCACATATAGTGTTCGGCCTATATTAAAAATATGAGATTATTGGGGTTTTGAAAAACATAAAATTTTGGCTCAAATGGTGAAATGGTGGAAAAATATAGTGAAGTGCTTATTTAGTTTGGCTTATTTAATAAGTTATAAGTTACTAAAAATAATTAGTTAAAAGGTGAAAATAAGTTGAGATGCATAAAATAGTTCGAATGAACAGTAGTATGGTCAAGGTTGACTTTTTGACTAAAGAGCTTATTGATAAGTAAAAAATGTATTTGGTAACTAATAATCACTAATAAGTAACAAATAAATACAAATTGGACTAAATGGCTTTTTGGGCCAAAAAGCCCACGATTTTACTGTTAGGCCGAAGCCCATGGACATTTTTGATGTTTTGACTTTTTGTCCAAACGAACGTATTGAACGAGTAAAATGATTTTTAGTAACGTGTCAATATATACGATATAACTAAAAATGTGTTTTGGACTAAAATGAAGTTATTGGGCTTTTTGATAAGTGTTCGGCCCAATAAGCAAATAAAATGACGGAATTGATTTTTGGAATATTTTCCGACTCGCCGTGGTTATAAATGTTTAACGACGCGATAAATATAACGATAACTATTTTTGGACTTGTTTTGAGACGTTTAGTCTCCGAAAGGGTCAAAATTAACATTTTTACTAAATTGGTATTGAGATTGACTTTATTGACTTTTGACAAAAATATTGACTTTGCGTCAAGACCAAATGTTACTACTTAAAAGTTAAGATAACGAACAATATAACTAACGAATATATATTCACGACACTTGACATATGTCACTAAAAGTATTTTGCACTTATAACTAATTAGCGAAGTAATTGAGTAAAGTTTGCAACACGTGAGATAAATGGAAACGTTGTATAAACGAATGGGTCATGCCCAAATCTTCTAAAAATCCAACACTTAGAGTATTTTGAGAAAATCCACAACTTAAGAATACTTTATGGAATTACTTAACAAAACTTGTTTTCTTATAATGAAAATAATAAACGATGTTTCTAAACATAATGATTTTCACTAACTATATTTTATTAACCAATCTTCAAAACGTATTTAATTAATCTTCATAATTAAATATATGAGAAATAAATTGCTTTATTTGATTTGGTGTTATGATATGCTATTTGAGCATTATACTAAGCATATATAATATAAGTATTTTCTATATACTTACACGTGTCGCACCATAGTTGTCACAGACCGTCTCCCTACGTAACATCATCATTTCACTTCGAGTTGAATACTCGCCACATACCACACGAATTCATTTTCTATTTGACTCCAAGTTTGGACAATCGTTTTATTCTTTCGGAACACTTATATTGCTATCGTAAAGGAATCCACCAACTTATGTGAGCATGATCCTAACCTACCGCCTTATAACGCATCTTCTGAAATCATCTAATCTTAGGACACATCCTTGCTAGATCTCACGCTTCTTTCTCATTGTGAAGGACCATGTCATCTGAGAGGCAAGACCTAAATTCCACAGCCATGGAACAACTCGTAGCCCAACGAGTAGCAGAGACTATTGCTGCCTACAAGTTAGGAATTCGCACGGGTTGCGACTTAATGAACCGAGGGGCAGTTCAAGGAGCTGAAAACATTAACGAAAAGAGGAAATGGGATAACAACCTAGGAAACAAAGGGGTTCCACAACCCCTCAAAAAGTCAAAGTTGGCCAAAACTTTCACTGCTGGACCTAGTAACAGAAAGGCTCATACTAGAAAGTTACCAATGTGTATTCACAGTAAGCTACACCACTACGGACCTTGCACCGTGAAGTGCTACAAATGCCAGAAGATTGGACATATAGCTAAAAATTGTAAGTCTAAAACCGTTGCAGTAGCACAGGCAATACCAGGGAACAACCAGAAGGCTGAGATAACTTGCTTTAGGTGTAGAAAGAAGGGGCACTACAGGGAAAAATGTCAGGAACCGAAGGACCAAGGAAAAGTGAACAATCAAGGAAGATTTGGAGCAGGAGAAAACCAGGACTCAGACGTGATGACATAAGAATGACTACCCTATGTAATAGGACCTAAGTTAGACTCTTTTAAGTTCGTTCTGTAAGACTTCATTAGTATTTTCTGTGAACCGCGTAGTATGGTATGGATTTGGGTGAACTTTTATTATGAGATGTAAGCGTATTTGACTCCAACTATCAATGGCCCTATGCCAACTAGGTGTACCAAATGCCGCTCGTTGCACTATTTATTTTACCATCAGTTAAGAAACCATTTGCCATCATTTTTTAACTATTTGAACTCGTACTATAAATCAACTGTCCACCTTATTATCTTTCCAATGAAATAATAAATGAAATTGCTACCAACACTTGAACTTTTGCAAGTATTTCACAGACTATCTCACAATCATACCTACAAATCGTTTTATTACCAAATTTCAGAATTAAGGTTTTAACCTCACTACTGTTCTTGAAACGAGGAACTTCCCTCATATTGCCTTACGAAATGTTTTACTAACAATTTATATGCTGAACTATAACGTGGATACCATTTTGCCAACAATGAAATGTTTTCTTATTACTCCATAAATTGTTTGGAAACCATTTTACAAACTATTCTTTCACCGCTCGGCGAATTATTTACTTTTTGAAAGGTAGTTTATGATGCAAATTCGCAAGCAGAAAAACCGATATGTTTTCTTGTAACTAAACTCAGCATTGCATCGTTGGACCCCAATTATACAAAGCTTGATCACCTTTGTATAATTCGGGTAGGACCATACTATGCTAGGAATGGTTGCCTTAAATTTTATGAAAGTCGAATCTATTTTTTTTTTAGAAATCAGAAACTCGCGTGTGTGAGCACATAAAAGTAGTGCAAGTCATGGGCATCCGTACTAGGAAACACGGTAACCAAATAGGCTTCGACGCCAAGATATTACCTAGGACTAGCCTTACTTCATACCGCATCCAAAACTGAAAGGGGTAACTTACACTACTATCCAACATAAGATGACCCCACCGATTAACATCTCACGGTACATTATTCTTTCTGATTCCGAGACACTACATCACCTATCAGACGAATCCTTACTGAGCCAACAAACTAACTGCTAGTAGCACTCAACAACATCTCTCAAGGTCATACTCTAGACCTGCCAAACTCCCCAACCAACAGTGACCCTAGGTCCACAAAACCTGGAGACTATAACGTCATCCCCAGTATAGACTGGATGTCGAAATACCACGCTGTGACCACCCACGATGGGAAACTAGTCTGCATACGTTATGGTAATAGGATCCTAGTAATACAATGGGGACCCCTAGACGGAACTAAGCAATGAGTGCAACAAATCCCGAAACTAAGGAAATGGTGGTGGGCCATGCAATCAAGTAGCAGTAGTCAGCAATGGAAACCAGAGCAATGGAGGAGGAGCCCATGGAAGAATTTATGATGTGGGCAGAAGGAAAGCCCAGGACGACCCGAATGTGGTGACGGGTACGTTTCTTTTAGACGTTACGCTTTAGTACTATTCGATACAGGAGTAGTTAGAAGCTTTGTGTCGACCGCTTTTAGTCCTTTACTCGATATAGCTCCGACCACCTAAGATAATGCCTTTGACGTAGAATTTGCAAACGGAAACCTAGAAAGAGTAGGTACCATCATAAGGGGTTGCACTCTAAACTTGTTGAATCGTCCATTCAACATTGACCTGATGACAGTAGAATTTGGTAGTTTTGACGTCATCATAGGGATGGATTGGCTATCGAAATATCATGCCATCATCGTCTGTGATGAGAAGATCGTCAAAATACCCTATGGGAACGAAGTTTTGATCGTTGAAGGAGATCGCTCCAATCGTGCGCGTTCGTCAAGATTGAGCATCATCTCGTGTACAAAGGTGCATAAGTACATCAAGAAAGGATGCGTGAAAAGAAGGAAAAGGAACCTGGAGAGAAAAGGTTGGAAGATGTGCCAATCGTAAGGGATTTTCCAGAAGTCTTTCCAGAAGACTTACCGGGACTTCCACCGGCCAGACAAATCGAATTCCACATCGATTTAGTGCCAGGAGCCGCGCCTGTAGCGCGAGCACCCTATCGTTTAGCACCTACGGAATTACAAGAATTGTCAGATCAATTAGCAGAATTATCTGGAAAAAGTTTCATCAGACCGAGTTCATCGCCTTGGGGAGCTCCTATTTTGTTTGTTAAGAAGAAGGATGGATCCTTCAGGATGTGTATTGACTATCGGGAACTGAATAAGCTAACTGATGATGTACCCTCCGAAGGGATCGAAGGACTCCCCTTCGAGCCTGTAGAAAGCCCTCCCTTCGGAGGCCCAGGTTAATCTCCTAACACGTTTCATTGGCGTAAAACCATTCGCCTGCGAACTGGTTACCATGTGGGAATCCGCCAATCGAAGCCCTAAGCCCTTCGGGGTATTCCTATCGAAGGGACTAGCACGAAGGACCATTCTGACCTGGTCAAACCCACGTCTCCTCTTTCCCTTGGCTTTCCCGCCAAAACAGAGATCGTGGGCTACAAAGCCCGAGCGGTTACCACAAAATCATGGGACGCCCCCATGATATCCGAACAATGTGCAACTGCCCACTATGTCCTGTTTCTCCCCTATAAATAGCGTAGTCGGGCATGAACAATGTAAGTTAACTTCATTCTTGTCATTTATAACTTACTCAAACGATTACACATACTTACTCGCACGCCGGAGGTGGTTCGCAGGGTCCAACCCCTGCGCAATCACTTAACGTAGTGTTTCGATATTTCTTATTTTCAGGTTAAGAACAAGCTTGGCGCAATCTCAACACCCCATTATTCCTTTGATCATCATCGAAGGCTTGATTGTGCAATTATTTGTTCAATCAGTGGCGCCATCCGTGGGACCGCTACAATTGGTCTCGTTAATTACGAACTTATAACCAACTAACCACTTTCACTATTATTCCGGCATGGATCAAGGGAGAGAAGATACTCCCCCACCGGGTTTCTCGACCTTGGCACCAATACCAATCAACGACGCTAACAACCTTCCCCCAATAACCGCCTCCACTTTCACAACACGTTCTCACCCAAAAGTCACAACCAACAATCATGCTTCGACATCAGCCAACCCCGAACCTGTCATTAGCCCAGCCTTTGTCGAAGCCAACCACGAAGTATTGGAATCCCTCTTGAGGGCTCGTAACAGGCAAGTCAGGAATGCTGAGGTGCGAAGGGAGTTGGAATACTCGAGTGATGAGTATGATGAAGAAATGGAGATGGAACCTAGGCCTCCGACCCAAGGACCAACCCTATCGGCCTTAAGAATTGGGTCTCCAGTCGGTCGAAGGCTAAGAAAAAGATCCGTTGGTTTCGAAGGAGTCCCCGAGAGGGCTCCGACAAGAAGGGAAGGGGCGGTTACCGAAGGCTCTAATGGTAGGAGCCAGCGAAGGGAAGAAGTGGGGGTGACTTTGCCTCCATTGCTAGCAGCTCATCTTGGAAGGACTGAAGCTGGGGTTCCGTTGCAGCCTTCTCACGCATCAGGCGTAGAAGGCAATCCGCCTACAATTAATATGGGAGGAAATCTTCCTCCCAATGGTATGTACCCCTCGTTCCAAACTCAGTCTTATCCTCAAAATTTATATCCTCCAGTAAATGGACAGCCTAATAACCCAAGCTTTCCCCAAACTTATGGGAGCATGCCCTTCGGGCATCCTATGGCGTACCCTCCGTACGCCATGGGAAACGGTTACCCATTTGCCATGAATACACCTTATCAGTCCTACCCAAGCCAAACTCCTATGGGAATACCCCCAAACAACAATCCGTATAATACTGTTCCCATGTATGCACCACCTTATAACTGTCTATACTCAGACCCTATGGGTTCAGCTACACCCTTCGTTAGGTGGATCGAAGATTACCCATTGCCTGATGGGTTGAAAATGCCCTCGCACATTGGGACTTATGATGGGAAGGGGGATCCAGACAATTTCTTACATTTGTTCGAAGGGGCTATCAAAATGCAAAAATGGGTTATGCCAGTGGCCTGTCATATGTTTACATACACCCTACGGGATTCTGCTCGTATCTGGTGGAATGGGCAAAAGCCCGGCAGCATCGTCAATCTTGATGATCTTAAGGCTAAGTTCCGGTCACATTTCAGTCAGCAAAAGAAGTTCACGAGGGCTCATTTAACGGTGCACAATATCAAAAAAAAAAGAAAACGAAAGCACAAGGGCCTTCGTTACTAGGTACACCGATGAGACTTTGCAGATTTTGGGTCTTCATGAAGATCAGCGTATTTCGGGTTTCGTACATGGTCTTCGAAATCGGAGTTTGGTGGAATTCTTGTCCACTGACCTTCCGACAACTTACAAAGGGTTAACGGAAAAGACATATACTTGGATCAAAGCAAAAGAGGTGTCCACTAATGGGGCTCCGGTAGACAGAGATAGCAACAACAAGTTTTCGAAGCATTCTTCGTGGGAAGGGTCCAAGAACAAGAACAGAGATAGGTTTTCTCCGTACAACAAAGGCCCCAACCATGGTTTGTTAAGCAGTCTAACGAAGTCTCCAAAGGAAATACTTGCTACGGAGAGGGCTGCCAAGGCTTTCGAAGCACCCCCTCGTATGACAAGTAAGGGCAAAAACAGGGATACCAGCAAGTACTGTCACTTCCACGAAAATTACGGTCACGATACAAACAGTTGTAGAGAACTGAAGAAACAGATAGAGGAAGCTGTGAAGTCCGGGCAATTGGCACATTTGGTGAAGGGTATAAAGAAGGGAAAGGAAGAGATGACCGACACTCAATTGGCTAAAGATACTGCTCCTCTCGAAGCCCCAATACTCATGACCGACATTCAAATGATCCGGTAGTCATCAAAGTCCTGATTTCCAACCGAGAAGTGAATAGAGCCTATATGGACTGTGGGAGCTCCTGCGAAGTCATCTATGAGCATTGTTTCCTTAAGCTTAATCCTTCGATCAGGTCGCAGCTGATTGATTCGAAAATACCCTTGGTAGGGTTTTCTGGTGAACATTCGTGGCCTCTGGGAGAAGTTCCGTTGGAAATAACGATTGGAGAAGGCAAGCTCGCAAGGACAGAAACCCTCATGTTCGCTATCGTAAGGTCCAACTCTCCTTACAACTTGCTGATAGGAAGGACCGCCATGCAAAAGATGGGTATCGTAGTCTCCACTATACACGCAGCGGTAAAATTCCATACACCTTATGGGATAGGCACCGTATTTGATGCGCGCGTGTGTCGTTGCGGTTTAGCAGTATTAATGCCTACTCAAGTTTTAAATTTATATTTACCCGACTTATCAATAACACACACACTTAACGAGCAGTGTGCCCGGTCAGTATGAATATAATGGTAAGTAGAGTGTCGATCACTAAGAGTGGAACGTATTATCTAGTTATTCTAATCAGTATTTTAATATCTTAAGTTAGCTGTACGACCTAATCTAACGCAAGGGGGTTCAGCCTGAGAGACTGGCACGGTTTGGTTATGATCAAATATAAACTAAACTAATGAGCACGAATCAGCGATTAGCACACACGTACACAGATAGATACTTGAGACAATAAGAAGACCTGTCCTGATAATTAAGTAGCTTGTCACTTGTTTTATTGCTAGTTTTATATGAAGTGTATATAATTAAACCTTTCTCGTTGGCTCTAATCTTATCGGCGAGTAAACCCTTAATGATTACTTATGTCTATCCTATTTATTAAAGAGACGCTAAAACAAATAGGCGAGGAAGGGGCATGGCGACCCAAGCAATGCTCAGCTAGACACAGAGGTTATCAATGCACTAATAAAAGTCACCAAAGATATCAACATATAAACTTTAATTAATGGGAAAGCAATATTAAGGGGAGTGCATGATTTTCCGTAGTCACATGACACAAGCCCATCAATCCTGATGAATTAAAGTGTACTAATACAATAAAACAAAACTACTTAATGAATTGAATACATGCAGGACCTTCTTACAGCTCTTGTATCTTCGTTTAGGTGTGTCTTGTGCTGCTTGGTCGTCTGAATTCGGCTCTAGGGTTTTTGTCTTCGAAAGCTTAGTGTTTCGTCCCAGAGAGCTAAAATTCGTCTGTCCTTGGGGTATTTATAGTTTCTGTCTGAGGGGTAGATGCGGCGCATAGAGTTGTTAGATGCGGCGCATTGACTTAACTTCGCGTGGGGTCCAAGATTAATATATTCAGGAATATTCGTACACCGTCTTCAGATGCGGCGTATCTTGACTTTGTATGCGGCGCATGTACTTGGATTGTAACTTGTGAAAACTTGATAGTGATACGCCGTATGTTAGAAGTATGATGCGGCGTATCTGGAGTAGAACGAGCTTGATCTTCTGGATTTCAGTAGGCTTTTGACATCTTGCTTGTTTTGCTCCATAATTAATCCAAAATCGCCAAGTTTCACATAATGCTTGTTTTTACCTGAGAATTACTAAAGTAAACGTTAATGTATCGATTCTCATAGATAATATAATAAAACAAGTCAAATAAACAGGATAAATGATGATAATAAAATGTACTTATTTGAGTTCATCAAATATCCCCCCACTTGAACTTTACTTGTCCCCAAGTAAACCTTAGAATTAGTCAAATGAAAATGTATCCTAAAAGATATTAGGATTTATTTTTATATTTAAGCATGTATTCGTTTTGTCATAATCACACAACCAAACACTTAACGAAGTAGAAACCAAAATAATTTTTAATGTAAAACAATTCTAAATCGTTTAGTTGCTTAGTTGTGACGAATATTCTATCATAGGCTTGGCAAGTATACGCATCTCCCCCACTAAAGCCCAGGAATAACAAGTCTAAAGCGGTAAAAAGGGTTTGTTGGTTAAGGGTTGATCATCCTTTTTAATCTCTATCGGTCTCGTATTCCAGAAAAGGCGACAAAATCACAAATACATGATCGAATCCACGACCACGATACTTGCAATTGCTCAAATCCTTAACTCGAATAGGCTAAAGATAGGACCAAGTAATCTTCACCAATAATATTATATCAAAAAGGGCGACAAAATCATAAATACATAGCCGAATCCACGACTACGATACTTAAGATTGCTCAAATCCCTAATCTCAATAAATCAAAGGTTTGGATGAAGAATGATATAGGGTATGGATAATATTTGGGATACAAATTGGTGTAAAATGAAAAATAAACAAAACAGATAAATTAAAATCCAAAGTGTGGTTAATCATTTTCCCAACCATCCCATGAATAAGACTCATATCATTGAATAACTCACGCTTTAATACTTGAAACACATGCTTTAGGTAGACACGAATTATACTCAACAAGATCTCAATCAAAGAATAACCATAGTTGGCGTTCCCATAACGGCCAACTCCCATTCAATCCATAAATATAATATACAACAACAAATAGTGGTGATATCTCCCACTTAATACAAAACTTTACATAAGTTGGTTAAAACAAACTTCCAACTTTTCCTTTTTCTTTTTCTTTTCTATTTTTTCGATTTTTTTTTTTTTTTTTTTATTTATTTTTTATGTGTGTAAAATTTCAAAACTTTTCTATTACTATTTTTCCGGATAATTTTTCATACTCTTCATACTTTCAGAAATAACTGTAATAGTGAAAGTAGCAAACATACAAAAAATAAACTAAAAGATATACAGTATTTACTTTCATACCAATTGCATTGTGCAATTTCCCGACCTAGCCAAAGATAATGAATTACGCACGCGAACACAGGTAATGTAAGGAAACACACTTTGCCTAAAGCAATTAACCAACCACGGATTTTAATCTACAGGGTAGGCTAAGGTGTAAGGGTGTATCGAAACATTATAACAAAGGTGTAAGAAACGAAAGGAATGGCTCTGAGGGTTTTTCTAGGGGTATCTTACTCTAAAAGTGAGAGTAACAAAGGGTTTATACCGGGGTTAACTAACCAGTATAGTTAGTTAATATCACATAACATATAAAGGCTATTTGGGTGTAATCCTAGAAATTTACCAATTTAGACAAGTCACTCCAATTATATAGATAATACTTATTATGGTGGTCTCGAATAGTATACAAGCCAAGTTCTAAAGTTTACAAGTCACCAGCACACTAAAGTTTTAATATTTTTGAAAGAATAGAGTTATGTGTGCGGATATGTAATTTAGACTTTAAACAAAAACATGCTAAAAAAATTTAAATTTTGATATATTAAGCGCATTTTAAGCATATTTTGAAAAAGTTTAGGAAAAGTAAGTGTTCTAATTCTCCAATCCCCCCACTTAAGTTAAACAACGTCCTCGTTGTTTGTATCAAAGATTAAAAACTGGAAAATAAAAGAATTAGAACAGAAAAAACTCCCCTGAGATTTGCTCGGTATGATCCTCCATTATTCGTATAAGAGCAAAAATCAACTTTCTTGTGGATGAGAACGTTTAAGCTTCATAGATGATGTATCCACAAAAATGCAGGAATCTATAATACCATTTAGACTTTAACACACCTGAATTAAGAAGGTTCAAACTTGCATAATACATTAGTAGTTAGTAAAAATAAAATTTAAAAAATTAAACTGTAAATCATCAGGTCAGTCGATACGCCGTATCGAGCCTGGAATAAATACGAAATAAAATAGAATAAAATAAAGGATAGGATGCGTCGCATCTGTTTTACTAGATGCGGCGCATGTATTTACCAAACAGACTGTTAACAGTCTGTTGTAAAATGGGCTCGTTCCACGGTTTACCTCTCGGGTTCTCTCATTCACTCATGCTGAACTTAATGCCAGTCTTCATCAAACACAATAAGAAACACAAACTGAAACATCAAATAAATATATTTTAATAAAATTCAGTACAATCCCAAGAAGAATAAAAATGTATGTGGAACAATGTCTATAAGATCAAACATATGAGATCAAGGGTGTGGGGAATCGTCTCCTGCAACTGAGTGAGTCCCTGAGGTGCTTGCATCGTCGGTCCTAGGTCGGACTCTGCGTGAAGGGACCCGGGAGTATGTGATCATCCCTCTAACGAAAGTACCATCAGGGCGAGTATGGCTCGTGCCCTGACCCTCCAAAATCTGGCTCACACTCCCGACCAGCCAACCAAAATCCCTCCTGACTACAGTAAGGTCAGCCCTCATACCATCAACGACGCCCCTCAAAGCTCTAACCTCCCCCTCGACTAGCTCAACCCTCTGACCGACCGTACGTGCGACTGGGGGCTGGGGTACCTGTGGCTCCTCCTGGGCTGGAGCAGCAGTCGGAGCTCCCTAGGGACCTTCCTGCTCCGCCTCTACCTCTGCTGGTCTCGCGGGACCCAAAGCCACCCAATAGCATCCCCCCATAACCATCTCACAAATCCCCAACCTGACCAAATAATCCTGCCCAATAACCGGTAGACTGGTCACCTCAACCTCTAACCCGGCAGGAATCTCATCACCGATCACACCAAAATGACGGGCCAGTCTAGATACAAAATGCCCTCCAGTCATCTGGCTCCTCCTATCTCTCCCCAAAGCACCCCTATGAAGGAAATGCGCCAAAAAGTGAGGGATGTTCACCGCCAATCCCTCATCCATGCTCCTGAGAAGGAAGAGGTCAAGAGTGGTCACCTTCTCAGGTGACTGACCCCTCCCAGCGATGGTCAATGCAATCATCCTATAGCATAATCTCCTCATAGGCTCTCTGATCAATGTGTAGGATGGGGTGGAAGTAGTAGAATCACCCCTGGAGGATATCCTCTCCCAGAAATCACCAAGCAACATCCTATCTGGAACTGCTCGTAAACTCTCAGCCCAGTACCTGGCAAACCCAGCAGATCCAAGCTCCTCCTCAGTGTGTAGCCCCATGGCCAAAATAAACTGCCTCATCGACATCTGCCTATGCACCCCTCCTAACCTGAACACCAGAGTGTCAGCTGTATCAATCTCCAAATCCGTCTCCCTGTAATGAATCGTGCTAAAGAACTCCAGCATGAGCTCCCTAATCAGAGGCTCGTCAATCCTGAACAACCTATCCCATGCATGTGACCTAAACATAACCTCATCATCATCATCCCTCACAACCATCTCCAGCCTATCATCAAGACCACCAGCTGCGTTCCCCCCGTTAATCAGTCCAACACCTGCAAAGTCCAAAATCGGGACCCTTAAGATTTTCCTAAAGAAAATTGCTCTAAGTCTCCGTACATAATTAGCTTCGGTGTCCGGGGTAAGTCCCATGGTCTCGAAACGAAGCCACACATGCCTGTGTCCAACAGCTGGTAATTCCATCTGAAATAAATTTTAAGGTTAGAAAACAGTTCTGCAATAAGGTTGATACGGCGCATCTGATAAATCAGCGCGGCGTATCTAGGCTGTATCAAAGAGATGCGTAGCATGCACTGGAATACGGCGTAATGCGGATGCGTCGTATCTAAGTTAAGTAATACGGCGTAACAATAGTGAAGTATTTAAATTGGAAATAGGTCATTACGCCGCATCAATTAACCAAGATGCGCCGCATCTAGCAATATATCAGTATAAAAGAAATGGGTCAGGCATGTTTTCCAAGAATCCGGACCCGTGACGTAAACTCCCACTTAACATCACAGTTCCATTTATCCCAATATCAATATCTAAAACTTCCTGTTACTCCATTTACCCTCCAAAGTTCAAAAATAATCCCCCGAACCCTAATTTTCATTCGAATCAAATTGGCTTTTAATTCAATAGTCTATCAAAAATTAACATAGGGGAATTCATCTAGTTCAAGTTCTAATTAAATCCCCTAAATCTTTCAAGCCCTAATCGAATTATTGCATAAACCCTAATTTTTTAAATTAAACAAAATTAAATAGAATAATTACCTTATATAATGATTAGGATTCGGTCTAGAGTTTGGATTAGAAGGTTTTGATTCGAGAAAAGCACTTCGGATTAAAGGGTTTAATTTGGTGTGCGTATTACTGTGTGTAAATTTGGGTAAGAAGTTGAAATCCGGCGCATCTCTTTCATATTTATAGAGTAAATACGATGCGCCGTATCGCATAATTGTATGCGCCGTATCTTATCTAAATTCGTTGACTGGTCAATAAGTTTTAATTAGTCAGAGATACGGCGCTTAGAATAATAAGATCCGCCGTATTGTTATTCCAGTGAACTAAATTTAAATAAGGAACGTACCTTGGCCTCCGCAACACATTTCCATACACATCAAAATGGGGTAAAACGGTATACCATATGATATATATAAATTCAAGATAAGAGCTGATCCGTCGCGAAACGCGTATATATAAATATTATGCAATTACGGATACACATGAATAAATACAAATCACCCCTTTAGGAAAAAGGATACTTGCAAAAACTCACGTTTGTGTGTGTGATACCAGGTAAGTGATTACCCGGGTCGTTTCCCAACGAGGCTTGAATGGGCAATCGTTGAAAGTTTGGATTAAAGTGACTAATGATTAGGATGTGGATTTTTGCTTTTTAATTCTAATTATCAAATGAGAAACAAATTCTCACGGGAAAATTTAAGATTAAACTAAATTATATTAAAAACGCGTAATGAGAATTCTAAAACGGGACTAAAAAATGAAATATCTAAAAATTAATCCTACAAGTGTATTACTATTTTTACTAAGTTCTATTTAAGAAAAGAAAATTTTGGAAATTAAAATTATATTTTTCTGATAATTATTTTATTTATTATGAATTAATTACTACTTTTAAACTAATTAAATTATTAAAAATACTAAAACTGTTAAGAAAAATCTGAAAATTTTACTAAAAATACTTTATGACACAACAATCCTAGGAAAAAAAAAGAGGCACCAGCTTATTCTAATAAGCTGTAATAAGCTAAAAAGCTACGGATGGCTTAATATGGAAACAAGGTTTAAATAATAAAAGGTGCAAAGCTTAACCAGAAAAGACCCAAGGGCATTCTGGTTGAGTGTGTGTGTGTTTATCTGAGAGACCAGGGTTCGAGTCCCAGGTCTGGCACTTTTGCTTTTATTTTATTTTTTTGATTTTAATGATGGAAACACAATAAGCACACTGAGATAAGCACTTTTGATAACTACCACTTTTTATGAAAATGACAAATAAGCTCAGAAATCAGCTATGTTTTGCTGATCAGTGGACTTAAATGAAGAACAGCCCAAGGTTTTTGCTAAAAAGCTATTAAGCTATGAAATAAGCAAAGGCAAACTGAAAATGATCTAAGCAACTAATATTAAGCTAAAATGAAACTGAAAAAGCAACAAAAACTTAGAAATAAGCACTGAACAAGCTCAAATAAGCACAAGAGTTGCTGAGTGCACAGGGCACTTTTTGGGTTTCTAGGTAAATTCAAGCTTAGATTTAAGAACTTAAATGATTATTAATCACCACAAAAACTGATTATTCTAAAAATTCACCTACTGAGGGTTACTTAAAACCAAAAATCAGACCAAGAGTAACTGATTTGTTGCTTAAACATAAGCTAGAAAATTGGCTCAATTAACCAAATCCAACATTGATGACTCAGTGTGGAGTTTGCTTGATCAGGCAATTTTGAGCTTGGTTTAAAGCTTGAATAAGGTAAACTAATGACTGATTTTGAGAATTAAGCAAAGGTCAAGTAGCAAACTACTGAGAGAACAAGAAATTAAGCACTGACTAACTCAATTAAGCACTTATATTGATCTAGAAAAAGTGTGCAGACCTGCTGATATGGATTTAATGTGCAGACCTGCACAAAATGGGTCAAACCCATTCAAATCCTATTGGAATCTATCCAACTTCTGAGAATGCACTTAAACCACTAGTTAGAACCTAAAGTTATCAAAAACACTGACCAAATAAGCTCAGGCTTATTAATAGCTTATTTGGACATCACAGACTTCATAATTGAACCTACTAACTCAAATCCTCAAAACAACTTAAATCAGTTAATCACCTCCTAAAATCAGCTTATATTGACTCAAATAAGCTTAATCAAAGTTGACAAAGTGGTAAATTGAACAGTAAACTTGAGATTTGACCTATTTTCAACTCTGATCCAAACAACCCTTTACTAGGCTGAATTAAGATTTTAAACTAGAAACCACTAAATTGACTTTTAAACCTGACTTATTAATGATTGACTAGCTTATTTTAACTATAAAGAACAACTTCTAATGTGGAAATAAGCAAGTAATAAGCTATAAGCTAATTGACTGATTTTAAGCTATTTTATGATTATTAAGTTTAATTAGGAATTAAGCTATCAAATGAACACCAATACTTCTAAATACCACTAATAAGCATAAACCAACTGAGATAAGCTATAAATAAGCACTAGTACAGTAATATGGAAATAATGCAAAACTTGGAAAATAGCTTACAACTGATATGGCCTATGGAACAATTAGAACTAGATCAGAACACATCTAGCTTGTCAAAAACAAGCTAGAAACCCAAACAAGCTCTTCCATGAGCAGCTTATCTTCCAAAACTGCTTATCTTGAGCTTCTTTGACTTTTATTGACTTTTCTTGATTCGAACTGATTTAAACTAAAATAAACTTATCAAAAGCTATAGAAAGCTTATGTAAGCTTATAGAAACAACTAAGAAGCTATTTCAATAATTACTTAACTTAATTTGAATTCTCAGTACAACATGGAAATTTAAAAACTTGGAATTATCATTAGCTAATGGAAATTGTACAAAGATTGATAACAAACAGACTTAATTTAACTTGAATTGATTACTGAAACTTGAAATTACAAACTATGATTACTGAAAATAAAATACGATTATGCTAATTTTAACTACTTGCCCTTTAAGGCTTACATAGGGTCTTATTTATACTAAAATGAAGTGGGATATCACTCATGTCTTCCTCTGAACCATTATGCACCCTTGGATTGCCTTGAGATGATCTCAGCCTTCAAAACTAAATTTGGCGCCAAAATTGAGATAGTGGAAAAATCCACTATCTCTGGTTGAGTGTACTGAGGAAGAAGCATTTAATGTATTTTGGTTTGTTAGGTGAAGTGAGATAGGAGGAGGGTGGTGGGTGTGTCAGGATAAGGCGATGGAAAAGGGTGGTTTCTGGTATGGTTTTTGGGCGGGGTTGTTTTGAGGAAGAAGGTTTGACCGAAGTCAAACCTTTTGTTTAACTAAAAAGGTCGGGGTTGGGCTTTGTTTTAAGTGGGCTTGGGTTAGGATTGGGTTGGGTTGGTAACTGGGTTTAGGATTAAATGGTTAGGATTAGAATTGGATTTGGTTAAACCTTAGGGACCAATGTTGCACAATTATGAAAATCCAAGGACTATTGCTGCCAAAAATAGAAATTATTCCCAGGGACCATTTGTGACATTTTGGATTTTTTGGGGTTGACTTTGACTCTGTCTTTGACTTTTGTCGTCACTTGATCAAATTCACAATTATTGCCGAGTCGATCCAAAAATGCTCGTTTTCGTTCTGTTTTTAATCCTTTTGCACATGAAACAGATAAAAACACAATTCAAGGATATTTTCTGTATTTTGAAGCATTTTTGAGTGTTTTTAAATGTTTTTGCAGTTCAGATGGGACAAAAATGATGAGTATTTACACACTCATCAAGAGCAATAAGCATATCCATTTTATTAATGATTATAATCTTTATTGTTTAGTGGATAATGATTTACTCCAAGGTTAGGAGCAAATATCGTTTTAAGCTTACAAAATTGAGATTATATTCGGTAGAGGTTTCGTAGAGAACTCTCTATAAGGCTAGGTAAATTATTGTAGAGGATACCTGGAATTCTATTTCAAGAATTTTAAGATACTCAATGTTACCAGTACTGAATTCTCCTCCACTCTTGTCGTCTTATTACAGCCTTTCTATCATCTAAGGTTTGATTACTCCAGCTAGCGTCTCTTGGTTAGGTTCAGAATGTAATCTTCCATAGTGATGCTCTAGCCATCATTTATCCTGAAAGTAAACCAACTTGTGCACGAGAGTAGTGGAACGATCAAAGTGAATATCAAAAATCAACTATATTTATCAAATTAAATTCGTCGTATTAACAAAAGCTAATGCGCCGTATTTTCGTTACATTTCAAAATACAAGATTTTTGATTTAGCAGATGTGCCGTATCGATAGAGATCGATGCGTCGTATCTGTTTAATAATTCGAAGACTGTTTTTAATTTAAATAGAAAATACACCGTATCTGTTAAAACAGATGCGTCGTATGGCGTTAGGGTTTAGAAAAATTTCTTATTAAAAACACAATACGCCGTATCTTGGGGAAAGATGCGTCGTACTCGAATTTATTAAACTCGTTGTATTTATAAAAATTAAACGCAATACGCCGTATCTATGAAAATAGATGCGCCGTATCGTTTGTATTAGCACAGTACAACGATAGCAGAATGCAGAAAAATAGAAAAACAAAAAAAAACTAAAATAAAAATAAACAAAAAGAAACAAAAATTAAAGAAAATAAAAACACACAAAAACAGAAAATATGCAAATATACAATGAATGCAATTTATCTAATATATAACAGGGTTAGTGGTTAGAATCTAGAAAAACCTAATTAAAATACTAATCAAATTAACAGATAATAACAATTCACTCCCCGGCAGCGGCGCCAAAAACTTGATGCGTGTTTTTTTGTTCTAATTCTTTTATATCCCCGGCAGCGGCGCCAAAAACTTGATGCGTGCGTGTGTCGTTGCGGTTTAGCAGTATTAATGCCTACTCAAGTTTTAAATTTATATTTAGCCGACTTATCAATAACACACACACTTAACGAGCAGTGTACCCGGTCAGTATGAATATAATGGTAAGTAGAGTGTCGATCACTAAGAGTGAAACGTATTATCTAGTTATTCTAATCAGTATTTTAATATCTTAAGTTAGCTGTACGACCTAATCTAACGCAAGGGGGTTCAGCCTGAGAGACTGGCATGGTTTGGTTATGATTAAATATAAACTAAACTAATGAGCACGAATCAGCGATTAGCACACACGTACACAGATAGATACTTGAGACAATAAGAAGACCTGTCCTGATAATTAAGTAGCTTGTTACTTGTTTTATTGCTAGTTTTTATATGAAGTGTATATAATTAAACCTTTCTCGTTGGCTCTAATCTTATCGGCGAGTAAACCCTTAATGATTACTTATGTCTATCCTATTTATTAAAGAGACGCTAAAACAAATAGGCGAGGAAGGGGCATGGCGACCCAAGCAATGCTCAGCTAGACACAAAGGTTATCAATGCACTAATAAAAGTGACCAAAGACATCAACATATAAACTTTAATTAATGGGAAAGCAATATTAAGGGGAGTGCATGATTTTCCGTAGTCACATGACACAAGCCCATCAATCCTGATGAATTAAAGTGTACTAATACAATAAAACAAAACTACTTAATGAATTGAATACATGCAGGACCATCTTACATCTCTTGTATCTTCGTTTAGGTGTGTCTTGTGCTGCTTGGTCGTCTGAATTCAGCTCTAGGGTTTTTGTCTTCGAAAGCTTAGTGTTTCGTCCCAGAGAGCTAAAATTCGTCTGTCCTTGGGGTATTTATAGTTTCTGTCTGAGGGGTAGATGTGGCGCATAGAGTTGTTAGATGCGGCGCATTGACTTAACTTCGCGTGGGGTCCAAGATTAATATATTCAGGAATATTCGTACACCGTCTTCAGATGCGGCGTATCTTGACTTTGTATGCGGCGCATGTACTTGGATTGTAACTTGTGAAAACTTGATAGTGATACGCCGTATGTTAGAAGTATTATGCGGCGTATATGGAGTAGAACGAGCTTGATCTTCTGGATTTCAGTAGGCTTTTGACATCTTGCTTGTTTTGCTCCATAATTAATCCAAAATCGCTAAGTTTCACATAATGCTTGTTTTTACTTGAGAATTACTAAAGTAAACGTTAATGTATCGATTCTCATAGATAATATAACAAAACAAGTCAAATAAACAGGATAAATGATGATAATAAAATGTACTTATTTGAGTTCATCATTATTCTCCACTTACAACCAAGGACAGACGGGAGACAACAGCAAAAAGATTAGAGAAACTCCGGAGGAGCCTCCGAAGGCCATTCTAAGTTGTACAGATGCCGAAGAACGTATCGTGGTGAATGAGCTCTATCCAGAGCAGACAGTGGTAATCGGAAAGCAACTCCCTGCTAACTTCAAAGCAGACTTGGAGAAGCTACTCAAAGCCAACAAAGACGTATTCGCATGGACGTACTCAGATATGACTGATCCGTCTGAAAACGTATGTCTTTTATTTCTCTATCACACAAGTCAACCACTTGTGAATGGTCAACCGTAATAAATGATAAAAGGCAAACAGCCTCAGAACGAATGCTCGTGTGTAGTGTGTGAAACCAGGCAAGTGATCACCCGGATCGTTTCCCAACGAGATGTGAATGGAAAACTGTGAAAAGCTTTGGATTAAAGTGATTGATGAATCAGATATTTGATTTTGCTTTATTTAACAATTCTAAATAACGAATTAAAACAGATGCACAATAAAATTTAAACGCTAATTAATTAAAGGGAAGTATGAAATAAAGCTAGAAATATGAAAATTACTTATTTAAAATTGAAAAAGTTAAATTCTATTAAATAGAAGCTATCACTATTTTTCTGATTTTCGTTTAATCTAAATTATACTAAAAACGCGAGTCGGGATTTAATTAAAACGCGATTATAACTAAGATATATGTAAAATAAACTCTACAAGTGATCTAATATTTTTTATAACTTAAAAATGACAAAAGAAAATTATCTAAAAAAGATTTATATTTTTTTGACTTTTATATTTTTTATTATGATTTAATTATTAATTTTAACTAATTAATTTATAAAAAATACTAAAACGATTCCAAAAATTCTGAAACTTTTTTGTAAAATACTTTAAGCTAATACAAAGCTATAAAAAATACAAAAGTGGTACCAGCTTATTTAAATAAGCTGTGAAAAATCAAATAAGCTCGGATAGCTTATATGAAGAAAATGGCTTAAAAGGAATTAATATGTAAACTTGAATGGAACTAGTGCCCTAGAGCAGATGGAAGGGAGTTTGTGTGTTGCGCATGCTATCTATCCGAGAGGTCCAGTGTTCGAATCCACACCCCACCTTTTTGCGTTTTTATTTTTTTTTTCGACTTTCTTTTTACAAAACAACTTTTTAACTAAATATAACAAACTTTTGTAAAGGAGCTTTTGCTATAAAGCTTAAATGAAGCTTGTGCAAAATCGAAATTCCAACAGTGGGTTTATAAGGATTTTTGAGTTTTTGCAATTTGCTATGCGCCAGGGCCAAAGTGGTCTGTTCGAGGGCTTCTTTCGAGGTCTTAAAGGGTTCTAAAAATCTTGATAAAAATTACCTATTGAGACAAGCTAGTGAAGTGTATGAATAAAAAAGAAGTAGCTTATTCGGGCTTATGTGGAGTGAGTTAAAAATACTTGAACTTTCTAAAAACTCACAAAACTGCACTGCAGTCTGCTGATCTGAGGTTGCTTCTATTTTGGTGCACTAATTTGTGCAGTGGTCTAGGACTAGGTGGATCGACTAAGTGAGCAAGATGGAACTCAAAACTACCAAAGAAATGACCTAAACAAGCTTCGAGCTTGTTTGAGCTTGTTTGAGGATCTTAGGGACTGAAAACAACACAAGTGGTCCAAAATCGATATAACTTGTTCTAGAGCTGATTTAATGTCGAAAATAGCTTCTAAGGGCTGTGAAAAGCTAATGCAAACTTGGGCTTGGTGTCAAGGAACAGTAATGGTGGTGTTTGGTTCGATTGCAGGTACAAAACCAAACAGTCCTTTATGGACTGTTTTGGTGTTTTCGAATGAGATGGTTCTATAGAGCTTCGAATTGGAATCTAAAGGTACTAGTGAGCTAGTTAAGCTTATTGAAGTGACTTATGACTGAAAGGAAACAGATATCGACAAGCTAGCTTAATGTGGCTTATTTTTGGTTTTTATCAAGATTTTAAGTGAAATGAATAACTAGGCAGTTAAAACTAAGAACTTGAATGAAATAAGATGTAGACTACTGATGAACTAGAAATGACAAAAACAAGTTAAAACAAGCTTATAGAACAGTAATTGAATTTAAGCTAAAATAACTAAAGAAGCTTACAATCGAATTGCATGTAACACAAGGGAACCAAGGACCAAGAACAACTTATAGGCTGCCCATGAAGCCTCTAAACCCAAAAGCTTCCACCAATTCAGCTTGTTTGATCCAGAATAGCTTATAAGCTAATTCTTTGACTTTCGTTGACCGTACTTGAAATTTCGAATTAAGAACTGAATTAACACTACATAAGCTTACATGAAGCTATGTAGAGCTTTATGTGAGCTTATGGAAGGGTTTGTTGGAGCTTATGATAATAATGTAAGTAGCTTGAGCTTATACGATTTACTAGTAACTTGAAATTTAATATAATCACTAATTTAGAGTACAAATTAACTTGAAACTTGACAAATGAAACTGAACTGAGCTTATATTAAACTTGAACTTGAGAATTACAAGAATTGAAAGACTGGAATTAAAATTACGATTAACTAAAAAATTAACTACTGCCAAAATTGGCTACAAGACATTCTATTTATACTATAATAAAGTGGGAACTTCCTTGCATCTTCCTCTGAACATTTCCCAACCATTGGTTTCGGTCAAATGCATCTTAATCGTTGATATTGCTTTTTGGCGGGAAAAATGGGTTAGTGGATTGAGCAGGAATAAGCAATTAATGCTTTCCAGGGGAGTGGAGAAGAAGCATTCAATGCTTTTGGATGTGTTAGGTGAAGTGATAAGAGGAGGGGGAGTGGGTGTGTCAGGAGGTGGTGGATGATGGTGGTTTTGGTTAGTGGTTTGGCGGTATGGTGGGAAAAGAGACGGGTTTGACCGTGGTTTGACCTGGATATTTATTTAAAACAAAAGGCCGGGTCAAGGGGTTTAGTTTTGGGCTTGGGTAAATTAGTTGTGGGCTGGGGTTGGTTTATTTTGGGTTTAAGGGTTTATAGGATTTGGATTTAAGGAGTATTAATTGGATCCGGTTTTAGGATAAATACAAGGACCATTTATGTAATTTCTGGATTTTAGGGGGACTGAATTTGGCAAGTTTCCAAACTTCATTCAAGGACTAAACCTGCATTAAAACAATTACACAAGGACCAAATATGTATTTTTCCATTTTTAAAAACCTCCAAGGACCATTTTTGCCAATTTTGATACTTGAGGGGTGAAAATTGCCAAGTTGTATAAACTTTTATCCAGGGACTATTTGTGAATAAGTTTGAGTTCCCCTGGACTTAAGTTGACTTTTTTATCATTTTGAACTTTCAGGGACTAGATTTGACAATTTATAAAAGTTGAGGGACTGAAACTGCCAATTATGCAAACTTTGTTCGTTTTTCAACTGTTTTTAAACATTTTGCATCTGAAACATATAAAACACAATTCTGGGATAATTTCAGTATTTTGATGCATTTCTGAGTGTTTTTGAGAGTTTTGGCAGCTCAGATTAGGTAAAAATGATGAGTATTTAGACACTCATCAATCCCCCACACTAAACTATTGCTAGTCCCTAGCAATATTTTATGAAGATTTAATGGATTTGAAAGACTCTTTACCAAAAGCCATTACTTCTGGAGTAGCCAATTGTTTCAGTTCAAGTAAGAACTTTAGTACAATGATAACCATGTGATTTTGAGCAAACCACAAGCTGTCAACGGATTTGATTTGTCTTTACCAGAAGCCGTTTGCTTCTGGACTAGCCAACTCTTAGATAAATTATGAATATTATCTTTGGTGAGCTGATTACCAATCATGGATTTTCACTGCCTTAACCACAAGCCATAACCTTGCGGGCTAGCCAACTCTTCACTTTTAAGGATATGGTGAGTCGAAAACCATACAATTTTCGGCAAATTGCAAGCCATCAACGGATTTGAGATATCTTTACCAAGAGCCGTTTGCTCCTGGATTAGCCAATCCTTTTGTGGGTTAGACATGGTGGACTGATAACCATTTTATTTCGTTCTAAGTGAGAAAAATTTTTAAAATTTTGGCTAAAATGGGGGTACTAGATGGTACATTTGATCAAATTCGCGAGAATTCCCCCCCACACTAAGAACTGAATATTGCCCTCAATATTCAAAGAACCGGCTGTTAAACCAACACTTAGAACGTGAAAGGGAAATATTAATAGCCTTTTATTTTATTTTTATTTAATTTGCATTTAAGCCGTTAAGGCATGCAAATTCCTCTTTTTTTTTTTTTTTTTTTTTTTTTTTGCATATATACAACATGTGGGGCATCTCCCCCACACTAGATGGTAGAAAAGAGAAAGAAAACAGAGACACGGGTGAAAACCCATGTTTTGCTAATGTTTTTGATCACCGAGTCACTAGCTTGACTCGATCCCCGCATTCATTGGTTCATGGGGAAAGTTTGAAGATCCGGGACAACCATGAATGGTGTGTCCTCTCCAAAGTAGTGTTTTAAACGATGACCATTCACTTTGAAATTAGGACCGTCAGCTTGAGATAACTCAACGGTACCATACGGATAAACCTTAGTGATAGTGAATGGACCAGTCCAACGGGTTTTGAGTTTGCCCGAGAAGATCTTTAATCTTGAATTGAAAAGAAGGACTCGATCACCAACGTTGAAAACGCGGTTCTTTATTTTTGAGTCATGAATCTTCTTTGTCTTTTCTTTATAGATCAAAGAGTTCTCGTAGGCCTGATCACGCAGTTCATTTAGTTCATTCATTTGAACTTTACGGTGATCACCCGCAGTTTGGAGGTCAAAGTTAGCATGTTTCAAGGCCCAGTAGGCTTTGTGTTCTAATTCGATCGGTAGATGACATGCCTTTCCGTACACAAGTTTGTAAGGCGTACACCCAATGGGTGTTTTGTAAGCTGTACGAAAGGCCCATAGTGCATCATCCAACTTATCCGACCAGGATGCACGATTTTCTCCTACAGTCCTTTCTAGAATTCTTTTTATACCCCGATTTGAAACTTCTACTTGTCCACTTGTTTGTGGGTGATACGCAGTAGAAAGACGGTGAGTTACACCATACTTTTGCATGACTTTATCGAATTTGTCATTGCAAAAATGCGTACCACGATCACTGATTATAGCACGTGGAGTTCCAAAACGGGCAAACAGAGCTTTCAGGAATTTTACAACCACTCGGGCATCATTAGTGGGTAAAGCTTTTGCCTCAACCCATTTTGACAAATAGTCAACAGCCACGAGAATGTATTTATTTCCTCGAGATGATGGAAATGGCCCCATAAAGTCAATGCCCCAGACATCAAAGATTTCACAAACTTGAATAGCATTTTGTGGCATTTCATTTCGTTGTGAAATATTACCGTGACGCTGACAAGCTTCACAAGTTTTGATGAGATCTTGGGCATCTTTATAGATTGTGGGCCAATAAAACCCGGAATCAAACACCTTTTTGGCGGTGTAGTTTGGACTATGATGGCCCCCAGTGGGCCCAGCATGGCAAGCTTTGAGAATGTCAACAGCTTCCTGCCCGTAAACACACCGTCGGATGACTTGATCCGCACAGATTTTAAATAAGTAGGGGTCGTCCCAGAAGTAATGTTTAACATCCTTGAAGAATTTATTCTTCTGCTGGGTCGACATCCCTTTCACTATGAAGTTACCCGCATGGTAATTTGCGAAGTCGGCAAACCATGGGGTAGTAGAATTTCCACGAAAAGCAACCGCACTGAGTGTCTCAAGAGGAAATGTTTCATTTATTTCCTTTTTCTCGAAAACATCTTGGTGTGGGTTCTCTAATCTGGATAGATGATCAGCAGCTAGGTTCTCAGCTCCTTTTTTATCACGTATGGTGATATCAAATTCTTGCAGGAGGAGAACCCAACGGAGCAATCTCGGCTTTGCATCTTGTTTTGCAAAGAGATATTTGAGAGCCGAGTGGTCCGTATACACTACACATTTTGTCAAGATTAAATATGGCCGAAACTTCTCAAAGGCATACACCACAGCCAACAATTCTTTTTCTGTAGTGGTGTAATGAGTTTGAGCTTCAGTCATGGTTTTACTTGCGTAGTGGATAGGCTGAAAATGTTTAGCTTTTCGTTGCCCCAAGACTGCACCGATAGCAAAATCGCTTGCATCGCACATGAGTTCAAAGGGAAAATCCCAGTCGGGGGCAACCAGAATGGGTGCTTCAGTAAGCTTTTTCTTTAATGTTTCAAAAGCTTCGATGCACTCGGGTGAGAAGATAAAAGGAGCATCCTTTTCAAGAAGATGAGTCATAGGCCGGGCAATTTTAGAAAAATCTTGTATGAATCTACGATAAAAACCGGCATGACCCAAAAAACTCCTAATACCTTTGACGGTAGTGGGATGAGGTAATTTACCAATGACATCAACTTTAGATCTGTCAACCTCAATCCCATTTTTTGATATCTTATGGCCGAGGACAATGCCCTCTTTGACCATAAAGTGACTTTTCTCCCAATTTAGACAAAGATTGGTGTCTTCACACCGTTTCAACATGTTTTCTAAATGGGAGAGACATGTTTCGAATGAATCCCCAATGACTGAGAAGTCATCCATAAAGACCTCCATCGTTTTCCCGATCATGTCGGAAAATATGGACATCATGCACCTTTGGAACGTGCCTGGAGCATTACATAAGCCAAAAGGCATACGTTTATAGGCAAAGGTCCCATAAGGGCATGTAAATGTGGTCTTTTCTTGATCTTGTGGATCAATGGGGATTTGAAAATAACCCGAGAAACCATCAAGGAAACAATAGTACTCGTTTCCCGCTAATCTCTCAAGCATCTGATCCATGAAGGGCAGAGGAAAATGGTCTTTTCGGGTGGCATCATTTAACTTACGATAGTCAATGCAAACACGCCACCCAGTAACCAATCGAGTTGGAATCAACTCATTCTCCTCATTTGTGACAACAGTTATGCCACCCTTTTTTGGAACGCAGTGGATGGGACTAACCCAAGGACTATCAGAGATGGGGTAAATCAATCCTGCGTCAAGAAGTTTGATAACCTCCTGTTTGATAACATCGTGGATTTTGGGATTTACCCTTCGTTGGTGTTGGACTGCTGGTTTAAAGTCATCCTCCATTAATATTTTGTGAGTACAAAATTCAGGGTCGATACCCTTTATATCGGAGAGTTTCCAAGCAATTGCTTGCTTGTGTGTCTTCAAAACCTTTATTAGAGCAGTCTTTTCCTCATCACTTAAGTCTTTAGCAATAATGACGGGTAATTTATCATCACCCTCCAAAAATGCGTACTCAAGATGAGGTGGTAAGTCTTTGAGTTCGACCTCAGGAAATTCATCGTTTTTCTCAACTGATTTAATTTCCTCATTATGAAGTTCAACGGGAGGGAGGGGAGGAGAATTGTCCTGATTTAACAATGTCTCAAGAAGAAGAATATCTCCCTCCAGATCAATCTCAGCGTCATCAATTCCTTCCAGAAATGAATCACACTCGAGATAAGCCTCGATCTCTTCCAAATTGAAATTGCTTCCCTCAAACGGAGTGAGAGAAGGGGAAGAGTCGGAAATGATAGGTAGAGAAGATGTGGTGGTATCCCCACTCACAGAATTATGAGAATAACCAAGAAACTCTTGTGAGTACTCCTCTGAAACAATATCAATGACATCGATTCGGTTAACCGATTCAGGATCATTATTTGAAGAGTACTTCGAAGTTTGATCGAGGTGAAAAGTGACAGCTTCGTTATCCACACGTAATGTGATTTCATGCTCAAATACATCAATGAGAGCACGGCCCGTTTTTAGGAATCCTCGTCCAAGAATTAGAGGAACCTTTTGATCAGCATCGAAATCGACAACCACAAAGTCAGCCGGAAAATGAAACTTTCCCACTTTCACAAATACGTCCTCGGCAATGCCACGAGGAAGAGATGTGGTACGATCTGCAAGCTCAAGAGTCATGCAGGTAGTAGTGAGTGCTGGAAGAGAAAGTTTTTCCCAGACTGAATAAGGCATCAGGTTAATGCTCGCACCAAGATCGGCCAAGGCGTAGCATTCAACCATTCCTGGAAAGACACAAGGTAGTAAGAATCTTCCAGGATCTCCAAGCTTCACCGGAAGCTTTTTCAAAATAACTGCTGAGCAGTTCTCATTTAACGGAGTCTTTGCCATTTCAAGCAGTTTTTCCTTGTTACTCAACATATGTTTGATTGTGGATGCAAATTTGGGCATCAGAATGATGGCATCCGCAAAGCTTATATCGAAATGTAATTCCTGGAAAATTTTGAAAAACTTTTCCATTTGTTGACTGGCTTTTTCGCGGAGCTTTTGCTCATGTAAACGTGATGGATAAGGAATAGAAGGTTTGGATTTAGGGTTTTCAACAGGGATTTCAAAAACAACTCCTGGTTTGGGTTTTGGTTTCTGGACAACTTGAGGTAGGACGGTGTCGGCACCTCCGTTATTAATAGGAAGTTCCTTGTCCTCAGTCACCTCAGGTTCACTTTCCACTACCTTGGGGAGAGGAGAAGAAGTGGTAGTAGAAATAGTGGGTCCATCATAAGCTTTACCACTGCGTGTGGTGACAGCTTTCAGTTCACCCTTTGGGTTTGGAATGGTATTACCAGGAAGACCTCCCGAGGTAGAAGGTGGATTGATATGATTCATGAGACTGGTAAGCATATTCTTAACTTCGCTTTGAGAATGATCAATTTTATTAGAAAGCTCATTCTTAAGCTCAGTTCCTTGCTTGTATATTGTAGTTTGAAATTCATTTCTCAATCCAGATATCTGATTTTGTATTGCCTTCATTTTGTTCTCATTAAACTTGATGTAGTTATCAAGTTCGTTTGGGAGAGGTACTTGGTGATTTGGAGCTGAATACCCTTGATTACCCCTCTGGGGTGGGTATTGATTGTTTGGGGCATTAAATTGATTTTGCATGTTCTGCCCTCTCTGTTGATTAGGATTACTCCTATTTGGATTGTTGGGAGGAGGAAATCCGGGTGGCCCGAATTGATTGCTAGCACGGTGGTTTGGGTCCACTTGAGGACGGTATTGATTACCTCCTTGATTGGATATTCCGGCTATAGTATTGACATCAAATGTATTGCCATCGGTGGCAGTACAATTGTAGTAAGCGTGAGGACCACCACAAGTAACACAAACTTCTATTTTTTTAACCTCAGCAGTGTGAGAAGCTTGCGGAGCGGACTCTTTCTTATGTGTGGAGGAAACCAAAGCTTGAATAACCTTAGTGAGTTCAGCAAGCTGAGTATCAGTACTGGATTGACTCACGGGGGATGAAGTGGAAGGACCAGCACTAGCCTGGGGATTATATGTCCTGTTTCGTGTAGTGCGGACCTTAGATTTATTTTCAATGAGAGCAATGGCTTCCTTAGTGGATTTGCTCAGAAAATTACCTCCAGCTGAGGCATTGAGAGAATCTTGGTCAGATGGGTTTAACCCACTGTAGAAGGTGTCCATCTGCATCAAATCGGTGAAACCGTGATGAGGACATTTGCGGAGCAATTCTTTGAAACGATCCCATGCTTCTCCAAATGGTTCATCAAACCTTTGAGTGAATTTCATGATTTCATTTTTGAGATGCGTGGTTTTAGAAGGAGGAAAGAATTCATTCACGAATTTCTGAACCAAATCTTCCCATGTTGTTATCGATCGAGGGGGTTGTTTGTCAAGCCAAATCCGGGCTGCCCCATCGATGGAAAACGGGAAAAGAAGAAGTTTTATTGATTCCTCAGGGACACTTTTGCATTTGATGGTAGATGTGATTTTATTGAACCACCTAATGTGATCTTGAGGATCGTCCCTTTCAAAACCATAGAATTGCCGCTGGGTTACCAGGTTTATTAACCCAGTCTTAAGTTCAAAATTCTCAGCCACGATAGCTAGAACAACAATGGCATCTCCGTACCCAGTGGTGGGAGCTTGGAGAAGCTCATTCATAGGGCGGTCTTCTGCCATGATGATAGTGGTAATGGGTTCAGTACGTAACTCGGGTACGACTGACGGAGCAGAACGTCTACGACGTCTTCGAGGTATTTTTCCAAGCTCACGGAGAGGGCTTGTAGACCTAGAAGAACGAGTGCGCATGCACTTAGCAAAATTTTTCAATTAAAATCAAGATCGAGAGAAAACACAAGTAAACTTAACCAACAATCAACAAGCGTACGGTAGCTCTTTAAAAGATAAACGCACAGAGTGGCGGAGAAGCAAAGGTGGGCAGTTACGCTCCTTAAAAACCCGCTTCTTTCAGTCCGATAATTTAATGTCAGACTATCCTAGAACCTCCGTTAGAGTTTGTTTATCAATTAAAGGTGAGCCGATATTCGCAAGTGATACAAAGGAAAAGTTTTAATTCTTTGGTTTGGGAACTTATTATGGTCGCACCCCCAGTTAGGTAGTGCTCAGTCTTGGTTCTCGATGGTTAATTTTTATTGTTTACTATTAAAGAAAATGGAAAATGTTTTTTGGGTTTTTTAATTTATATGATAATTATAATAATAATATATATAGAAAAGAAAAGAAAATATTTTTGGTATTTTATATTGTTTTTGGGAATAGGAACTTCTGATAGAAGGATCTCGAATCACTAATCGCTAAAATTCTTCACAATAGTCGCAGCACACCTCCCCGGCAGCGGCGCCAAAATTTGATCCGTCTGAAAACGTATGTCTTTTATTTCTCTATCACACAAGTCAACCACTTGTGAATGGTCAACCGTAATAAATGATAAAAGGCAAACAGCCTCAGAACGAATGCTCGTGTGTAGTGTGTGAAACCAGGCAAGTGATCACCCGGATCGTTTCCCAACGAGATGTGAATGGAAAACTGTGAAAAGCTTTGGATTAAAGTGATTGATGAATCAGATATTTGATTTTGCTTTATTTAACAATTCTAAATAACGAATTAAAACAGATGCACAATAAAATTTAAACGCTAATTAATTAAAGGGAAGTATGAAATAAAGCTAGAAATATGAAAATTACTTATTTAAAATTGAAAAAGTTAAATTCTATTAAATAGAAGCTATCACTATTTTTCTGATTTTCGTTTAATCTAAATTACACTAAAAACGCGAGTCGGGATTTAATTAAAACGCGATTATAACTAAGATATATGTAAAATAAACTCTACAAGTGATCTAATATTTTTTATAACTTAAAAATGACAAAAGAAAATTATCTAAAAAAGATTTATATTTTTTTGACTTTTATATTTTTTATTATGATTTAATTATTAATTTTAACTAATTAATTTATAAAAAATACTAAAACGATTCCAAAAATTCTGAAACTTTTTTGTAAAATACTTTAAGCTAATACAAAGCTATAAAAAATACAAAAGTGGTACCAGCTTATTTAAATAAGCTGTGAAAAATCAAATAAGCTCGGATAGCTTATATGAAGAAAATGGCTTAAAAGGAATTAATATGTAAACTTGAATGGAACTAGTGCCCTAGAGCAGATGGAAGGGAGTTTGTGTGTTGCGCATGCTATCTATCCGAGAGGTCCAGTGTTCGAATCCACACCCCACCTTTTTGCGTTTTTTTTTTTTTTTTTCGACTTTCTTTTTACAAAACAACTTTTTAACTAAATATAACAAACTTTTGTAAAGGAGCTTTTGCTATAAAGCTTAAATGAAGCTTGTGCAAAATCGAAATTCCAACAGTGGGTTTATAAGGATTTTTGAGTTTTTGCAATTTGCTATGCGCCAGGGCCAAAGTGGTCTGTTCGAGGGCTTCTTTCGAGGTCTTAAAGGGTTCTAAAAATCTTGATAAAAATTACCTATTAAGGCAAGCTAGTGAAGTGTATGAATAAAAAAGAAGTAGCTTATTCGGGCTTATGTGGAGTGAGTTAAAAATACTTGAACTTTCTAAAAACTCACAAAACTGCACTGCAGTCTGCTGATCTGAGGTTGCTTCTATTTTGGTGCACTAATTTGTGCAGTGGTCTAGGACTAGGTGGATCGACTAAGTGAGCAAGATGGAACTCAAAACTACCAAAGAAATGACCTAAACAAGCTTCGAGCTTGTTTGAGCTTGTTTGAGGATCTTAGGGACTGAAAACAACACAAGTGGTCCAAAATCGATATAACTTGTTCTAGAGCTGATTTAATGTCGAAAATAGCTTCTAAGGGCTGTGAAAAGCTAATGCAAACTTGGGCTTGGTGTCAAGGAACAGTAATGGTGGTGTTTGGTTCGATTGCAGGTACAAAACCAAACAGTCCTTTATGGACTGTTTTGGTGTTTTCGAATGAGATGGTTCTATAGAGCTTCGAATTGGAATCTAAAGGTACTAGTGAGCTAGTTAAGCTTATTGAAGTGACTTATGACTGAAAGGAAACAGATATCGACAAGCTAGCTTAATGTGGCTTATTTTTGGTTTTTATCAAGATTTTAAGTGAAATGAATAACTAGGCAGTTAAAACTAAGAACTTGAATGAAATAAGATGTAGACTACTGATGAACTAGAAATGACAAAAACAAGTTAAAACAAGCTTATAGAACAGTAATTGAATTTAAGCTAAAATAACTAAAGAAGCTTACAATCGAATTGCATGTAACACAAGGGAACCAAGGACCAAGAACAACTTATAGGCTGCCCATGAAGCCTCTAAACCCAAAAGCTTCCACCAATTCAGCTTGTTTGATCCAGAATAGCTTATAAGCTAATTCTTTGACTTTCGTTGACCGTACTTGAAATTTCGAATTAAGAACTGAATTAACACTACATAAGCTTACATGAAGCTATGTAGAGCTTTATGTGAGCTTATGGAAGGGTTTGTTGGAGCTTATGATAATAATGTAAGTAGCTTGAGCTTATACGATTTACTAGTAACTTGAAATTTAATATAATCACTAATTTAGAGTACAAATTAACTTGAAACTTGACAAATGAAACTGAACTGAGCTTATATTAAACTTGAACTTGAGAATTACAAGAATTGAAAGACTGGAATTAAAATTACGATTAACTAAAAAATTAACTACTGCCAAAATTGGCTACAAGACATTCTATTTATACTATAATAAAGTGGGAACTTCCTTGCATCTTCCTCTGAACATTTCCCAACCATTGGTTTCGGTCAAATGCATCTTAATCGTTGATATTGCTTTTTGGCGGGAAAAATGGGTTAGTGGATTGAGCAGGAATAAGCAATTAATGCTTTCCAGGGGAGTGGAGAAGAAGCATTCAATGCTTTTGTGTGTTAGGTGAAGTGATAAGGAGGGATGGGTGGTCAGAGGGTGGGATGATGGTGTGTGTCAGAGTGGTGGATGATGTGGTTGTTGTGTTTGGCGGTATGGTGGGAAAAGAGACGGGTTTGACCGTGGTTTGACCTGGATATTTATTTAAAACAAAAGGCCGGGTCAAGGGGTTTAGTTTTGGGCTTGGGTAAATTAGTTGTGGGCTGGGGTTGGTTTATTTTGGGTTTAAGGGTTTATAGGATTTGGATTTAAGGAGTATTAATTGGATCCGGTTTTAGGATAAATACAAGGACCATTTATGTAATTTCTGGATTTTAGGGGGACTGAATTTGGCAAGTTTCCAAACTTCATTCAAGGACTAAACCTGCATTAAAACAATTACACAAGGACCAAATATGTATTTTTCCATTTTTAAAAACCTCCAAGGACCATTTTTGCCAATTTTGATACTTGAGGGGTGAAAATTGCCAAGTTGTATAAACTTATATCCAGGGACTATTTGTGAATAAGTTTGAGTTCCCCTGGACTTAAGTTGACTTTTTTATCATTTTGAACTTTCAGGGACTAGATTTGACAATTTATAAAAGTTGAGGGACTGAAACTGCCAATTATGCAAACTTTGTTCGTTTTTCAACTGTTTTTAAACATTTTGCATCTGAAACATATAAAACACAATTCTGGGATAATTTCAGTATTTTGATGCATTTCTGAGTGTTTTTGAGAGTTTTGGCAGCTCAGATTAGGTAAAAATGATGAGTATTTAGACACTCATCAATGACCGGGGTTCCCAGGACTCTTATGATCGATGGAAAGCCCTTCGGTACAGAGCATAAGATTAACGAGTTCAAGCACATTAAACTAATTAAGCAAAAGCGGCGAAGCCTAGCACCAGAAAGAAACGCAGTTGCTTGTAAAGAGGTGGATGA
Organism: Artemisia tridentata subsp. tridentata; assembly: GCA_021014915.2. NCBI lineage: Eukaryota > Viridiplantae > Streptophyta > Magnoliopsida > Asterales > Asteraceae > Artemisia > Artemisia tridentata. The sequence continues at coordinate 317,424,614 of CP139502.1, forward strand.
ACTTGTGCAAGCAGGAATTCTCAGAGAAGTGAAATACCAAACTTGGGTCGCTAATCCAGTTATGGTAAAGAAAAGTGACGGTGGGTGGCGTATGTGTGTTGACTTTACCGACATCAACAAAGCCTGCCCAAAGGATTGCTACCCTCTACCAGAAATTGATTGGAAGGTAGAATCCCTCTCGGGGTTCCGTTTGAAATGCTTTTTGGATGCCTACAAGGGGTATCACCAAATACAAATGGCAAAGGAGGACGAGGAGAAGACAGCCTTCTACTCAGGAAAGGGTGTCTATTGCTACAAGAAGATGCCCTTCGGCCTAAAGAACGCGGGGGCTACTTATCAGCGTTTAGTAGACAAGGCCTTCCATAAGCAAATTGGAAGGAACCTGGAAGCCTACGTCGATGACATGGTAATAAAAAGCAGAACTGAAGAGGACCTCCTCTCCGACATTCAAGAGACCTTCGATCAATTACGGGCTATCAACATGAAGCTTAATCCCAAGAAGTGTTCCTTTGGCATGGAGGAAGGGAAGTTCTTGGGACATTTGATAACGAAACAAGGGATTAAAGCTAACCCTTCGAAGGTTAAAGCCATCACTGATCTTCAAGCCCCGAAGTCATTAAAAGAAGTCCAAAGCCTCAACGGGAAGCTTGCGGCACTTAGCAGGTTCCTGTCGAAAGGGGCAGATCGGTCTTTACCATTCTTCAAAACACTCAAGGGATGTACAGATAAAAAGGCTTTCCAATGGAGTTGCGAGGCGAAAGCAGCCTTCGAAAAGCTAAAGGAATTCATAGAAATCTTACCAACGCTTACAGCCCCAATCAAAGGCGAAGTGTTGTTCATGTACGTTGCGGCTTCTTTCGAAAGCATCAGCGCGGTGCTCTTAGCCGAAAGGGAAAACAAACAAGTCCTAATATACTTTGTTAGCAGGGTTCTGCAAGGAGCTGAATTAAACTATCCAGAGTTGGAGAAACTAATCCTAGCTTTGGTTTATGCTGCAAGACGCCTTCGAAGGTATTTTTAGGCTCATCCCATCACGGTATTGACTGACAAGCCTATTAGACAGATACTGTCGAACCTGAGAAATCAGGAAGAGTAGCTAAATGGGCTATCGAATTGGGAGAGCATGAGATAGAGTACAAGGGTCGAAACTCCGTCAAAGGTCAGGTACTTGCAGATTTTCTAGCTGAAACGCCTTCCGGACCTAGCCAAGATAAGGAAATTCCTAAAGAACAGCCCCCAAAGACGATGGAGGGATGGAAGCTGTACACAGATGGAGCCTCAAGTTCCGATGGTTCTGGAGCAGGTTTAATGTTGGTTAGTCCGAAGGGAAAGGAGTATACTTATGCATTGCGTTTCTAATTCGAAGACACCAACAACGAAGCCGAGTATGAAGCTCTGTTAGCCGGCCTTCGACTAGCAAAGGAAATGGAAGTTCATAATCTGTCCATTTTCGTAGACTCCCAGCTAGTTGCCAATCAAATCAAGGGCTCTTATGAAGCAAGGCAGCCCACCATCAAGCAATATTTGAAAAAAGCTAAAGAACTCCTTCAAGGCTTCGAAACCTATGATATAGCACATGTACGCAGAAATCAAAACAAGAAAGCAGATGCCCTAAGTAAGTTGGCTTCAATGGCATTTACTCATTTAACGAAGGAGGTTTTGGTAGAAGTGTTGGCTGATAGGTCAATTAAACGGGGCGAAGTTTCTGACATCATACCCGAGGAAGGCATCAATTGGATGACTCCGATTAGGGAGTATTTGATCAGCGGTATCCTGCCAGAAGACCCCAAACTCGCTCAAAAGATCCGGGTCAAAGCTCCCCAATATAGACTTATTAGGGATAATCTATACAGGAGATCCTTCTTATCACCATGGCTTCGTTGTGTGGGACCAAAACAGGCTTCGAACATCATCTATGAGGTTCACGAAGGATCTTGCGGGTTGCACGCAGGCCCTCGCTCCGTTGTATCAAAAATAATGAAACTTGGATATTATTGGCCATCCATGCATAGGGATGCAATAGAGATAATACAAAAGTGCGAAGAATGTCAGATCCACTCCAAAGTCCCGAGAATGCCTAAGCAAGACATGACCTCCGTTACGTCAGCATGGCCTTTCTGCCAATGGGGAATTGACATAGTCGGACCCCTACCAGTTGCTCCAGGAGGGGTAAAGTTCTTGGTCGTAGCTATAGACTATTTTACCAAATGGGTTGAAGCAAAGCCCTTGGCATCAGTAACAGGAAGGCATATGGAGAAATTCGTGTGGGAACACATAATCTGTCATTTTGGTGTCCCTCACATTATCATCTCCGACAATGGAAAGCAGTTCGCCGAAGGGGTGTTCCCAACCTTCTGCGAAGGCCTGAAGATCAAACAGTCATTCACTTCCGTTTATCATCCCCAAGGTAATGGACAAGTAGAAGTCACAAACCGGGAGATTATCGAGGGAATTGAGAAGAGGTTAGGACGAAGCCATCATGGGTGGGTAGACGAATTACCCCAAGTTCTGTGGGCACATAGGACGCACCCCAAGTTAAGCCACAGGGAGACTCCTTTTAGCCTTACTTATGGAACGGAGGCTGTTATACCCTCCGAAATAAGCATTGAAACAGAACGTATTGTGAACTTTGAAGAAAAGACAAATGACGAAAGGCTTCGAGAAAATCTCGATCTTCTGGAAGAAAGACGAGAAATAGCTTCAATCAGGGAGGCTACCCACAAACAGAAGATTGAAAAGTACTATAACAACCGAGTTCGACCCTCCACGTTCAAGCCAGGTGAATATGTCCTTCGTTTGAACAGTGCAAGCAAGGCCGAATACGAAGGAAAACTAGGGCCAACATGGGAAGGACCCTACGTTATATCGGAAGCCTACGGAAACGGTGCATACAAGCTCGCAACGCTTAAAGGAGAGGTCATGGATAGAACTTGGAACGGTACTAACCTCCGTAAGTTTTACATCTACAAAAAAAAAAAAAAAAAAAAAAAAAAAAAAAAAAAAAAAAAAAAAACCTCAGTTTTTTTACAATTTCATGTAACGCATTCTTCTCATCTGGGGAAAGAAGCATTAATGGTAGGTGTCTTAGTATTCATTTCTTAAAATGATGTAATCCTCCCTACCTAATTAATGATATAACGCATTTCGCTCAAATCTCTTGTTTCGTTCTTTACAACAAAGATTTGTCCAGCCAAGTAGTATAAAAGTTTCAATGTCGAAGGATGTAGCAAGACACATGCCTTGTATATAAATAACATCCATTACAATTCACATTAACTTTCCTATGAAGTCTTAGGGTATTAAAAGCCCTCTGCAACTTAAGGATAAAGACGGAGTGGGTCGCGACCCTCTGTCGCAGTTAAATTATACGATTGCTTAAAATCTTGGTCCAAAATACACACAATAAGGTTATAACCTTAGGTTGTATGTTTATGTTCTTGAAATGAGCGTAAGAGAAGATAAATATGACAATAAAAGTGGGACATATCCCACTAAATTAGCATTAATAAAGACTACGTACAGTCTTAGCTATCATAATCACAAAAAGGACAATTGTCTAAAAGTTATGGGTCGAAGCCCATTAGCACGAAAGATAAATTGTTCAAACAGGAACAAAGATAAATTGTCTCAAACAAATAACATGTTGGAGAATCATTTCAAGGTTGAGCAGAGGTGGATTTCTTTGTTGAGGACGAAGGCTGGATCTTCATAGGCTTTTTCGCCAGAAGTTCCTCTATTGGAGCCAACGGATCTCTGGTTACCTCAGCTAGGAAAGGGAACTCTGTTGACGTAAACACATTTCCAGCCTCATCAAATTCTTTCTCAGAATCAGGGCGATAGTATGGTACCTCCGACAAAACCACAGGCTTCCTTGACTGAGCAATTTCTTCTAAAGCGGAACAGGTACCATAAAAGATGGTTGCGTTCACCAGTTTCCCAATAGCTTCCCCCACCTCATCACTACGATGCAACTCCATTGCCACATGAGGAACAACCTTCGCAACTACCTCAGCTCGGTCTTTCTTCAAGCTTCGACACTGGAACTTCAGACTATCGACTTCCTCGCAAAGCTTGGTCTCCTGCTCAATCAGCCTAGACTTTTCGGCTTCCAGACTTGTACATTTGGACTCAAGCATCTCAATTTGGGCTCTATAGATGGACACCTTAGACTCCTCAACCTTCAACCTATCACACCTTGCTTGGGATTCCTTAAATTGCCCTTCGAGCCTGTCAATCTTAGCTCGCATATCTTGAACAAAAGGATTCTTCTCAAAGTTCTCCATCACTTCTTTGCACTTAGCCTCCAATTCATCATATTCATGATCCCTAGCTTTTTCTTTGGCTAAGATAGCATCCATTTTAACTCTCACATTCAACACCGTTTGCACCAACTCCCTTGTCCTTGAATTCAAATGATTATCCAAAACAGCCTGCCTAGCATAACTTTTAGAATGAAAGTTGCAAAGCTCTTCCATAGACATTTTATCCAAGATTTCCTTCCATTTAGCAGGTGTCATTTTTTCAACCAAGTGGCGGCACGCAGTTGAATTGGGTAGTTCGTTAACATCGGGAAGACCTGCGAAAGACAGAGGCACAAGTTATATAAGGAAGGGTACTTATTACGCATGCATGATAACTTACCAGGAGTATCATCCTCAGGAATCGTCAGAGGAGTAGGTATAAAGGTTTTCGAATGAGAGCCTTTGGGCTTCACCATTCTTGTCGGAGGAGTAGGAAGGGATAACTTCCTCTTTGGAGGAGTCTTCACAGACATAGCAACTTTTGCTTTCTTACTTTTCTTCCTATTTGAAAGACCGGAGGACCTTCCGAGCCTTGTTTGAAATTCCTTGATGAGGGGATCATCGGAGTCTGCTACAGTCTCCACAAAATGCGAAGTCTCGTCATTATTAATTGATGTCGATGGAGAACCTACTTCATGGTTCACATTATTCGGCTCTTTGGGGACAAAACTAAACTCCCTAGTACCACGGGCTACAACGAAGTTTCTGAAGGCCATCCATACAGAAAAAAGGAATGAGATAAATACCATCAGATAAGTCATTAATTTATTTGAATAAGTACATACATACTTTTCCCATTGCAGATTATCTCAGGCTCCAAGGGAGAACCTTCCCAATGATCTATAATGCCCGCCAGAAACAATATTGGCTCAGGAAACGTTTGCACATCAAATGGATGACGTTCAAGACGTTGATAGAGGGGATAGCTTCTTACGAAGTGCGGCAAAGGATCATCAAAGCGTTTCTCGTCAAAACGATTGTCTTTATCCAGTAATGCTGGATAATTGGGAGGTATAATCGTATCTTGCACATAGAAAAACAGACCTTTCCATTTTCTTATATTGGCAAAGGGTTTTGTTATTAAGCAAGGGACATCAGGTTCACTTCTTTTACCTAAGGTTAACCAATCACCACCAGGGCAAAGGTTGATAAAGCCTCTAAGCACGTTAAGTGTGGGCTCATAACCATAAGCTTTACATACGACAATGTAGGTGGTTAGCTTGGCTAAGCCAAAGGGGTTCAATCTGGAAATGTGTACTTGATAATACTGTAAAAATTCTAAGATCAGCGGATGAATAGGAATCCTAAAGTTGGATTCTGTAAAAGCATGAACATATAACCCAACATACCCAGCGGGGGCATCAAAAATACTTTGGTTTTCGTTTGGGAGAATAACTTTATACTTCTTAGGTATGGGATACTTTTCAAGAAAATCCGCCAAATCCTGTTATAATAAGATACACTTTTGTTGCCTAATGGTCCTTTTTGCCGCCGTACTCATCTTGTATTTGAAATAATGAGACTAAGGAAGGATAATTACCTTTAATCTTAGCAGAAGCACGAAGCACAAGTACTGTGTATGTGTACTTTGGGGCAAAGTAAAACAATACGATCTGGGGAAATCATAAAGGGTTTATGTACATTTTTAGATGTTTCATCCTAGCCATCCACGTGTAGTCATAGTATGAGTTTGACACGGATTCCAATTTGCTTTTGAATTTTGAAAATAAGTTTGTAGGTACCGACATTCTAGCTGATATAGCTAGGATATGGTAGTTGCATATTTATTGGCCGCATTTATTGCGCAAGGTTGTTTAAGCATTTATCCCTTACTCGTACGACTTTGTGATGGAAGGACTAGCATGTAGTTTGTTTTTTGAGTCGAATGCAATTTATACTCGTACGTATATATCACTTTCGACTGGGGGGCTTGATGATGTACCCTCCGAACGGGTCGAAGGACTCCCCTTCGAGCCTGTAGAAAGCCCTCCCTTCGGAGGCCCAGGTTAATCTCCTAACACGTTTCATTGGCGTAAAACCATTCGCCTGCGAACTGGTTACCACGTGGGAATCCGCCAATCGAAGCCCTAAGCCCTTCGGGGTATTCCTATCGAAGGGACTAGCACGAAGGACCATTCTGACCTGGTCAAACCCACGTCTTCTCTTTCCCTTGGCTTTCCCGCCAAAACAGAGATCGTGGGCTACAAAGCCCTAGCGGTTACCACAAAATCATGGGACGCCCCCATGATCTCCGAACAATGTGCAACCGCCCACTATGTCCTATCTCTCCCCTATAAATAGCGTAGTCGGGCATGAACAATGTAAGTTAACTTCATTCTTGTCATTTACAACCTACTGAAACGATTACACATACTTACTCGCACGCCGGAGGTGGTTCGCAGGGTCCAACCCCTGCGCAATCACTTAACGTAGTGTTTCGATATTTCTTATTTTCAGGTTAAGAACAAGCTTGGCGCAATCTCAACACCCCATTATTCTTTTGATCATCATCGAAGGCTTGGTTGTGCAATTATTTGTTCAATCACTAACCATTAAGAATAGATACCCACTCTCGAGGATAGACGATTTATTCGATCAGTTGCAAGGATCATCGGTTTATTCTAAGATAGACTTGAGATCGGGTTATCACCAACTTAGGGTCCGGGAAGAGGATATCCCGAAGATCGCATTCCGAACCCGATATGGCCATTACGAATTCCAAGTTATGCCATTCGGCTTGACAAATGCACCAGCGGTATTCATGGATCTCATGAATCGTGTGTGTAAGCCGTATTTGGATAAACTCGTGATAGTGTTCATTGACGATATCCTGATATATTCCAAGAATGAGCAAGAGCATGAGGAACATCTCAAGCTAATTCTGGAACTATTGAAAAAGGAAGAACTATATGCTAAGTTTTCGAAGTGTGAATTCTGGATATCGACCGTTCAGTTTCTTGGTCACGTGATAGATAAGCAAGGGATTCACGTAGATCCTGCTAAGATTGAGGCCATTAAGGATTGGGCAACGCCCACAACGCCGACGGAAATCCGACAATTTTTAGGACTTGCCGGCTATTACAGAAGATTTATAGAAGGTTTCTCTAAGATAGCTAAACCGTTGACGAAATTGACCCAAAAGAATATGAAATATGACTGGGGAGATAAGGATGAAGAAGCTTTTCAACTCCTTAAGGAGAGATTGTGTAGTGCGCCTATTTTAGCTTTACCCGAGGGTAGCGAAGATTTTGTTGTGTATTGTGACGCATCACACAAAGGTTTGGGAGCCGTGTTGATGCAAAGAGAGAAGGTAATAACATACGCTTCTCGACAACTGAAAACCCATGAGAAAAACTACACAACCCATTACCTAGAATTAGGATCAGTCGTGTTTGCACTGAGGATTTGGAGACACTACCTTTATGGAACTAAGTGCGTAGTGTATACCGATCACAAGAGTCTACAGCATATATTGAACCAAAAGGAGCTGAACATGAGACAGCATCGATGGTTGGAATTGCTTAGTGACTATGATTGTGAGATCCGTTACCACCCAGGCAAGGCAATTGTTGTTGCCAACGCCCTCAGCAGAAAAGAGCGGATCAAACCTCTTAGAGTTAGATCGTTAGGGATGACGATCAGTTCGCCGCTTCCAGCAAAGATTCTTGAGGCTCAGAGTGAGGCACTCAAGGATGAAAATCGACCATGTGAGAAGGATCACGGAATGCCAGGTAGTGCAAATGGACTTGTAAGGAGAGCGGGTGGAGTTATGTGTTATGGGAACAGGTGTTGGATCCCGCTACATGGAGGAAATTCGTGATTGATTATGCACGAATCCCACAATTCTAAGTATATCTTGTCAAATCTAGGTACATCCTGTTACTAGGCTTAAACTTGTAGTTTAGCTTAATCTCATGACAGTTCTTGTTTGATGAGTTGTGGAGTTAAGTTAGGTTTTAGTTGAGGCTCAACTATAAAAGATGTTCTTAGACTCGAAGAAGTTTTATTGGTGGCCATGCGTGAAGGCCGACATAGCTGAGTACGTCAGTAAGTGTTTAACATGCTCGAAGGTTAAGGCAGAACACCAAAGACCGTCCGGTCTGCTCGTTCAACCTGAGATTCCGGAATGGAAATGGGAGCGCATTACTATGGATTTTATAACGAAATTGCCTAGGACATCGAGTGGTTATGACACGATTTGGGTAATCGTTGACCGTCTCACAAAATCAGCGCATTTTCTTCCTATAGCGGAGAAAATTGAGATGGATAAACTCGCGCGTTTATATGTTAAGGAAATTGTTGCAAGGCATGGTGTGCCTGTTTCTATTATCTCTGATCGAGACAATCGATCCACGTCAAATTTTTGGAAGTCGCTTCAGGATGCATTGGGAACCAAACTCGATATGAGTACGGCATATCATCCCCAAACGGATGGTCAGAGTGAAAGGACCATTCAGACATTAGAAGACATGTTAAGAGCCTGTGTAATTGATTTCGGAAACGGCTGGGACAGGCATTTGCCTTTAGTCAAATTTTCCTATAACAACAGCTATCACACCAGCATTAAAGCTGCACCGTATGAAGCACTTTAGGGACGTAAGTGCAGATCGCCGATTTGTTGGGCGGAAGTTGGAGAGAGCCAACTTACCGGACCAGAGCTAGTTCATGAGACTACTGAAAAGATTGTACAAATCAGGAACCGAATGCAGGCGGCTCGCGACCGTCAAAAGAGTTACGCCGACAAGAGGCGGAAACCCCTTGAGTTTCAAGTGGGAGATAAAGTGATGTTGAAGGTCTCGCCATGGAAAGGCGTGATCAGATTTGGCAAGCGTGGTAAATTGAACCCTCGCTATATAGGACCTTTTGAGATCCTTGATAAGATCGGGCCGGTAGCCTACCGACTCGAACTGCCATCTGAGCTCAGTGCTGTGCATAACGTTTTTCACGTCAGTAATTTGAAGAAGTTTTTATCCGATGAAAGCGCAGTTATTCCTTTGGATGAAATCCAGCTTGATAAGAGGTTAAATTTCATTGAAGAACCGATTGAAATCATGGACCGGGGAGTGAAACGACTAAAGCAGAGTCGTATCCCAATTGTGAAGGTCCGATGAAACTCTCGCAGAGGCCCCGAATACACCTGGGAGCGAGAGGACGAGATCAAGCAAAAATACCCTCATCTTTTTCCGAAAACCAAGAGTGGCGTCAATTGAAATCCGGGACGGATTTCCCGATTAGATGGGGAGACTGTGACAAATGGTAATTTTCACGTTGTTAATTAATATTAGATGAGTATTAATTATTTTTAAGCAAAGCATTTCTATGCGCATTTGCATGTTTCTGAGTATTTTTAAGCATTTTCGGGAGCTGTCCCAGCATATTGTAGCTTACAGTCACTGCAGAAAAGTTTATTTTTGTCAGTAAATTAAATTATCACATTTCTGATAGTTACTGACAAGTATTATAATTTACTGAGAGCTTTCTCGCATTTTTTTGAAAAACAACCGCACGCGCGTACCGACAGCACAGTACACATGGTAATAGTCAAATAAATATATTTTTGAGTCAGTAATGACATTTTATTATATTTCTGACGAAAACGTGGTTAAAAACTTTATTTTACGTTATCGGGTCCAAAAACGTCAAACCGGGACTTTACGATAACTTTTTAACTCAAACCGACACACAATACACCAAAGCGAGATAAAAACTATTTTACCCTTCTCCTAATAAACCCCAACCGGCCTTATTATGCCACCTAGCACTCACATGGGACAAGATTCACTTCTATCTTAATGTAATCTTAAGTTTACTAAATATAGTATATACCTTTTAAGATTTTCATACCTTATCACTAAATGTTACTTAAAATAACTTTTATCATCTCTTTATTTTAGCTTCATTTAGACGCCTCATCTCACACACATAAACATTCTTACAAAAAATTTTCACTAAAAGAGCAAGATTATCAAGTGTTTACATAAGGTTTTTGGGTAATTTGGAGCTTGATTTGGGTAAAACTAGCAAAGTTTTGGGTGTTCCTTGGTTCATATCACACGTTAACTTCATCAACATTGTAAGGATTCACAAAACTTTTCTAAATTTGTTAATCTCTTGTTCATTTAGTGTATAGTGATGTTTAAAAGTGTTAAATGTGTATGTTTTGATAATATGATAAAAGCTAGGGTTTGATCATCTATGCATAGTGCTCGACTTTTTGTGATGTTTATGAGTTAGTTTGTAGATTTCTTGCTTGTGTGGTAAATCTTGTTGCATATAGTGCTTATTTGATAATACAAACATTAGTTATGGTTTTTACACTAATTTAAGCACTATATTAAAATTTTGAGCACATATAGTGTTCGGCCTATATTAAAAATATGAGATTATTGGGGTTTTGAAAAACATAAAATTTTGTCTCAAATGGTGAAATGGTGGAAAAATATAGTGAAGTGCTTATTTAGTTTGGCTTATTTAATAAGTTATAAGTTACTAAAAATAATTAGTTAAAAGGTGAAAATAAGTTGAGGTGCATAAAATAGTTCGAATGAACAGTAGTATGGTCAAGGTTGACTTTTTGACTAAAGAGCTTATTGATAAGTAAAAAGTGTATTTGGTAACTAATAATCACTAATAAGTAACAAATAAATACAAATTGGACTAAATGGCTTTTTGGGCCAAAAAGCCAACGATTTTACTGTTGGGCCGAAGCCCATGGACATTTTTGATGTTTTGACTTTTTGACCAAACGAACGTATTGAACGAGTAAAATGATTTTTAGTAACGTGTCGATATATACGATATAACTAAAAATGTGTTTCGGACTAAAATGAAGTTATTGGGCTTTTTGATAAGTGTTCGGCCCAATAAGCAAATAAAATGACGGAATTGATTTTTTGAATATTTTCCGACTCGCCGTGGTTATAAATGTTTAACGACGCGATAAATATAACGATAACTATTTTTGGACTTGTTTTGAGACGTTTAGTCTCCGAAAGGGTAAAAATTAACATTTTTACTAAATTGGTATTGAGATTGACTTTATTGACTTTTGACAAAAATATTGACTTTGCGTCAAGACCAAATGTTACTACTTAAAAGTTAAGATAACGAACAATATAACTAACGAATATATATTCACGACACTTGACATATGTCACTAAAAGTATTTTGCACTTATAACTAATTAGCGAAGTAATTGAGTAAAGTTTGCAACACGTGAGATAAATGGAAACGTTGTATAAACGAATGGGTCATGCCCAAATCTTCTAAAAATCCAACACTTAGAGTATTTTGAGAAAATCCACAACTTAAGAATACTTTATGGAATTACTTAACAAAACTTGTTTTCTTATAATGAAAATAATAAACGATGTTTCTAAACATAATGATTTTCACTAAATATATTTTATTAACCAATCTTCAAAACGTATTTAATTAATCTTCATAATTAAATATATGAGAAATAAATTTATAAAGTATATATGTATATATATATGTAAAGTATGAGTAAATATATAAATATATAACGGTTGCACGTTAAGTTGCGAATACTAGCACGGATGTTCCGTTACGTATTCCCATCATGCACTTTCACCATGAGCTACCCCCAAAGAGTTGTAAAATTAAATCGTTTCAAAATATGCTTTACCACATAGCAAGCAAGAAATACACGAGCACAGGTCAAACGTAAAACTTTTCAAATAAAAATAAAGACACTTGAGACACGAACGTTTTGCTAAGACTTACCGTACTAATTTAGGGTGCTGATCGGCGCGGTTGCATTATTTTGATTGATTGCTGAATTGCTGTATTTGAAAGGTGAGTTTATAGCCCCATATTTTTATACGATTTTTGGTTTTATAAGCTTGGGGTGAGAAACATGCAAAACTGTTTTAATGGACCAGAATTGAAGTTGCTTTTAAGATCACACTAGTATGCAGAAACCTAAGTTTGCTGAATCCCATTTTGTGCCCACTATCATCTGTCGTTAATTCCTGATGGGAAGCCGGTTGTTATAAATAGATCTATTGGGAGTGACGTCCCCGTTCGGTTGGCTCGGCATAGCCAAGGCGAACGTATACCATTCGGGTTTTTGGCCGGGTGTCTAGGGATTAACACTCGCGGGCACCCTTATTTATTTGCTAACGCTAGTCGTGCTGCATTGTCTTAGTTCCGGTAGGATGAGGCTTAGTGTTTGCATTACTGATAGTGTGTATCTGCTGAATTGTTTTTATGATATTGTTGTTGGTCCATATGTGCTATTTACTTAAACCTATGAACTCACCAGCGTTAGCTGACTTTTAGCATGTTTTTCTCAGGAAACTGAGGTGCGTTTAGCCGGGAGCAGTGCATGGCGTCGGTCACAATAAATGATGGAAATGTATTTAATGCGTTTACTCTGACAACTGGACCTTTTTGTTTAAATGGGCTTCATTTTCATCGGAAATGGTTTTTATGTATCGCTACATGACTTGACTTATGTAATATATTTTAAAACGGATTTTTAATCCGTTCACTATATCTTGTGTGATGTTTATCCATTCCGTAGCAGCCAAAGTGTATGCTTCCGCGAATATTGTGATTTTGGGGGTGTTACAAATATTTTCTTATAAAAGCCCAAAAAGATTTTCATTTCAAATTTATTATCCTTTTTCCCTTTGTGTTCTTCAAAATGTTTCTAAAAATCCAAAAATATTCTTCTTATCCCTTCTATTCGTTTAATTCTTTATCTCACCCTCTATCCGTTTAATTCTTTTTATGTCTTCATCTTACCATTATGGTTGTGAATGGTTTGGGGGACCTCTAAATGGTGGAAATTGCCCCGGTTGTAGCATTGTAAATTCGGGAAACGGGTTTGTCTATGACCAAAATCCCTACAATGAAACAACCAATTTCCTTAACCAACCCCCGCACCATGAGATGGAAACCTATTATTGTGAATATTGTGGAGGTCCGCACCAAGGTTTTGACTGTCAAACAAGGAACACGCTTGTCTATGAGCAGGTTTCGTGTAACGATCAAAATTTTGGTTATGACCAATATCCATATGATTCACTGAGTCAGACACAACAGTTTTACTATTGTGAATTCTGTGGAGGTCCGCATTATGAATCCGATTGTCAAACGAGGAGCCCGCTTGTCTATGAGCATGGTCCTTGTAACAATTATGATTGTTCTTATCAAAACCAACCTCCACAGTACCAAATGACTCAACCTCAGCCACTTCCTCAAGAAATTCTCCATGTTCTTGATTTAATAGAAGAAGTTAAGGATTTGGTTAATAAACTTCCCCAAGAAGATCGTCATGAAAAATCTATGGAAGATTTACCCGCTGAAGAACAAGCAGCACAAGGGCGTTCTTTGTTTAATAAGGTTGCCATGCTCGATGACGAAGATGAAGAGGACGAGGACGAGGAGAGTACTATTCCTTTGAGCGATATCATTTCTCAACTCCCTCAGTCTATTGCAATCACATCATTCTTTCCAACTTTGGACTCCGAGGAATTTCTTATTATGCGGGATGAGCATCTTAGCACTATTCCTGAAAAGGAACCGGACGAATTCATAAAGTCTAGTGCTGAGAACCTTATCCCAATCCCAACTGAGTCTGAGGATATATGCGACAATGAATGTGATTTGTCTATTTGTGATGATTACCCTCTTGACATTGAGGATGATTTTTCCGGGATTTTCTCTAACCCTCTGTTCAATTCCAATGATGATTTTTCCTCTAGTGATGATGAATCACCTTCTGATGAGGACGTTCCAAAGGAAAGTCTCGAAGTCTATTCGAACTCTCTGTTTGAATTTGATGACGAGTACTTTTCAAGCAACGTAAATCCTTTTTTTTATGAAGTGTTAGAGAACGATGAGGTCAAAGACTCTATTATTTCTAATCTTGATGATATGACCTCAAATATCAATCCCGTGATTCAAAAGGACAGTCTTTCTCCGACATATGTGACATTTCCCGTTGAGGACCGCCATTATATTGACTTCACATATGTCGTTCGAGATTTTCTACCTTTCTGTACTTATAAGGTAGCTTGTCCTTTCCTTCTCTCCTTTGGAAATGAGGACAAAGTTTTTGACCCCGGCATCTCAGTTTATCATTCTTTTGAGCCGGATGTATCTCATCGGATTGGAACTTTCAAGTACTTCAATGTTTATCCAAACAACTTGAATGAAAGTCCGACGGAGATTTTCTTTTCCACATGCTTCCCCAAGAAAAAATGAATTCGGGGTCGAGTCAAGCTAGCGACTCGGTTAACAAAAACATTAGCACCACATGGGTGACAACCCATGTTTCTGACTTCTTTCTATTTTCTGACACTAAGTGTGGGGGGGATTCCTCTACTGTGCTTTGTTTTTGTGTGTTGTTTGCTCTTGTTTGCAGGTTTCCCTTAGATCGTGATGATTGATGCGCCTGTTTTCAATCCAGCCGCCCAATATCCAATCTTTTTGCTAACGATTATCTAGGGATATCTTTTTAATCCTGTTTGTGAAAATAGAGAATTCTTTCACACACTTGGCTATTAGTATTACTTTTTTACGTTCTAAGTGTTGGCATAATAGCCGGTACTTTGAATATTGAGGGCAATATTCAATTCTAAGTGTGTGGGGGGGGGGGGGCAAAAATTTTAATTTTTTTTCGTTTTTAGATAAGAAATTGCAATAAAAAAGAAGTGTTTAGTCTTGATTAGGTTAGAACAAGGGGAATCCCGACTCTGCCAGAGTGTTGATCTGGTTGCTTCCTTAACGGTTAGACTAAGGTTTTACGATATGTGCAAATGAAAATGCTAAGCGTAGAATAGTTGGTTTTCTTTAAAGCTTATATAAGTAATCTATGGCTTTTCCTCTAACTTAATAAGTGCTTATTTTCGAACATTTGAACACACAAAATTATTTTTTTATACAATTTTGAAAAATACTAGTTCAAAGCTTTATTTAAACTTCGGAACAAGCATATGTCATAGTAATGCAAAATGAAAGTGATACGTTGCTTGAAAGTTGCAAAAGTTAAGTAATAAATGTATGGGGGAAACTATTAAAAAATGTATCGAACTTTACGTGAATATCGGTTTTGTGTAGCCAACTAAATTTTTTTGGGAAAAGTATAGTTAACTTCCAACAATGCATCTATTTATGTAACATGTGACCTGCACAGCAGGTTGCAGGTTTTTTTAAGGGGATAAACACAAATTTTCTTTTGAAATGACCTTTTTACCCTTCCTTGTTTTGCAAATTGCAGCCAAGGTCCTAACAGTAAATTACATAAATAGTCTCTGTCGTTACGCTAAATTGCGTCCAAGGTCCAAAATCATTTTTTTTAGAAAATTACATATTTTTTCCAAAATAATTTTTTTTCAGAAAATTATATTTTTTTCGGAAAAAAAAAATTCAGAAATGATTCTTTTTTTCCGAATAAATATTTTTCGGAAAAAAAAATTTATTTTTCCAAAATTTTTTTTTTCCAAAAATTTTTTTTTCCGAAAAATATTTATTTTTTTAAATATTCCGAAAAAATTTTTTTATAAAAAAAATATATTTTTCCAAAAAATATTTTTTTTCCGAAAATTTTTTTTCTCCAAAAAATATTTATTTTTTTATATTTTCCGAAAAAAAAAATTTATAAAAAAAAATTATTTTTCCAAAAAATATTTTTTTTCTGAAATTTTTTTTATTTTTTTTCCGAAATTTTTTTTTCTGAAAAATATTTATTTTTTAAAATTTTCCGAAAAAAAAATTTATCATAATAAAATTTAATTTTTTCAAAAAAATTTTTTTTCCGAAAAAATATATAAATTTTCAGAAAAATAAATTTTTTTTTCAGAAATAATTTTTTTCTTTTTTTAAAAATTATTTTCAAAAGAAAAATTTCCTAAAAAATTTTTTTTTCGAAAAAAAAATAATTTCGGAAGAAAAAAAGTAATTTTTGTAAAAAAATTTATTTCCGAAAAAAAAAGTTTTTTTTTCTAAAAATATTATGATTTAGGACGTTTTTCGCAATTTAGTGTAACGAGAGGGACCATTTATGTAAATTCGGGTTGGTGTGTACATGTGGAAAAAAAAATTAGAAAAAAGGAACCTGGTGACGTGGCGTTTTACCTGCTTGGCAGGTGAAATGATGCATATTTAGATGCATTGTTGGAAATTAGATGCACTTTTTCTAAAAAATATTAGTTCGCTACACGAAACCGTTTTTCACTTAAAGTTCGATACATTTTTTAATAGTTTCCCCTAAATGTATGTGCTAAAAAAGCTACGGTTCAAGATTGGCCCTTGGATCCTTATTTCCAGAAGGCGTTTAGGTCTTGACTACACCGGCCCTTGGACCTCTAATTCAGGAATGTGTGAGGTCTTGATCTAACACCCTTGGATCCTCAATTCCGGAATGTTTAGAGTCTTGGAACTCTCCATTGTAACGGCCCTTGGATCCTTTATTCCGGAAGTTGTAAGGTCTTGGTTACCGCGAAACTCCGTTAGTTTATGTTGCACAAAAAAAAAAAGTAAAAAAAAAAAAAAAAAAAAAAAAGATGATGAAAAATGAAAAAAATGAGAAAATGAAAAGAAAAGAAAATGGAATGATATTGCAAAATGCAATAAGTTTTGATGTTGCAAAAATAAAGATGTATGTGTTGAATAAAGTTTTGAAACTTGCTTGTTGTAAATTTTAAATCTATCTTTCACCTAGTATTAGTCAAAATCTTATAAAAAAGTCGATTTATGTGATCAAAATTTTGAAAATCAAGCACAGTCACCTAACTTGAATAATTGTGAGAGTGAAAAGTTAAGTTTCGGCATACATAGATTACTAATATAAGTAGTGTTAGCATTTTACAAAACATTTGCACATTGAGTTTAAGCTTAGTTGGGAGTATAAAAAGAGGATGACGATTACAATTCCCTAGAGACACCCATTTTGTGTGAATCCCGTTCCATGATACCATTTTTGAAAATCAAGCATTTTATCTATTTTTGTTCTAGTTTAAATTTCTTGCATTGAATAAAAAGTCGAAACGGGGTATGCTTGGTATTCTTTTGATCCTTTCATTACTTTATATGATCGGATTGCTAGGGACTAGCAATTGATAGTGTGGGGGGATGATGAGTGCCTATTTACTCATCATTTTATGCCCATATTATAGGTAAAAAATGCTAAAAACGGCCAAATATACCAATTTATACTGCAGATATCCTTGGTTTGTGTTTTCATGTGTTTCAGGTACAAAAGGATTGAAAACGGGGCAAAAACAGACAAAACCGAGCACAAGATTGGAAAGTCGTGAAAAGCCGGAGCCGGGAAAGGAATTTGCGAGTTTGGATCACATTTATGCTCAAAAAGTCAAAGTCAACCATCATGAATGCAAAAGTGGCAAGTTTGGTCCCTGAATTTACAGTATTGGCAGAAATGGTCCTTGGATTTTATCAAATTACCATTTTAGTCTAACAAAATAAACCTAATCCACTAAATCCAACCCATTTCTATCCTAAAAATAAACCCAGCCACAATCCTAACCCAATCCTAACCAACAACCCATCCAGCCCAATCATTTAACCCAAATAAAACATAAACCCAATCCACCCTTAACCCAACCCCATTTTTAGATAAAACCAGGGTCAACTGGTCAACCCCAGTCAAAACCACTCACCCTCTATCCCATTGCCCGCCAAAACCTTCACCATCACCACACTCCACCTTCTCCCTGACATCAACCCACTCCCCATGCTTTTTCACTGCTACACGCCTTCCCCCCTCCTCACTTAGCTAATTCCCATGTACTATCTTCACGTGTCTTCCATGCCAGCTGGAAACCCACTAACTCTTTTTCCCGCCAAAAACCAAATAAACGGCTGTGTTGAATAAAAGCTAATTGGATGGCTGGGATTTGCAAAAAAGACTCAGAGATGACTTTTGGGAAGTATAAAAAGACCTCTCCTCTCACAGGAGAAGAGTAGTAGATTTTTAGCTTAATATAGGAGTAGTGTAATTTATTTTTAAGTCGAATGTAGAACAAGCTTTAGGTTTAGCTTAATCTCATATTATTGTAATTTAAATTTCAGTTTCAATTTCAGTTCCAAAGCTTTGTATTATTTTAGTGATAATTCAAGTGCAATTCGAATTCAGTTTTAAATTAATGAAGATTGGTTGAAAAGCTCTCTAGTCTGCTTCATAAGCTCAGTTTAGCTTATTCATAGCTTTTTGTAAGTCTATTTTGCATTGCTTTTTTTAATTCAGTTTTAATTTCAAAATTGCCAAAAAGTCAATAAAAGTCAATTTCACTGTTCAATAGCTTATTTCTGTGCTTTTTCAATTGTTTTTAGCTTATTTGACCTAAATATAGTTATTGGAAGTTAGTTTGGTAGGTTCTACTATGTTATGCTTATTTTGCCTTAAAAAGTCCAAAACAGCCAAAAACAGTCAAATAGCTCTCAGCTTATTTGACTGCTTATTTACATTAAAAAGGTGTTCAATAGGGTTTAATTTAGATAGTAAAACAGTCATGATTAGGAATCCTAGCTTATTTTGCTTATTTCCAGTTTAAAATTCCAAATTCAGTTAGTATAGGGGTGTTTGGCTAATGGGTCAAAACGGGTCATATTGGCTTATTACTGTTCATGTGCACATCTATTAAGTTTGCTTTTCATTATCTAGCTTATCTGAGTTGTTTGTAGGGACTTTAGAACTTATTTTAGTGTATTAGATAGATTCTCATTGATGTTGATAATCTCATTTAGCCCACTGATCAAATCAGCTTATTGTGGCAATAAGCTGATCTGATGTTAAGTTTTAGTTTTCTTTATGCCTATTTAATCTAGAATGAGTAGTGCTTAAGTCCCTTAAGGCCTAGGTCAATAATTCACTCAAAACAACCCTTAGTAGATTATAGCAGCCTATATTTTCAATTTTTCATTTTTTGCAGCCCTTTTATGCATTTTTAATTTGTTCAATTCTAGTTGTTATAAGCTGAAAATTTGTACAATTAGACTTGGATGGCTTATCTAGCCATTACCATTTTTTTTAGATTTTTTAGATTTTATTTGAACAACTTTTTAAGGGTTTGAAAAAGCCCTTTTTGCCCTGCTCCCTAGTGTATCAGCAGACATCATTAAGCCATTTGGCTTATTGAGTGATCTTTAGTGCTTATTGTTGTGGTTTTGTAGCTTATTTAGTTCCCTTTTAGCTTATTGTAATTGTCTCAGCTTATTTTGATTTTCAGTTTGCTTAATAATAGGTTATTTAGTCCTTTAGCCATTTGCTTTTTCTTGTTTTCCTTTTAGCCAACTGTTCTGATTTTCCCATAGCTTTTCCTAAGCTTATTTTCAGTTTGCAAAAATAATTACAGTTTTAATGTTGCTTATTTTCCAGTGTTCAATTAGTTTGTAAAAAGAAAAAAAATAGATTTAGCAAAAAGAGAGTCCAGGGATTCGAACCCTGGACCTCTTGCTCACACACCTAACACAGTACCAACTGCCCTTGGGTCTTGTTTCAGTAAACCTTCACACACCTTTTTATTTAACCTTGTTTTTCCATTTAAGCTTAGTTCTACATTTTGCTTATTATCAGCTTATTAGAATAAGCTGGTACCTTCTTTCTATTTTTCTTAGGTCTGTTATATCTTAAAGTAATTTTTGAAAAAGTTTCAGAACATTTAGAATAGTTTTAGTATTTTTTATGTAATTTTCTTTTTAAAACTATTTTAATTCATATTAAATTAAATAATTATCAGAAAAATATAATTCCTTTTTTTAAGATTTTCTTTTATTAGTTAGAACTTAGAAAAAATATATTTGTACCCGTAGAGTTAATATTTCATCGTTTTCACGTTTAGGCTCGGGATTTCCCGGTTTAAACGAGTTTTTAGATTTCCTTTACGTTTTTAATTACGTAAGTTTTAGATTATCGTTTCCCTTGCTTTATAAGTCGTTTTTAATTTATGTTCACTTATTTTAGAGTAGAAACCCTAAATCCCTTTGTTTCCACTACTCATCACACGTAATCACGAACCGAATCACGAATTCCATTCAAACCTTCGTTGGGGATAACGACTTGGGTTACACATACTTCACTTGTGTTTCCTTGGGAATTTTTATGCATTGATTCCCGCGAATCAATTTTTGGCGCCGCTGCCGGGGAAGGTTGAAGCGAATTTTTAATTCTCGTTTGTCGATTCGTGTTTTGAAGACCCTTCTCCCGAGAAGTTATCGTTTTCTCTCGTAAATATTTTCTTATAAAAGCCCAAAAAGATTTTTATTTCAAATTTATTTTCCTTTTTCCCTTTGTGTTCTTCAAAATGTTTCTAAAAATCCAAAAATATTCTTCTTATCCCTTCTATTCGTTTAATTCTTTATCTCACCCTCTATCCGTTTAATTCTTTTTATGTCTTCATCTTACCATTATGGTTGTGAATGGTGTGGGGGACCTCTAAATGGTGGAAATTGCCCCGGTTGTAGCATTGTAAATTCGGGAAACGGGTTTGTCTATGACCAAAATCCCTACAATGAAACAACCAATTTCCTTAACCAACCCCCGCACCATGAGATGGAAACATATTATTGTGAATATTGTAGAGGTCCGCACCAAGGTTTTGACTGTCAAACAAGGAACACGCTTGTCTATGAGCAGGTTTCGTGTAACGATCAAAATTTTGGTTATGACCAATATCCATATGATTCACTGAGTCAGACACAACAGTTTTACTGTTGTGAATTCTGTGGTTTACATTATGAATCCGATTGTCAAACGAGGAGCCCGCTTGTCTATGAGCATGGTCCTTGTAACAATTATGATTGTTCTTATCAAAACCAACCTCCACAGTACCAAATGACTCAACCTCAGCCACTTCCTCAAGAACTTCTCCATGTTCTTGATTTAATAGAAGAAGTTAAGGATTTGGTTAATAAACTTCCCCAAGAAGATCGTCATGAAAAATCTATGGAAGATTTACTCGATGAAGAACGAGCAGCACAAAGGCGTTCTTTGTTTAATAAGGCTGCCATGCTCGATGACGAAGATGAAGAGGACGAGGAGAGTACTATTCCTTTGAGCGATATCATTTCTCAACTCCCTCAGTCTATTACAATCACATCATTCTTTCCAACTTTGGACTCCGAGGACTCTCTTATTATGGGGGATGAGCATCTTAGCACTATTCCTGAAAAGGAACCGGACGAATTCATAAAGTCTAGTGCTGAGAACCTTATCCCAATCCCAACTGAGTCTGAGGATATATGCGACAATGAATGTGATTTGTCTATTTGTGATGATTACCCTCTTGACATTGAGGATGATTTTTTCTCTAGTGATGATGAATCACCTTCTGATGAGGACGTTTTTGGAATATTTGAATCATAAAACTATAAACTAATAAACCATAAACAAATAACATCAAAGCATGTAGCACAACGGAATAGGATCTACAATAACATGTGATGCGCGTGAATTAACTAAAAAATAAATAGACGCGTACCGTTTTGATTCCTAGCAAGAACAAGGAATCACGTGCTTCCAAGAAAAAAATATAAACCCTAATAAGGTTTATATGGATCGACTAACACAAACACACAAGCTATAAGCTTGTTACCCGTTCTTGTACACACGCAATGCTAGCGTTCCAATGGGAAAAGCTAGGTTCGAATCACAAAACAAACCAAACACTTGTAAGCAACTTGGATCGCCAATACCTAGTGGTATTAAAAAATTGGTCGATCAAGTCTTAGCTTAGAGAAGGAGAAGAAGAAAAGAATGGCTTGTTAGGGATTCAAGATTAGAGAAAAACCAAACACAATGGGATTTTATTTATAGGCTATCCCTAACTTGCTCCCCACTCCATCAAACCTAATCCTTAAGCCCATAGGGAAGGGTCGGCCAAATAAACCCAATGGGTTTGGGTTCTAGATCCTTCTCTTCCTACTTTGCATAATTAGTCCTTTAACGGCCGTTATCTCTAACTCCATTAAGTACTAACTATCATTAAGTGTTTTATTTGTGAAATGAATAAATATAAATATAAAATATATTTAATTTATTCAAACCATTGGAACTCCCACGTATTGTGTGCAATCCCGAGTCTCGGGTTTGAAACCGGACATACAAATATTAATTTATATCCATAAACTCTAACAGCTCCCACTTGGATATTCATTAATATCGTAATGACATGGGCTAGTCTAGCTTAACAGATCCCAATGCCCCCAGCTTGATCCGAGTATGGTTTTCTTGGAAAAACCACGTGATGAATTTAATCATTATACTTATCCTTTTGTTTCTAATACCGCGTTAATATGGATATGGATCTAGGTCATTCCATAATTAACTATTCTGTTTCTCGTTATTATTGATTGATCAAGATTACCAAAATATCTGAACGTCTTCCAGATAGACTTTGGGTACGGCCGTACAAACATCTTGTCAATCCTACGAGGGGCCCAGCAGTATTATACTTCAAAACAAATTTGAAGGAACAAATCCTTTATTGACTACGAGCGTGACCCTTGAACTTTGCATCACCTCCGAAAATAGCCCTTATAACTACCTTTTACGGATAGCGTTAGACTTCCTTACAGAAACTGAGCTACATCCTTGGCAGTCACCTGGTATCTCAAGTCTGAGGATAAATATTCATAATTTACTTAATGACGACGATCCATAAAGTATAATCATGTAGTTGGGATAAGTCCTATATTCAATTTATCCAATATTGAATATCATGTGATATTGGTATCTCAACCTTACATTACATTCTACCAATCCTCACATTTGTCTTTATTTAATGATATTCCAATATCATTAATCGACAACGGACAATTTAGAATAACATAAGTTATTCACGGATTTAAACATGCAAATATAGGATACAATATTATAAATGAGAATAAACGTTATCCACACTTTATTTCATTAAAATAATAATTGCTTTAATATCCCTTATCCAAATACTAACTAGATCAATGCATGACAATTCTCATTAGTGAATTATGCCACAAGTCATGTTCCACATACTTGTTGACAAGGCATAACTCAACTAATGTTGATCTATCGGAATTCTGAGAATACTTATTTCAATAATGAAATTCTTGTATGTGTGCATTCATCTATCTAGATATTGCCACATACTTCATAAAATGCGTGACATCCTCATGCACGAATTTATGACAATTAAACTACCAAACCTTGTAGTTAAAGTATTCTAATTCTTTATGTATAATGCAACTATGCTCATATTGAGCATAACTAGTATACATGGTCTCCTAATAAGGATGAGCTCCCACCATGACTAGTATTGAGTGTCATCTCAATCCTACTCGCATCATTGTATGTAAACAACAATATGCTCTTTTAAAGTTCCGTAAACTTTAACATTTATCGTGTAATGTTTTGATATCTCCAAATCCTTCAAGATTTGTCCACTATATCAATTAAGCAACAATATGCCATATGGTTCATATTTAGAATTTTTGAGCAAATCTAGGCTGAGGATGTAAATTCTAAACCATATCCATTACACTTATCTATCTAATATTCACAATTAGATATTAATGTTGTCAATCATCTTTTATTCAAGCATGATACAACAAGCAACATGATATACATGAAAAATCCTTGTGTTAACCTTAGATTTTGTTCATGTCATATCTTTTCAAAGATATGCTTCTATTTAGTCCTTCTAATAGAATATCATGTTCTTTTAGAATCAATTATTTTTACCGCTTATGTTTATAATCAAATAAACATATATTCCAAGATTTTATTTTCTAAATCTCTACGTGAAGTTTAATTCCAAACTAAGACTTAACATTTAATGTTAACGTCAATGGAATGTTACTTCCCATATGTTATTCAACATATATGAAATAAGAAAATAAATATAATACTCCCACTAGCTTTCAGGAATATCAAGAAATATCTTATTTTTAATTGTAAATCAAAACTAGATTTAATAACTAAAATAAGTATATCTTTTAGATGCATGCATTAATCCATTTACAAATGATTTGCACTTTTGTATATTATTAAAGATTATTTGAATTCAAATACTCATTTCAATTACTTTCCGTCCTCGCACAAGTAATTTCCCAAGAAAGAGTTTTGATATTCCATTATTAATTTCATATAAATGAAACTAATAATGACAATCATAATCTTTGAACATTTAATGTGCTTAGAAAGAACTTCAATCACATTTAATTGCTTAATTGTGATTGATAATCTTTTCACATATTAAATATGTATACAAATTTTGTCCATATGATTTCTACACAAGAATTTTAAATCTCTAGGATTTTCATTTCCTTTGTAGAAATTCATTTTCTTTCTAGAGTGTTACTATAGAGTTTAAGATTAACTACGTTTCCAAACTTGTTATCTTCTTGGACTGCATCTAATTATTCATAGTATGAGTAATTTGCCAAATAAACATTTGCAACTTATTAACAGGCATACCACGATCCTGTAACTCATAACCCTCAACATATTCTACAAATATTTGAGATACCCTTGCGGATCTATGAATATGAATTCCATCATCTTGAGATTTAACACTAACATGTTAAATCCTCATTATGATTTTGCTAGCGTATTTAGAAGATTATGTATCTTGTAATTTTTATCTTTTGAAGATAAAACTCCCACTTGCCTTTTGCAATTTATAGATTACGTATAAATGCTTAGCAAATAGAGCAACACAAACTTGTTCTCTTTTGGGACTTTACAAATACACATTGACAGTTCCTAATAATAATTTGTTAATTAACCTACTCAAAGGTAGTTTAACAAATTCTGAACTTCAATTTTTAAGACTTAATGTGATTGATCACATTCCATATTAAATGGTGTCTTATTAATCTTCTAGGTTGGAGTCTTAATTGAGTATATCCAATCCATACTTAATTTTCTAACCTTGATATCTTTAGGAAGATTAGAAGATATAACTATCTTTAATCAAACAATTTTTCAAGAGTTTGATTTTCCTAAGTGAACATACCATACATACTATGTATTCCATTAGGATTAATATTGTAAGTCTTTCTTACAATATGTAAGATAAATATATTTCGGTTTTGGCTTACCTATTTACCAACTAAATCACTTTAATGGTACAATAGATTTTTCAAGCCAATTGCATAATTTATAACATAAGTGCCTTATTGTCCAAGCTACTTAATATCTATGTCTTACCAAAAAGACATAAACTGTTATAATCCCAATGTACGTTATAGATCATTGATCAACTCAATGACTTCCTGTATATGTCTTAATTAAAAAACATAACAATTTGACGTCTTACTTTGTTATGAGTCTTACAACAAAGACTTCATATTTATATCTTTATACTAAAATATAAATATGCATAACTAAAGTAATTATGAAACCCACAACTTGGTTTCAATAGTATTTCAAGTTAATTTTTTTACTTCATATATTTATGTCATTCTAAGAATACATAAACATCTAAATATGAAGTAGTATAAGATTACTTCATTTATTTATGTCATTACAACAATACATAAATATTTACATTTGAAGTAGTCTTATTATCATATCGACACTTGTTCTAATAATTATCTAATTTTAGAAACTTGTAAATTAACATAGTTTCATCACATCAGCTGAGGCTGCAATGACGAAAGTATGTAATTTACCTTGTCATTAATATCTAGTAATGAAAGTAGATATTAACTCCAAGTGTTCTATGAATTAGAATGTGAATAAACCACATCAGAACATTGATCTCTTACCTTACAGTCAAGAGAACCCTATAAATCATATTCCATTATGTTGTTGCTTGCACACAATAAAGATTTCTCCCACTTGTGCATGGAACAACATCACGTATCAGATAAACAACACGTCAATAGTTTGCTTATTTGATCAATATGATTTGTGTCATAGATATAAGTAGATATAGAATCACTTCGTCTAGTAAGAAAACGTACACGGCTATCCTTAATACCACAAGTGTCTATAATTGGAAAGTAATTATCTCAAGAAAATTCTAGAGGTAATTCGGGTTACTACCAAGATACCAAAACTTGTAGCTCCCACTGAATTAAAGATCACTACATGAACTCGTTATTCAGCAATTACAATACTATGATCCCACTGGGTTTGACAACATTGTAAGTGTTGCATAGCCAGTAAAAGCAAATAGCGTGCTGTTTACTTTCCTACACCTTTGAGTAATTCCTTACGTAATACATACTAAGGTACTCAGAGAATGTATTCTACTTGTCAATGATGGAATATCCATCAATGCAATTAACTTGAAAGAATTGGGTATGCAATTTCTTCCTTAATTAGGTCTACCATCCCCATCATGGTATGTAGCACCTTTAAATGGTTAAAGCATAACAACTAGATCAAACATTCTAGTTTGCCTTTTACCACTTTTACGGTAATTAGTCTAGCTTCTAATTTAATAACTCCTAACCATGCAATTTCTTAAGAAATTCGCCATGAGTTATTTCTTAGAATTTAGACAATTCTAATTATCCTATTATACCTTTCTCATTCATGAAAAGGAACAGGATTAAGTCTTACTCTTCACACGGAAAGTAGACTAGGTTTATTATTTCAGTAAAAATTGACTCTATCCAAAACCCCTACGGGTGTAGATCAATTTACTACTAAAAGAAAACCCCACGTTTACGGTTTTAACGTTGCATTAAATACATTAAAAGAATTTTCAAAATTCAAATTTAGTATTTTTGATAATAACTTTTCAAGAAAATTAAACACCCACGGTAAATAAAATTTAACCATTTAATTTTCATTGAAAACTAGGATCCAAATTGACGTCGTTTCATCACATCAGCTGAGGCTGCTAGCAATGAAAGTACTCAATAAGGTAGAGCTACACTCAATTGCCAATATACAATTGCAATTCCTAGAAACATGAGATTACATTATTTTGCCAACATCAGTTGCAAAATGTAAGCATGTTTCATCCCCAAATCTTTATGCCTTGACGCCGTTTCATTACATCAGCTGAGGCTGCTAGTAATGAAAGTGCTCAATTAAGTTAACCAATTTAGAAACGTGTAAATTGACGCCGTTTCATCACATCAGCTGAGGCTGCTAGCAATGAAAGTGCTCAATTTACCCCTTTTGACTACCATTCTTTGAAAACCATTACATCAGCTGAGGCTGCTAGCAATGGTAGAATGTCATCTTAGGTGTTTCCGTATTAATTGGTCGGCATATTACTTAAATTTAAAGGGTATAAATTTTTGATGTGTTAAATCAAAAAATATGTACAAAGATGTCATGCATTCATCTTTGTATCATATATTTTCAAAAACTTAGTTTACTCATAAGCTCAAATCATCAAAGTTTTTAATTGAGGCGTTGAGAAACTTACAACATTGCCTTAAGATGCTTCATACTTTTTCATGGTGTACTTGGTAAGTCTATTATTGACGCACAGGCGAGCGGAGGAGCAAACGTTCACCCTAAGGTGATTAAAAACGCGCCCCTTTCGGATGACAATTTAATGTCAAGCCTCCTTATACCCACTTTATAGTTTGTCAATAATAGGTCCGCCGTTTCGACCACTTTTGTACAGTCGCATCAATCAACTAAAACTTATGATTTTCTTGCTTAAAACAATTTTATGTAGTAAATTATTAATTGCTAGTCTCGCCTGGGAGCAAATTACCGTGCGAAGCGAACCACTGTCGGCACATAAGACTTGGCAATTAAATTGTTTACTACAAAGGTTTCATAGTTATTAGGTTCATTTATTTTTTATTTGAAAAATTACCCTCTTTGTTGTTACAATCCATCATAATTAAGCACAAAGAACAAGTAATTTAAAAAAAATAAATAAATAAACACACAATAACACATATATGATCATTAACAATATCATATAGCCACATGCAAACCTTTTTGATAAATCCTATTAATTATCTATGTGAATTATAATGTATCTAATCAATAAAACTCCCATTGGTTTTCGAGCTCATTGTACCCAATGGACCACAGACGCCAAATAAATTTGGCCGTGTAAGTTTTGATTAATTGGATACCACATTGCACATAACCAATTTTAATTAATATATTAGGGTCTTTCCTAATTTAAGATTTATCTTAAAAATCATGTAGCAATTAAAACAACAAACATTCCATGACAAAATATGCAAGATTTTGTCATGGATCCTGATCCGTGCTAAAGTATATATATAATATCAGACGGATATGCGTGATACGCGGGAAATGACAAATCAACCTTTTAGAAAAAAGGTTAACTTACAAAACCCGTGAATACGATATGTGTGATATCAGGCAAGTGATCACCCGGGTCGTGTCCCAGCGAGGTGTGAATCGAGGATTTCGTTATCGGATAGGAATTAAAGTGCTTGAAGTGTGGATTTTGGATTTTTGAGTTTTTAATATTCTAATGAGAAATGGAAAGCAAATTTACAAAGAAAGATAACGCATAAGACAATTTACACTAAAAATGCAAATCGGGAATTAAAAAACGAGCCTAAAAACTAAAACCTTTAAAAATTAACCCTACAAGTTCAAATTTAATTTTCCTAAGTTCCAAATGATAAAAGAAAATTTTAGAAAAAAGAATTATATTTTTTTGACTTTTATATTTTTTTATTATGAATTAAAAACAGAAGTTAAAAGAAAAATAAATTAAAAATACTAAATGAAATTGGAAAATTATGAAAAATACCAGAAAACTGCTTGATGATAAGCAAAATCTGGGAAAAATAAAAATAGGCTAACTGCTTTTCTGAATTAGCAGTTAATAAGCAAACTGAGAAAATAGGTTGAAGTAGAAAAGCTTGGTTAAATGAAAAAGGTTGCAAGAGTTAACAGAGACAAGTCCCTAGGGCAGTTGGTGATTGGTGTGTGTGTTGAGGCTTTGGTAGCTAGAGGTCCAGGGTTCGAATCCTGGCCTTAGCTTTTTGCTTGATTTATTTATTTATTTATTTTTTTTTCTGATTAAAACTCAACAAGGACAAACCAAATAGCAACTTTAATAAAACAACTTATTTTTAAAAGCCCACAATAAGCTCAGAATGAGCTGAGGAAAGCTGATCAGAAGCTTAAAAGAGAAAATGAGCTAAGCTTTACAAGCAAAAAGGGCTGTTAAGCCACAAATAAGCTAAAGGACAACTAAAAAAAGCTCAAACTGACTCAACATAATCTAAATCAACTAAAATCATCAGAAAAAGCTATTAGCACAAGCAATAAGCAAAACCAAATAAGCCATAAGGGGTATTGAGTCTGCTGTGGTTCAGGGCAAAAAGTGGCAACTTTAAGCCACTCAAAAGCTTGTAAAAGCTAATTTAAAAAATTCACAAAAATGTGAACTAACTAAATTAGCAGCCCAATATTACTTGTACAAAATTTCAACTTATTACAGCTTATATTTAAGAAATTAAAAATCAAGAACAAACTAAAAAAAACTTGAAAATCTGATTTTGCAGACTTTTATGCTACTGAGGGAATTTAAAATTTGATTTTAAACTACAATAAGCTAAGCTAATTGCTGGAAATCATGTGCAAGAAAATACCAAATATCTAATCATCTTAAAACTAAGGATTTGGGGATCAAAAATAAGCACTAAAGCTTAATGCAGTCTGCTGAATGACTGTGATCAGTGATAACAAGGATTTTTGGTTCTAAGCCATAATCCCAAATGATAATACACTATCTCTTTTGTATCCACTGAATGGACTCAAAGGACCATATAAATGCAAGAATTAGGGTCAAAAAGAGCTTATTGTTGAAATAAGCTATTGTGATCAGTAATGGCCCTAAGATTTCCATAGTGGACTTTAAGCCTCAAAACCTTACAAATTAGCTAAAGACTTTACACTAACAACTTATATTAATGATTTTAAGCTAGATTAAAACTTCCAAATTGGCACATGAACAGTGCCTAACCAATTTGACCCAGTTTGACTTCGGATCCAAACAACACTTATGAGGACTGTTTTTGAGATTTCCACAGAATAAGACCAAATTAAGCTAGTTTCTACCTTAACACTGATTTACTAAGTTACTTTTACCCTAATGAGCAATTTTCAAAAGCCAATAAGCACTCAAACAAGCTTAGCTTATTTTGACTGTTTTTTGGATTTTTAAGCTATTAAGGACAAATTTGAACTAAACAAACTACAACTAACAAATAGGCATCAACTCACATCAAATAAAGCAAATAAGGACAGAAAAGATCAATAAGCACTCAATAAGCTAGTGAACAGTGAAATTAAAGAAAATACAAAAAAATTAGAAATTTCTTACTTGAGACCCTAGCTAAACAAGGGCTCTCAATCAAGAGCAGCTACAAGCTCCTAGCTTATCTCAGATAAGCTAGGTAAAGTCCATCTTGCCCAATCCATTTCAGGCAACTTCCAAAATGCTCTATTTTGACCCATCTTTGACTTTCTGTTGACTTTTTGGAATTTTTGGAATTAGAACAATGCTTTACCACTGATAAGCTCATAAAAGATTTGATAAGCTTATATGAGCTTATTCAAATAACAAAGAAACTTTTTAATCACCAATACACTTAATTTGAAATTAACAGATGAGACTTAGAAACTTAAATTTTCATTAACTCAGAAATGAGTACAATACTGATGAGATTGATAACAAATAATCTTAAACAAACTTAAATTGACTATTGAAAACTGAAATTGCTATTAAATAGAACTTAACTATGAAATACGATTAAACTACAAATTCTACATGCCTCAATAGGCTACAATATGCACCTATTTATACTAAAACTTAAGTGGAGTCTTCCTTCTCTTGTCCTATGATTACATCCTGACCATTGGATTACCTTGAAATAATCTCAGCCATCAACTTCAGTTTTGACGCCAAAAATAGGTAAGAGGGTACCCACTTCTGTACTAGTAACTTGAGGGGGGGGGGGAAGAAGCATTAAATGCTTTTTAGACTGGGTAGGTGGAGTGTAGAATGAGGGTGAGGGGGAGGGTTGGATTGTCAGGAATGAGCATGGTGGGTGATGGTGGTTTCTGGTTTTGGTACTTGGCGGCAAAGATGGTTTTGACCGAAGTCAAACCTGGGTTTAGTTATTATACGGGGTGGATTATTTCTTGGGTTTGGGCTTTAGATAGAGTTGGGCTGGGTAAAGATTAGGATTGGGTTTTAAGGGTTAAGGTTTAATTAAGTTTAAAGGATTAAACTTAAAATGGGATTTAGCTTGGAGGGACTATTTCTGCCAAAACTGGAAATTTATTCCAAGGGACCAATTCTGTCATTTTGATTTTCTTTGAAGGTTGATGTTGACACTTGAGAAATTTCTCAGTCCAAACTTGTAAATTTCTTCCCCGGCTTCGGCTTTTGAACTTTTTCCAATCTTGCGCTCGGTTTTGTCTGTTTTTGCCCTGTTTTCAATTCTTTTGTACCTGAAACACATAAAAACACAAACCAAGGATATCTGGAGTATAATATGGTCTATTTGGGTGTTTTTGGTTATTTTTGTGTCTTTTATGGGTCTAAAATGATAAGTATTTACACACTCATCAATCCCCCACACTAAACTATTGCTAGTCCCTAGCAATCCGATCATGTGAAGTAATGAAAGGATCAAAAGAATACCAAGTATACCCCGTTTTGACTTTTTATTTGATGCAAGAAATTTAAACTAAAAACAAAAATAAAATGCTTGATTTCCAAAAATGGTATCATGGAACGGGATTCACACAAAATGGGTGTCTCCATGGAATTGAAATCGTCATCCTCTTTTTTATACTCCCAACTAAGCTTAAACTCAATGTGCAAATATTTTTGTAAAATGCTAACACTACTTATACTAATAATCTATGTAAGCCGAGACTTAACTTTTCACTCCGATATTTATTCAAGTTTGGTGAATGTGCTCATTTTCAAAATTTTGACCGCAAAAATCAACGTTTTTATAAGATTTTAACTAATACTAGTTGAAATATAGATTTAAAATTTACAACAAGCAAGTTTCAAAACTTTATTGAGCACATCAAAACTTATTGCATTTTGCAATATCATTCCATTTTATTTTATTTTTTTTCTTTTCATTTTTTTTTTAATTTTACTTGTGCAACATAAACTAACGGACTTTCACGGGAACCAAGACCTTACACCTTCCGGAATAAAGGATCCAAGAGCCGTTACATCGGAGAGTTCCAAGACTCTAAACATTCCTGAAATGAGGATCCAAGGGTGTTAGACCAAGACCTCACACATTCCTGAATTAGAGGTCCAAGGGCCGGTGTAAGAGGGTAGCCAAGACCTAAACGCCTTCGGGAAATAAGGATCCAAGGGCCGATCTTGAACCGTAGCTCTTTTTTTTGCACATACATTTATTACTTAACTTTTGCAACTATGACATATGCTTGTTCCGAAGTTTAAATAAATCTTTGAACTAGTATTTTTCAAAATCTTATAAAAAATGATTTTGTGTGTTCAAATGTTTGAAAATAAGCACTTATTAAGTCAGATTAGTTATCTCCTGGGAGGAAAAGCCATAGATTACTTATATAAACTCTAAAGAAAACCAACTATTCTATGCTTGGCATTTTCATTTGCACATATCGTAAAACCTTAGTCTAACTGTTAAGGAAGCAGCCGGATCAACACTCTGGCAGAGTCGGGATTCCCTTTGTTCTAACCTAATCAAGACTAAACACTTCTTTTTTATTGCAATTTCTTATCTAAAAACGAAAAAAAAAAAATTAAAATTTTTGTCCAAAACGGGGGTAATAGGGCACTAGAAGGTACATATGTGACAAAAATCACGAGAATTCCCCCCACACTTAGAATTGAATATTGCCCTCAATATTCAAAGTACCGGCTATTATGCCGACGCTTAGAACGTCAAAAGGTAATACTAATAGCCAAGTGTGGAACATAAATCTCTATTTTCACAAACAGGATTCAAAAGATATCCCTAGATAAACGTTAGCAAAAAGATCGGATATTGGGCGGCTGGATTGAAAACAGGCACATCAATCATCACGATCTAAGGGAAATCTGCAAACAAGAGCAAACAACACACAAACAAAGCATAGCAGAGGAATCCCCCCACACTTAGTGTCAGAAAATAGAAAGAAGTCAGAATCATGGGTTGTCACCCATGTGGTGCTAATGTTTTTGTTAACCGAGTCACTAGCTTGACTCGACCCCGAATTCATTGGTTCATGGGGAAGCAAGTGGAAGAAACAATCTCCATCGGACTTTCATTCAGTGTGTTTGGATAAACATTTGAACATAAGAAAGTTCCACACCGACGAGATACCCACGGTATTTTAATAGTAGAAACTATAAGGGATGATACCGGGGTCAAAGATAGTGTCCTCATTCCCGTAGGAGAAAAGGGAAAGAGAAATCACACCATATGTGATGAAGAGAAGCAAGATTTTTATGATTATGATAAAAAACTCTTCATCATCAAAAGCAATTTTGTCTTCAACGGGAGGGAGGGTCGGGATGAAATCTTCAAGAAGTAAATTCTTATGATCAATAACACCTCCCCCCACACTAGAATCATCCTCAGGATCAAAGTAGAAATGATCATATTCAGGAGGAGATATAATATGAGAGAGTTCACCAGAGAACTCCTCATGATAAAGATCATTCATATCAAAATGAAATGCATCATACTCGGGAAGAGAGATATAAGAATGAGAAGTGGTACTGCCACTACTCGTCTCTTTCGAATGATCGATATCAAAGCAAAAAGCTTCATAAGCTGAGAGAGAATAATCAGGATGAGAAGTGGGATTGCCACTACTCTCTTCTTCGATATCAAAGAGAAAACTTTCATATTCGGGAAAAGCATCCTTGAGCTCGAGCTCCAAAGGATATGATGGCTTTTCATCAACATTTACTTCTTCAATAACTTCCATTGGGGGGAGGGAAAATAACGGTTCATCAAATATCATTTTTTCTAATAACGGAGCATCTCCCCTCGGATCACCATAGGGCTCAACAATTTTCGGCGAAATTGGAGCATCAATAAAGAAAACCTCGAGCTCTTCCATAGAGATATCACTTCCCTCAAGCAGAGGAGAAGGATGGGAAGAGTCGGAAATGATTGGTGCAGAATAAGGAGTGGGATTGTTAGTTCCATCCACAGAATTAACAATCTCAATACGATAAACCGATTCCGGAGGTGGGACAAGTGGTGTGCTCTTAGAGCTAGCAATTTTCACCACTTCCGTTGTGGTCTCTGATTCTTGTTCATCATAATCAAAAATAATCTTAACTTCCGTAGCACAACTCTCAAACCATTTGCTTGAACCAGGGGTAATTTTCATCGTTTTGAGCTCAGCACGTTTTTTTGAAGTACTCTTAACCGTGAATCTTGAAAGTATCGAATCACTTCTTTTGGAAGCACTTACGAAATCAGATTTTTGATTAACCGTAGCAACGTTGCATTTAGTGGTTAGAGATTTAGAGTCCTGATTAATGTTAAACGTGACTTCTTCATTATCAACTTGTATGGTTAATTCTTCGGCGTATACATCGATGAGAGCATGACTCGTCCTTAAGAAAGCTCTCCCTAGAATGAGGGGAACTCGAGGATCGGCATCAAAGTCTACCACAACGAAATCAGTGGGAAAGTGGAACTTTCCTACTTTCACAACGACATCCTCAGCTATTCCAAGTGGACGAGTTATAGTACGGTCCGCTAGCTCGAGTGTCATGCAAGTAGATGTAAGCTCCGGAAGAGATAATTTCTTCCATACCGAGAGTGGCATAAGGTTAATGCTTGCGCCAAGATCGGCCAAGGCTGAGCACTGAACCATCCCCGAGAAATCACATGGGATTAAAAAATTGTCGGGGTCTCCGAGCTTTTCGGGAAGCTTCTTGAGGAGAACCTTCGAGCACTGTTCGTTAAGTGGGGTCTTTGCCATCTCAGATAACTTATCCTTGTTGCTTAGTAACCCTTTGAGTGTAGATGCAAATTTGGGCATAAGGACGAGAGAATCTGCGAAGCTTATGTCAAAGTGCAATTCATTGAAGATTTTAAAGAATTTCTCCATTTGTTGATTGGTTTTGTCTCGAAGCTTCTGATCGTTAAGCCTCGAAGGATATGGAATCGAAGACTTAGGATTGGTCTTCGGAACATCAGGTTCCGGAACTTGAATTTGGACATCTGAAGGTTGGATGTGTGCGGTACTTTGTGGTCTTGAGAAATGCACCTTGTCCGTTGTCATCTCAGTATCTCGATTCACTTCCCCCGGTGGAGGGGGCATAGGAGTCGAGGGTCCATTATGCGTCTTACCACTTCGAGTGGTGATGGCTTTCAACTCACCCTTCAGGTTTGGAATGGTATTACCTGGAAGAGTTCCCGAAGTTGAAGGTTGATTCAATTGACACATGAGGCTAGCAAACATGTTCTCAATTTTATTTTGAGATTGATCAATTTTGTGATTTGTATTCCTAAGTTCACTTTTAAGCTCTTGACCTTGTTTTGACATTGAGGTTTGAAAATCATTTTTCAAAGTGGTGATTTGATTTTGCATTGACCTCATGTTGGCCTCATTTGACTTGATGTAGCTAGCAAGTTCATTTGAGGGACCAACGGGGGCTTGGTAATTAGAAGCTTGAAAGCCTTGATTGAAATTACCCCTTGAGTTGGGTATTGATTTACCGGGGCTTGAAATTGGTTTCGAACATCTTGCCCTCTCGGTTGATTTTGATTGAATCTATTTGGATTGTTGGGTTGAGAAAATCCGGGTGGTCCACTTTGATTACTAACACGATAGTTCGGGTCAACTTGAGGACGGTATTGGTTACCTCCTTGGTTGTAAGCCCCGGCTACCGCATTAACTTCTAATCGACTACCATCGGTGGCAGTACAATTGTAGTATGCATGAGGACCACCACAAGTGACACAAGTTTCTTCCACCGCTTTGACTTGAGTGGGTGAAGAAGTTTGTGGGGAAGAAAGTTTCTTTTGCTTGGAAAGAACCAAAGCTTGAATAGCATCCGTGAGTTTTTCAATCTTAGCATCGGTGCTAGAAGTACTCACGTGAGATGAAGAAGAAGAAGCACTAACTTGGGAAACAACCGGCTTGCTTCGTGTAGTGCGAACCTTGGACTTATTCTCGATGATGGTTAATGCATCTTTCGGAGTCCGATTCAAGAGATTGCCACCGGCGGCGGCATTAAGAGAATCTTGGTCCGTTTGGTTCAAACCATTATAGAAGGTATCGAGATGATGTAACTCGGAGAAACCGTGGTGTGGACATTTGCGAAGTAATTCTTTGAAACGATCCCACGCTTCACTAAAGGATTCATCAAATTTTTGAGTGAATTTGGTGATTTCATTTTTAAGGCTTGTGGTTTTAAACGGGGGAAAGAATTCGTTCACAAATTTCGACACTAAATCTTCCCATGTTTTGATAGAACGAGGGGGTTGTTTTTCGAGCCAAATTCGGGCGGCCCCCTCGAGAGAAAAAGGAAAAAGAAGTTTGATAGCTTCTTGAGGAACATTTCGGTATTTGATGGTAGAGGTGATCTTGTTAAACCATCGAATGTGGGAATGCGGATCGTCCCTCTCAAATCCGAAATATTGACTTGAAGTTACTAAGGATAGCAACCCCGTTTTAAGTTCAAAGCTATCGGCAACGATTGCCGGAACAACGATAGCATCTCCGTAACCCTCGGTGGGTGCTTGGAGAAGCTCAGACATGGTGCGTTCATCCGCCATTGTGACAATGGGAGGAACGGGAATAGCACGAATCTCGGGTTCGGCTATTGAGGCGGAATGCCTATGATTACGTCTTCTAGGAGTATGCACGAGTTCACGTAAAGGACTTGTCGACGGAGAAGAACGAGTGCGCATGCACTAAAAACAATTCAATTAAAACAAGACCGAAGCAAAACACAAGTGAACTTAAACCAATAATCA
Organism: Artemisia tridentata subsp. tridentata; assembly: GCA_021014915.2. Taxonomy (NCBI): domain Eukaryota; kingdom Viridiplantae; phylum Streptophyta; class Magnoliopsida; order Asterales; family Asteraceae; genus Artemisia; species Artemisia tridentata. Next base: position 317,461,807 of record CP139502.1, read on the forward strand.
ACAAGCGTACGGTAGCTCTTCAAAAGATAAACGCACAAAGGAGCGGAAGAGAAGAATGGATCTCTTTTCGAGGCGAAGTTCGTTGGATCGCCTCTCCTTATACCCCTCTTATAGTTTATTTATCAATTAAAGGTGAGCCGATATTCGCAAGTGATACAAAGGCAAGTTTTAATCTTTTGTTTGGGAACTTATTATGATAATATTCCAATTTGAGGAATATTATTTTGAGATTGCTTTTATCTTTTATTTTAACACAATAAAACGGAAAATCTTTTTGTATTTTTGTAAACACTTTAGGAAAAGTGTTTTGATTTTTCTGATATATATATATATATATACAAAGAAAAAGAAAAATATTTTTGTATTTTATGGGGTTTATGGAAAACGGGAACTTCACAAGGAAGGATCTCAAGTCACTAATCGTTAAAACCTTTAACAATATTGTCGCAACACAACCTCCCCGGCAGCGGCGTCAAAATTTGATTCGTGCTAAAGTATATATATAATATCAGACGGATATGCGTGATATGCGGGAAATGACAAATCAACCTTTTAGGAAAAAGGTTAACTTACAAAACCCGTGAATACGATATGTGTGATACCGGGCAAGTGATCACCCGGGTCGTGTCCCAGCGAGGTGTGAATCGAAGATTTTGTTATCGGATAGGAATTAAAGTGCTTGAAGTGTGGATTTTGGGTTTTTGAGTTTTTAATATTCTAATGAGAAATGGAAAGCAAATTTACAAAGAAAAATAACGCATAAGACAATTTACACTAAAAACGTAAATCGGGAATTCAAAAACGAGCCTAAAAATTAAAACCTTTAAAAATTAACCCTACAAGTTCAAATTTAATTTTCCTAAGTTTCAAATGATAAAAGAAAATTTCAGAAAAAAGAATTATATTTTTTTGACTTTTATATTTTTTATTATGAATTAAAAACAGAAGTTAAAAGAAAAATAAATTAAAAATACTAAATGAAATTGGAAAATTATGAAAAATTCCAGAAAACTGCTTGATGATAAGCAAAATCTGGGAAAAATAAAAATGGGCTAACTGCTTTTCTGAATTAGCAGTTAATAAGCAAACTGAGAAAATAGGCTGAAGTAGAAAAGCTTGGTTAAATGAAAAAGGTTGCAAGAGTTAACTGAGACAAGTCCCTTGGGCAGTTGGTAATTGGTGTGTGTGTTGAGGCTTTGGTAGCTAGAGGTCCAGGGTTCGAATCCTGGCCTTAGCTTTTTGCTTGATTTATTTATTATTTTTTTTTCTGATTAAAACTCAACAAGGACAAACCAAATAGCAACTTTAATAAAACAACTTATTTTTAAAAGCCCACAATAAGCTCAGAATAAGCTGAGAAAAGCTGATCAGAAGCTTAAAAGAAAAAATGAGCTAAGCTTTACAAGCAAAAAGGGCTGTTAAGCCACAAATAAGCTAAAGGACAACTAAAAAAAGCTCAAACAGACTCAACATAATCTAAATCAACTAAAATCATCAGAAAAAGCTATTAGCACAAGCAATAAGCAAAACCAAATAAGCCATAAGGGGTATTGAGTCTGCTGTGGTTCATGGCAAAAAGTGGCAACTTTAAGCCACTCAAAAGCTTGTAAAAGCTAATTTAAAAAATTCACAAAAATGTGAACTAACTAAATTAGCAGCCCAATATTACTTGTACAAAATTTCAACTTATTACAGCTTATATTGAAGAAATTAAAAATCAAGAACAAACTAAAAAAAACTTGAAAATCTGATTTTGCAGACTTTTATGCTACTGAGGGAATTTAAAATTTGATTTTAAACTACAATAAGCTAAGCTAATTGCTGGAAATCATGTGCAAGAAAATATCAAATATCTAATCATCTTAAAATTAAGGATTTGGGGATCTAAAATAAGCACTAAAGCTTAATGCAGTCTGCTGAATGACTGTGATCAGTGATAGCAAGGATTTTTGGTTCTAAGCCATAATCCCAATTGATACTACACTATCTCTTTTGTATCCACTGAATGGACTCAAAGGACCAAATAAATGCAAGAATTAGGGTCAAAAAGAGCTTATTGCTGAAATAAGCTATTGTGATCAGTAATGGCCCTAAGATTTCCACAGTGGACTCTAAGCCTCAAAACCTTACAAATTAGCTAAAGAATTTACACTAACAACTTATATTAATGATTTTAAGCAAGATTAAAACTTCCAAATTGGCACATGAACAGTGCCTAACCAATTTAACCCAGTTTGACTTCTGATCCAAACAACACTTATGAGGACTGTTTTTGAGATTTCCACAGAATAAGACCAAATTAAGCTAGTTTCTACCTTAACACTGATTTACTAAGTTACTTTTACCCTAATGAGCAATTTTCAAAAGCCAATAAGCACTCAAACAAGCTTAGCTTATTTTGACTGTTTTTTGGATTTTTAAGCTATTAAGGACAAATTTGAACTAAACAAACTACAACTAACAAATAGGCATCAAATAACATCAAATAAAGCAAATAAGGACAGAAAAGATCAATAAGCACTTAATAAGCTAGTGAACAGTGAAATTAAAGAATATACAAAAAAATTAGAAATTTCTTACTTGAGAACCTAGCTAAACAAGGGCTCTCAATCAAGAGCAGCTACAAGCTCCTAGCTTATCTCAAATAAGCTAGGTAAAGTCCATCTTGCCCAATCCATTTCAGGCAACTTCCAAAATGCTCTATTTTGACCCATCTTTGACTTTTTGTTGACTTTTTGGAATTTTTGGAATTAGAACAATGCTTTACCACTAATAAGCTCACAAAAGCTTTGATAAGCTTATATGAGCTTATTCAAATAACAAAGAAACTTTTTAATCACCAATACACTTAATTTGAAATTAACAGATGAGACTTAGAAACTTAAATTTTCATTAACTCAGAAATGAGTACAATACTGATGAGATTGATAACAAATAATCTTAAACAAACTTAAATTGACTATTGAAAACTGAAATTGCTATTAAATAGAACTTAACGACGAAATACGATTAAACTACAAATTCTACATGCCTCAATAGGCTACAATATGCACCTATTTATACTAATACTAAAGTGGGATCTTCCTTCTCTTGTCCTCTGATTACATCCTGACCATTGGATTGTCTTGAAATAATATCAGCCATCAACTTCAGTTTTGGCGCCAAAAATAGGTAAGAGGGTACCCACTTCTGTACTAGTAACTTGAGGGGGGGGGGAAGAAGCATTAAATGCTTTTTGGACTGGGTAGGTGGAGTGTAGAAGGAGGGTGAGGGGGAGGGTTGGTTTGTCAGGAATGAGCATGGTGGGTGATGGTGGTTTCTGGTTTTGGTACTTGGCGGTAAAGATGGTTTTGACCGAATTCAAACCTGGGTTTAGTTATTATACGGGGTGGATCATTTCTTGGGTTTGGGCTTTAGATAGAGTTGGGCTGGGTAAAGATTAGGATTGGGTTTTAAGGGTTAAGATTTAATTAAGTTTAAAGGATTAAACTTAAAATGGGATTTAGCTTGGAGGGACTATTTCTGCCAAAACTGGAAATTTATTCCAAGGGACCAATTCTATCATTTTGATTTTCTTTGAAGGTTGACTTTGACACTTGAGAAATTTCTCGGTCCAAACTTGTAAATTTCTTCCCCGGCTTTGGCTTTTGAACTTTTTCCAATCTTGCGCTCGGTTTTGTCTGTTTTTGCCCTGTTTTCAATCCTTTTGTACCTGAAACACATAAAAACACAAACCAAGGATATCTGCAGTATAATATGGTCTATTTGGGTGATTTTGGTTATTTTTGTGTCTTTTATGGGTCTAAAATGATGAGTATTTACACACTTATCAGATCCCATATAGCACATATAATCATGTAATCACATATTATCATGTCAATATTGTACGCAATCTAATTTATTAATGACATCACATAAGGTACTCATTAATTAATCCTTAAAATTTCATGCAATCCTAGGGTTTCTACAAGTTTTCTACAAAAACTAAAACCCTAAAAAATTAAATATGGGTGTCGACCCAAATTAAAAAAATTAGGGTTTGTAAAATAAAACCCTAAATCAAAACAAGATTGCATGTATCTATTCAACAAGATTCAATTTTAAGATTTTTAGTAATTAATTACATGTTAAAAACGGGCTCATGATGCCACTGTTGGAATATTAGAATCATAAAACTATAAACTAATAAACCATAAACAAATAACATCAAAGCATGTAGCACAGCGGAATAGGATCTACAATAGCATGTAATAATTAACTAAAAAATAAATAGACGCGTATCTTTTTGATTCCTAGCAAGAACAAGGAATCACATGCTTCCAAGAACAAAATATAAACCCTAATAAGGTTTATATGGATCGACTAACACAAACACACAAGCTAAAATAAGCTTGTTACCCGTTCTTGTACACACGCAATGCTAGTGTTCCAATGGGAAAAGCTAGGTTCGAATCACAAAACAAACCAAACACTTGTAAGCAACTTGGATCGCCAATACCTAGTGGTATTAAAAAAGGGGCGATCAAGTCTTAGCTTAGAGAAGGAGAAGAAGAGAAGAATGGCTTGTTAGGGATTCAAGATTAGAGAAAAACCAAACACAATGGGATTGTATTTATAGGCTATCCCTAACTTGCTCCCCACTTCATCAAACCGAATCCCTAAGCCCATAGGGGAGGGTCGGCCGAATAAACCCAATGGGTTTGGGTTCTAGATCCTTCTCTTCCTACTTTGCATAATTAGTCCTTTAACGACCGTTATCTCTAACTCCGTTAAGTACTAACTATCGTTAAGTGTTTTATTTGTGAAATGAATAAATATAAATATAAAATATATTTAATTTATTCAAACCATTGGAACTCTCACGTATTGTGTGCAATCCCGAGTCTCGGGTTCGAAACCGGACATACAAATATTAATTTATATCCATAAACTCTAACAGACGTTCCAAAGGAAAGTCTCGAAGTCTATTCGAACTCTCTGTTTGAATTTGATGACGAGTACTTTTCAAGCAATGTAAATCATTTTTTTGATGAAGTGTTAGAGAACGATGAGGTCAAAGACTCTATTATTTCTAATCTTGATGATATGACCTCAAATATCAATCCCGTGATTCAAAAGGACAGTCTTTCTCCGACATATGTGACATTTCCCGTTGAGGATCGCCATTATATTGACTTCACATATGTCGTTCGAGTTTTTCTACCTTTCTGTACTTATAAGGTAGCTTGTCCTTTCCTTCTCTCCTTTGGAAATGAGGACAAAGTTTTTGACCCCGGCATTTCAGTTTATCATTCTTTTGAGCCGGATGTATCTCATCGGAGTAGAACTTTCAAGTACTTCAATGTTTATCCAAACATCTTGAATGAAAGTCCGATGGAGATTTTCTTTTCCACATGCTTCCCCAAGAACCAATGAATTCGGGGTCGAGTCAAGCTAGTGACTCGGTTAACAAAAACATTAGCACCACATGGGTGACAACCCATGTTTCTGACTTCTTTCTATTTTCTGACACTATAAGTGTGGGGGGATTCCTCTACTGTGCTTTGTTTTTGTGTGTTGTTTGCTCTTGTTTGCAGGTTTCCCTTAGATCGTGATGATTGATGTGCCTGTTTTCAATCCAGCCGCCCAATATCCGATCTTTTTGCTAACGATTATCTAGGGATATCTTTTTAATCCTGTTTGTGAAAATAGAGAATTCTTTCACACACTTGGCTATTAGTATTACCTTTTTACGTTCTAAGTGTCGGCATAATAGCCGGTACTTTGAATATTGAGGGCAATATTCAATTCTAAGTGTGGGGGGGAATTCTCGTGAATTTTGTCACATTTGTACCTTCTAGTGCCCTAGTACCCCCGTTTTGGCCAAAAAATTTAAAATTTTTTTCGTTTTTAGATAAGAAATTGCAATAAAAAAGAAGTGTTTAGTCTTAATTCATTTATCAATTCACTTATTATGATCATATAAGTAAAAGGATATAAAAGCATATCAAGTAGAAAGATATATCATTAAAAAAAAATGAAGACCTATTTAATTGCTAGATAGAACTACTACACATCTACGTACATTTATCCTTTGTGACTTGACACTAGAATTTGCTTCACCTATCTATTTAGGGTTTTTGTATGGCTGAACTGAATATCTCTACTTTTAAGCAAAAAAAAAATATATCTTCGTAAATACACCTAAATATTTTTTCAATATACAATATTCTAATATAAATCTACCTTATTATGCGAGTAGATAACATTATATATATTCCGAAAACTTTAAGCTAAAATAATTTCTCTCTCCTCTAACAACCCCCCTTTTTTCTTCACGCCAAAAATAAGCCATTAAAAAACCTTGTTTTCTTTCAATTACTATCAATTTACTCTTCATTTCTCAATTCTAAACCGATCAATCGATTCAATTTTTCACTCTACATAGTTTGATACTAATTTCTCTGGTTTTTACCGTATTTTGAAATTTAGGGTTTTTGGCGCCCATTTTCAATTCAATTTACTCTGTTCTGAATTGCTTCATAATTGGTGTATAATTGTTCGTGTATACTCTCTAATCATGTCTAATAAGAAGAAATCACTAAAAAGACAAATTAGGGTTCTGTCTAGATTTAATGATCATGTAGTTGGAAATATGAGTCAAAAGAGAAATGATGTGACTCCTGAATTGGTTCCTGATGAAGATAGGGCTTCTGATTTGGGGGAAATTGGAAAGAGTACTAAGGTTGATGTGAATATTGAAGCAAGGAAGACTGAAATGGATAAGGGGAAGGATGTTAACAATGAGGAAGAGTTTTTGCTGAATAAGGAGGGTACTGCTGCTGCTATTGATATTACCTTTGGATCTATTATTGCTGTCAGTGAATGTGAAAAGGGTGATAATGTTGAAACTTGTCCTGAGAAGAGTATTGAGGCTGAATTGTTGGATAAGGTTGAGATACGTAAGGAGGTTAATGTTCAAAGTGAACAGGACAGTACTTCTATGGGCAATAGTGCAGGAGATGATGTTACTTCACCCACTGTAAGTAATTCTAACCCTGGTTTAGCTAATGAAGTGAAGAAGAATGTTGATGGTCCTGCTAAAAACTTATATGCTTATGTTGCTAACAAAAATGAACCTGTGATTGATAACAAACTTAAGACTATTCCAACTAAAACTGATGAAGATGGTAATGAGTTTGTTGTTTTTGATGAGGAGATTATTGTGAATGCTTGTAGTAAATGGAACTTGACACTCTGTGGTTATTTTGTTGGGCATAAGATGTCAATTAATGAGCTGAGGTACAATATTAGAAGGATGTGGGGTAGGCATGGGTTTAAGGAAGTATTTGAAAATGATTGTGGAATGTTTTTCTTCAAGTTTCACCATAAAAAAGGGCTGAATTATGTAGTAGAGAATGGGCCATGGATGGTCAATAATAAGCCTTTGGTGGTTCAAAGATGGAGCATTAGCATGAACATTGATAAGACTAACCCTGATAAGTTACCTTTATGGGTGAGATTATGTAATGTTCCTTCGGAAGCATGGACTGTAAATGGGATAAGTGCACTGGCAAGCTGATAATGGATGCTATGACTGTTAGTATGTGCAAATTGGCTATAGGAAGGGCAGGGTATGCTAGGGTATTGGTGGAAGTGCAAGCCAAGAAAGGTCTACCAGATAAGATTGATATTAAGTACAGGAACAACTTTAAGGAGGTGATTGGTCAGAAGAGTGTGCAAGTTAAGTATGATTGGACTCCTCCTATATGTACTGAATGCAATATTTTTGAGCATAATAATAGTCAAATGTATTAGTAAGATCCTTATTGGCAGACTTAAGGGGTGCTTGGATAAGCTTATTAATAAGAACCAGAGTGCCTTTGTACCAGGTAGACAAATTCAAGATAATACTCTACTTGCTCAAGAGATAATGAAAGGCTATGATAGAGCTGGTGGTCCTAAGAGAGTCTCATTCAAAATTGACATCCAAAAAGCCTATGACACTGTCAATTGGGATTTCATGGAGATGTTGTTGAAACAGTATGGATTTCATGATACTATGATAGGCTGGATTATGGTGTGCATCAGGACTGCAAGTTTTTCTATTAATATTAATGGGGAGTCTTGAGGGTACTTCAAAGGTGGAAGGGATTTGAGACAATGTGACCCTTTATCACCTTATTTGTTCACTCTTGTCATGGAATTCTTCACCTTGGTGATGGAAAGAAATGTAAGAAGGTCTGCTAATTTCAACTACCATTTTGGATGTAAAGCATTGAAGGTTACTTATCTATGTTTTGCAGATGACCTCCTTGTGTTTTGTCATGGTGATGTCCATTCTGTCAGACTCATTAAAAGCTCTCTTGATGAATTTGGTAAGTGTTCTGGTTTGCTTCCTAATATCAGTAAGAGTACAGTGTTTTTTGGTAGCATGACTGAAGAGGAGCAACAAAGTATTTTAAATATTCTTCCTTTCACAAAAGGTAAACTTCCAGTTAGATACTTGGGAGTTCCCCTTATAGCAAAAAGATTGGGTGTTAAAGACTGCAAGGCTTTGATAGATAAGGTCAAGAACAAAGTGAAAAATTGGAGGAAAAAATGTCTAACCTATGCTGGAAGGTTAATGTTAATTGCTTCTGTCTTGGAATCTATTCAAGTTTATTGGTGCAATGTCTTTTTGCTCCCAAAGGAAACTCTGAAAGAAATTAACAAAGTACTAAAGAACTTCTTACGGAATAACAATGAGTCTTCTAATGGGAAAGTAAAGGTGGCTTGGAAAATCATTTGTAAGACTAAGTCTAATGGAGGTCTTGGCCTAAAGGATCTTAGATTGTGGAATATTGCTTTATTGGTCAAGAATCTGTGGAATATGGCAACAAAGAAGGATACCCTTTGGGTTAAATGGGTGAGTACAGTGAAACTGAAAGATACAAGTATATGGTTTGTGCAAAAGGATGTCAATGATAGTTGGGGGTGGAGGAATCTCCTTGATATAAGTGACATGGTTATTAATCACTTTAAGTATGATATTGGGAATGGTGCTGATACTCTTATGTGGTTTGACAATTGGAGTGGTATTGGTCCTCTTATTAAGCTAATCTCATTTAGAAGTCTGTACAATGCAAGGCTGGATAAGAATGGTAAGATTGTTGAAATGATCCACAATGGGAAGTGGAATTGGCCTAGTGAATGGAGTATAGAGTACCCTTTCCTAAACCAAATTGAGGTCCCTGTTATTGATACTTCCAAAAAAGACAAACTCTCTTGGATTGATAGCAATGGTAGTGTGCTGAAATTCTATGTGAGCAACATCTATAATACTATAAGTGACTCAACTGTGGAAGTTACATGGGGGGCTTTAGTTTGGTTTACTCAATGTATTCCCAAACACTAATGACTCATTCTATGGATGGCAATCCAGACAAGACTGATGACTCATGATAGATTGAAGAATTGGGGCAGCTATGATTTGATGGTATGCAGTCTATGTAAGAGTGAGTCTGAATCACATGATCATTTATTCTTCAAATGTCAGTTCTCAAAAGATATTTGGCAATGTCTGCTACCAATGATGGATTGCACGGTGCAGAATGAGGAATGGAACAGTATTGTATCAAATATTGCTGCTATGGACTGCACAAACAGCATTTGGAGTGTCATCAGGAGACTATGTCTTGGGGCTATTGTTTATTTTATATGGCAAGAGAGAAACTATAGAACATTCAGAGATGAAACAAGAGATAGTCAAACTGTTTGCAGAATGATATGTGACAGTGTAAGAATGAAGATTATAAGCTTGAAAGTGAAGAAGTCAAGTGCAGTGGTGAGAGCAGCTTCTATTTGGAATGTGCAATTGGATGTTAAAGTCTAAATTGGCAGTGTAATGGGCTAATGTAACAGTGGTATCATAAAACAGTCATTATGTGGGTTACTCATATGCCTGCATAAAGGGGTGTTTGGGACAGCAGTTGAGTTCAAGATAATGCTGAAATAATTGGTTCTTAACCATGAACATATCTTCATAACAGCATGTGAAGTGTCTGTATTCTCTTAGTTCATCACATAAGCAAATTTCAAAATTTGTTTGCTGTCATTTATATTTAGGCCATTACAAATGTGAAGTTCCTTGTACCTTTGAGTCCTAACTGTGTAACTGTACCTACATTAGCTCCATAGTCTTTTCTAGTTTGGCCTTGGGAGGAAGCTAGAAAGCTATGCTTGGCTGTGTAGGAGGTCTATCACAGTATGGATGTACCATAAAGTAAGGCTTCCTTTTGTGAAGGGTAAATGGTCTTGGAGGGGAGTGTAAGCAGTATGAAATTGAGAGTGGTGAAAGATGATACTTCATGGTCCATACTTTACATTCCCATAGGAGGTAATGGGTGGTCATCATGGAGGGTGAGTGTTCCCAAGCAACTGAAGCCTTCCTTTGAGAGGGAAATGTAGGTTGTTTTGGCAGAGCCTCCCCCCCTACCCCCATGGATGGGTTATGGGTGCCTAGTGATGCCAATCTTCATTTTCTACCTCGACTACTGTGGTGGCAGGTTGAGTGGCTTGGTAGAATGGAGTAATGGAAATGTAGCTATATGGTAGGTGCTTAATAAAGGTGAATTGGTGTAAGAGTATGGATGATAATGAAGGGTAAGGTGAATTTTGATCATGGATAATTGGACAGAGTAATGAAGAATGCTTTGTTTTGTTCTGTCAGACATTAGTGTTATCAGACATAGCTGTAGTTATGTCTGATATCGAGTAGAACTAAGTAGTATAGTTTCTGGTTTGTTTTAGTGTTTGTATCAGTCAATATCAAGATTTGGGTGTTGTCCTAATCTTTGCTATTATTCTTATGATGTACTACCTTCGTCTCATAATAATTGTTCACTTTGACTTTTTTGAGTTTTTCTTATTCAACTTTGACCATTAATATTTTTATTTGTGTTATATAATACTTAATGAAAATTATACCAGTGAAAATACATTTAAATCCTAATTTATTCATATATTTTTCATCAAGTATTATATTACACAAATAAAAATATTTATAGTCAAAGTAGAATAAAAAAGACTCAAAAAAATTAAAGTGAACAATTATTATAAGACGGAGATAGTACATCTTTTGGAAGTTAATATAATATTTACGTTTGCACCCAAAAAAAAAACATTATATATATTCCACCCATTTTCCTTTATTCTATCTTCATCTCTCTTATTTAAACAAAATGTTATTGTTAAAAGTAATGAAGTAGTTTTAAAAGACATTATTATAAGTAACAAATAACGTACTACTACACTAGTACAATCGAGACCACCGGCGTCGACTTTTTTTCAACCGTGCCGACGTCATGACGTCGGCAACATACCTTCTCGACGTCATGTCGTCGACACGAACTAGTCGACAGAGCCACGACGGCAACGTCCATACCGACGAATGACGCCGACGACAGCGTGGGACCCACATGATTTTCGGTCAAACGTTTGTTTTTGCTCGACAATGTGTTACCGACGCCAAGTCGTCGGTAAAATAATAAATATTTAATGGCTTGATTAGATTAACTAATTAAAGTCAACGAAAGTCAAATATTAACGTAAATTACGCCGACGACATTTTGTCGATATAATTTACGATAGTCAAAGAAAAGTCAACAAATTGAAAAATGGTGCCGACGCCCATTTGTCGGTATCGTTTGCAATAGTCAACGAAAAGTCAACAAAATTGTAAAATGTTGCCGACGTCATATGGTCGGTACGGTTTGAAATATCCAACATTTTCATTATTCTACCGACGACATTTTGTCGATAGCATATGAATGCATATATTATAGCGACGACATGGCGTCGGTATGGAAGTTTTATTGCAGCTGCACTGCCCAGATTTTTGCCGCAAAAATGTGCAGCAAAAATCTACCAATTCCAGTTTCATACCTGCTCTTATAAACCACACATTCCAATACAAACAACGGCTAAAACGGCTATAAAGTTTATAATGGCTAAAACGGCTATATATAACCACTAAACACTTAATAAACTTTACAAAACGGCCATAAACTTTACAAAACGGCCATAAACATTATAACACCCTCAAAATACATCATAAAGTTTACAAAATGGGTGTTATAATCGCTAAACCTAGCTACTATATGTACAAATGTTGCAATATCCTAAGTGTTCAAAGATAATATGATTGGGGTCGTCAAAAATATAGTTCCAGAGACAAAACAACACAAAATAATACCTCTACAGCCCATCGTCGTCATCAGGATCATCATCATCACTCCCGCTGCTAGAGCCACTCCCGCTGCTAGAGCCACTCTCGCCGCCTGAGCCACTCGCGAGAGCGCCTGAGCCGCTCCCTCCCGCGCCTGAGCCGCTCCCTCCCGCGCCGCTCCCACTGCAGCCTCCAGCGTCACCTCGAGAACCAACCTGGGTAAGAAACGCGTCCCAGTCTGGGTTCCTCGAGATATAACGTGTCAACAACTCGAGCTTCTTCTCAATTTTCTTGGCTTTCTTCTTCTCTTTTTTCCTCTTTTTCTCAGCTTCAGCCAGACTCTTTTTAAATTCACCAATCTGCCCCGTAGCTTCAGCATGCTTCCCTTTAAGCTCGGACGTACCTATAAACGAAATAATCAAAATTTAAAAACGGTCATTTCAATACATATATAAGATGCGTCATTTAATATTATGCAACTGTACATACCTGGTGGAGCTGGAGGCGGCATGTCTACCCGTGGCCTCTTCAAGTAGGGAACCACCTTGCCGACGCCGGGTATATGACCACGCTGCTTTCCCCCGATCACCCGAGCAAATATATCCTCCTCCGTGAGGCACGGCTCGTCTGCCGGCATATCAGATCTAGGCTGCCTCAGCCGGACCATCTCTTCCTGTGTAGTTGAAAAAAATGAGAAAATTAATATATTAGTCGGGTTAATTACTAGATTATGTTTCAATAAATCACTAAGTGCGTGTTTGGAAAAAAATAAATAAATAAATAAATAAAAAACGATACTTACAAACCGAGCTCTAGCCTCATCCTGCAACCATGCACCATTCTTGAAGTGGGTGTCAAGATATGTATCGAACATGGACGGATACTGGTGGTCCTGGCTCCTCTCAAACTGTATAAATATATACACATGCAAATAGGATGAAACAAATTAAAATGACAAATCAAACACCATATATATTTTACTTAGTATAAATAATTTTAATTAATATATTATTAAAATTAAATAATCTTATAAAAATAAAATGTGTCTTACATATTCGTGTCGGGATGCCGCAAATGACTTCGAACCGTGGCGGCTGAGAATCTTGTTCTTCTTTCGATTCTCTTTGTTCACAGCCAATCTTTTCTGGGCCGCCTCCGACATGTACAAATCGACATACTTGTTCCACTCAGACATCTCCAAGCTCGGAGGAGGATTTCTTCTGATCTCTTCCACTCTAGCAGCCCCACCCTTTTTTGTAAAGTAATCGCGTTTCATATCATATTTATTGTCACGGTATCGACCAGCGAAATACGATGTGAGCGCCGAGCGAATGGTATCCCAGTCTGGTCTGCTCCTGTGGTGTTCCAAATCGAACATAAGCTGCAATCAAATATAGTTAAAATTAATATAAAGATATAAATAAATAAACAAATTTTAATAAATGTACACATTCAAATAATTAAATATAGAGATATAAATAAATAAACAAATTTAAATAAATATGCACATTTAAATAAATAAACACGATAACATAACAATATATATAAAAGGAAAATGAAATAACTGACCCCGAGCTGTGGAAGGAAGTCAGCCGTCTTCTCCGGCTCTATATCGTACCAGGAGGCATAGGAGAGCGGCAGCCGCCGAATGAGCTCGCCGACATAATTGCTAAACCATGCCGAGTTCGGGCCCACATGAGTGTAAGTCCCCTTATCACCAATCTCAAACTCAATCGACTGTGGGCCACCATCTCTCACGGCGTTCTTGAGCTTCACATTCTTATTTTCTTCGCGTAGGCGCTGCCTACCACCACTCTGATCTCCCCTACCCCTGCCTCCCCTGCCTCCCCCCTGGCCCGACCTCCTCGGCGGGGTCGCCCTGATCCTGCAATTGGAGTGAGTGGAAACGTCATAAAGTAACTTATATAGATATATGTATATGTATGTATATACATATATGTATATATATATACATATGTATATACATATATGTATGTATATATATACATATATCTATATTTTTGTGTGATTATATATATATATATAAAATCACACAAAAATATAGATATATGTATATATTATATATATATATATATATATATATATATATATATATATATATATATATATATATATATATATATATATATATAATCACACAAAAATATAGATATATGTATATATATACATATATAGATATATGTATATATATATACACATATATATGTGTATACCTATATGTATATATATACACATATATCTATATATATACATAATATGTGTATATATATACATATATATATGTAATCTAGAAATTCTTACCACCAGCACGGTGCCCGCCCTCAATCTGACGGGTAGGGGAAGGTGGTGGATCACTGGCACCGTCACCACCATGACTGCGCGCAACTGCTGTTGCCATCTATAAAAGTACAAGTTGAGTAACATATAGAAATTCGGGAACAAATTAACATAAGCATGCACACATTCAAATACATACACATTCAAAAGAAATATACACTTTTAAACAATCCATAACAATTTCATTAAAATAAGTGTCGTTTTACAAGTTACATTTTAAGATCAATCTGCACAATCACAATCACTATCATAAACAACATTAGTCGCATCAACTTCATCATCAGAATTGTTTGCGACTTCATTATCAGAATCTACTAAATCATAAGGATCGTCGTCTTCATCATCAATAAAATCATCGTTGTCATCAACAGGAATGATTGGTGGTGGTGCCTCAACTAACGTTGATTCACCATCGATATTTAAGGTTTCAAGTTCCAAATCATTCAAATTAGCAGACAGTTGGAGATCGGATGAGTTGTTGCCATGTATCACATCATCATCGTCTTCTACCACGATGACATCCCAGGTTGTGTTGTGATTTACTTCTTGGACGACCTTCCAATGAAGTGGTCGTCTGGCAGGATCTTCAAGGTAGAAGACTTGTTTTGCTTGTGTTGCGAGAATGTAAGGTTGATCTTCGAACGCATAGCGACATGCCAAAATTTGTGTCATGTTGTTTCTAGTGGTAAAACGTTGGACTCTACGGTTTTTGTTGCTTAAGTCGAACCACTTAACTCGAAACAACACAACTTTGAACTGGGAATATGCGAACTCCAGAATTTCTTCTAGCTGACCATAATACATTTCTCCCTCCTTCTCACCAGGTGAACAAATTCCGCTGTTCTGAGTTGTACGTTTTATATCGCGGCTGTGTACAACAAACCTCACACAGTTGACTACGCAAGAGTTGACTGAGATTGGGGTCGGTGATGGTCCACAAGCCAAAGCGAATAAGTCGGGAGTACAGCTTGGGTCATCGGCTATGTAAAGTTTACGGATCTATGAAAAAAGATAAGAATAGATGGAGATGAGTAATAGTCGTTATTTATACATGGAAATACATACAATAAGTTTACCTTCGTCTCAAACCAGCTCGGAAATGCTTGTTGCATGTCAATATGAGGAAATTCCTTGAAAATGTTCATGATATTAGAATAAATCGAAAATATAACTTGGGAAACAGAAATTTCAAAATATAAACGCATACCTCTCGAACTCGTCCATGTACTTGTCGATCTCAGGACTGTTGTGAAGTACATACCATATCACTCTCTTCATTTCTTGGAGACCTAACTTAATCAATGTCTCTTTACCAGAATTGGTACATAGTGATTGGAACACCTGGAAATCACTTGTTGGGCGAGGACGGTCCTGAAATGCAGCGGGATGATTAAATTTTGTCCCAACACCACGAAAATAACGAGAACAGAAAGTTAATGCTTCATCTGCAACATAACCCTCCGCTATTGAACCCTCCGGCTTAGCTTTATTTCGGACATAGTTTTTAAGCTTCTTCATGTATCTTTCAAATGGATACATCCACCGGAATGAAACAGGCCCGCCTTCAATAGCTTCTTCAGGTAAATGCATAACCAAGTGAATCATAATGTCAAAAAAAGCAGGAGGATATATTTGCTCGAGACTGCACAAAATATTGATCAACTGGTCTTTAGCTTTCACCATGTCTTTCACCATCAAAGTTCGGGCGCAAATTTGCTTAAAGAAGAAACAAAGCTCGATCAATGGTGTATAAGTCTGTGCGTCCAAGTATTGTTGAAGTCCATAAGGAAGTAACTGTTGCATCATTATATGACAGTCATGAGACTTCATGCCCGTTATACTGTTATCATCTTTGGTCACTTTTGACTTGAACTTGGATCCGAAGCCATCTGGTAGTTGAACTGTTTTGATGTATTGACAGAAGAGTTTTCTTTTATCGGGTGTGAAGGAGTACTTTGCATGAGGCTTCGAGCACTTCCCGTTTTGTTTGTTTCCGAGCCACAACTCCTGTCGAATGCCCAGAGCTTTCAAATCTTGTCTTGCCTTCGCGGTGTCTTTAGATTTGTCATTCATTAACAAGGTGTTCAAGATACTCTCCAACACATTTTTTTCGATATGCATGACATCTAAATTGTGTGGTAGAGAAAGAAAAGACTAATATTCAAGATCGTAGAAGATAGAACGTTTAGTCCAGTTCAGCTCGACTGTATGATTACGTTTTATCTTCCCACCCCCATAATCCGGATGTTTCCCCGGCACACGTGTGGGCAATGTCGCAAGTTGAGTCAAGATATCAGCCCTAGTATCTTTTCTAGGAGGATCTCTATAATCGGGTTCACCATTGAATGTCGTACAGTCCCTCCTCCATTTATGGTTTTTTTTAAGAATCTTCTACGACCAACATAAGCTGTTTTGCTTATCACACGCGTAGCCAGAGTGTCTACTTTGCATGTAGGGCAAGCGTAGTAACCTTGCCCTTGCCAACCAGACAAACTACTTCGAGCAGGAAAATCATTGATGGTCCATAAAAGCATCGCTCTCATGTGGAATTGAGTGCCTGTAGCAGCGTCCATAGTCAAGATACCTGGTTTTTTCCATAATTCCATAAGGTCATCAATCAAGGGCTTCAAGTAAACATCGATGTCCTTCGCCGGTGATTTAGGGCCAGGAATCAACAACGTCAGCATCAAAGAAGTCTCTTTCATGCATAACCACGGAGGCAAGTTGTATGTTGCTAATATAACCGGCCACATGCTGTAAGTCTGACTAAGGTTTCCGAACGGATTGAAACCATCAGCAGCCAACCCTAATCGAACATTTCTTGGTTCTATAGCAAAATCCGAATATTTATTGTCAAACTTCTGCCATGCTTTACCATCAACCGGGTGTTGCATCTTACCGTCCGTAGACTTTCCAGTAGCATGCCAAGTCATATGTTTTGCAGTGTGAATAGACTTGTACAAACGTTGTAGTCTAGGAATGATAGGAAAGTAACGCAACACCTTGTTAGGAACTTTCTTCCCCGTTGTTTTATTGTCTTTCCATCTACTCGTTTTGCAAACCGGACAATACTCCAAATCTTCGCCATCATCCCCCCGATATAGAAAGCAATCATTTTCACAAGCATGTATCGACTCGTACCCTAACCCAACCTTTTTAAATGTCTTCTTTATATGATAGTATGACGGTGGGAGATTGTAACCTAACCTGGGCGAAAATACCTCCTGGAGAAATTTTAGCGTTTTGTTAAATGAAGTATCACTCCATTTACCGTTGACCTTGAGATGTGTAAACTTTGCCATAAAATCCAATGTTGTCATAAAGTCACAACCCGGGTACAGAGGCTAGTTGGAACTTGCAAGTAACTCTTCATACTCGTTACGCAGAGGAGGTGTCGCTGCTTGAGTAGGCTCGTTACTTGTCTCGCCAATATTTCCATGAGTCGGCTCATTATTCGAAGGAATATCAAGAATATCATTTTGATCATTATTCGGAGGAATATCAAGAATATCATTAAGGCACGCACCCATGTCACTCATCTCACGTTGTGTTGTGTTATCAAGAATATCATATTGATCATTATTCGGAGGATCCGGTTCACCGTGATCCTTCCATTGTGTATAAGTTGGGTCCCACCCATTGTGGCCTATGTGGTATTTAAGACCTTCGAGAGATACCCATGGAACATTACGACAACGACGACACGGACATTTTATGTTTCCGGAACTATTCAATAACGGTTTGCAATGATCGAGGAAGGCGGCAAGACCATCAAGAAATTCTTTTGAACCACGATGCTCTATACGGGTCCAACTCTTATCAATTATCATAACTGCATTTTTATGATGCAATCGGTTATTATATGCACTTAATTAATGATTACGAGTTGTTTTGTTCACCTAGCGCAACTATGGAAGGCAATCCTAACCCACTCTTGGAATGATTTGTCCCATATATGAATGCGTATAACTGATTTACTATTTGAGAAAATTTCGGCAGCATTTCCCCTCAACTCCCCAAATATGTGCATTAAGGACATATTCGTAGGAGTAAAGGAGAAACACTGTCGAAATAATCTCAAATAGTAAATCAGTTATACGCATCCATATCCTAAATGAGACAAAACATTCAAAAAGCAGTCCCAAACAGGGGACTTTCCGAAATTAATTTCTAATAAATTAATTTCGGACGGGTTTTCTATAGGATGATTAACTTCGGACGGGGACTTTCCGAAATTAATCACTAAAATCCTAAAACATTCACAAAAGTCTAACAATATGATAAAGTTATGATAAAGTTAAACAATTAATAGAATATAAATACATGTTACACTTTTGCAATTGATTCACCACAAAACGTTATGATAAAGTCCAAATCACAGTCCATATGATAAAGTCCAAATGTTACACTAATCGAGTATTAATCCCAAACAAGAGCATTCAATTCTTTAACGAAAAATCAGACTCTATTGCAATAGATTTATAAATGATTTTCACGTTTACATGAAATTCAAATAGGACATTCTAAATAGAATGTATATTTATGTTCCTATTACCTAATCAACATATTTAGCAAGAATACTCTAAAATGCTCGAAAAGTCAAGCCCATCCATTTGTTTTGTATCATAACTAAGTGTCACTTAACGCCCTATTTGTGCATAAAATAAGCGGAACATTTCACGCAACATTTCACAAACATTTAGCAGCTAACGCGCCCTACTTCTATCCTACACCAACTGATTTTTAAACACAACATTTCACAAACATTTCACGCAACATTTCACAAACATATATAACAACATACTGTCTCGGCAGTCTCGGGCTCTAGGCTGTGGTCTCGGGCTGCAGTCTCGGGCTCTTGGCTGTGGTCTCGGGCTGCAGTCTCGGGCTGCGGTCTCGGGCTCGGGCTATATTAAAAGAGAGCATATTAATATATAAAAAGTTATAAAAAAACTGTTGTCGGTGACATGTCGTCGGGATACCAAAAGTTTAAAAAAAAATAAAAAAGGGACAACATTACCTCTAAGATTAAACAAAATTAACAAAAAACAAAACTAATAAAAATCAAAATTACCAGCTGTGGTGTCTCGGCTGTTTTGTAGAAGAAGAAGAAGAAGTGGGGAAGAAGAAGAATTAAACAAAGGAGGGGTTGAGGAGTGAATTAAACATGAGAGGAGGAGGAGGAGAAGGTGCACAGTGGTGCTCGTATAGTTGTGGTGGAGCTGTGGTGGAGCTGCGGTGGTGTAGGAGGTGGAGCTGTGGTGTCGTAGGTGGTGGGGTGTAGTGATGGTGGAGCTGTGGTGGAGCTGGAGTAGTGGTAGTGGTGGAGTAGTGGTAGTGGTGCACACTGTAATGATGGTAGTGGTGGAGTAGTGGAGCTGGAGTAGTGGTAGTGGTGGAGTAGTGGTAGGAGGTGGAGCTGTGGTGTCGTAGGTGGTGGGGTGTAGTGATGGTGGAGCTGGAGTAGTGGTAGTGGTGGAGTAATTGTTAATCGCCGGCGAGATGAAGTCGGTGAAGAATAAAAATTATACGTTTTTTTTTCTAAGTGTTGACCAGATCTACTTTTGATATAACTTTTAATTTTACCGACGTCATGTCGTCGGTAACGTAAAAGAATTTTGTCGTTTATGGTTTGGCGGGACGTATAAAATTTTGGTGAAAATTTTGGCGGTTATATTACCGACGACAAGTCGACGGTAATATTATAAATACTTTTATAAAATTATAAGAAATAGTTTTATAAAATAAAAAAATAAGTAGTTAAATTTTTTATTTATTATAAATACTTTAATAAAATTAAAAAATATATATATAAATAGTTTTATAAAATAAAAAATAAGTAGTTAAATTTTTTATCGTTATACACTAGATGTTTAATGAACGAGCCGAGATGTTATGGTTATACACGAGATGATTAACGAACGAGCCGAGCTGTTATGGTTATACACGAGATGATTAACGAACGAGCCGAGCTGTTATGGTTATACACGAGATGATTAACGAACGAGCCGAGCTGTTATGGTTATACACTAGATGTTTAACGAACGAGCTGAGATGTTATGGTTATACATGAGATGTTTAACGAACGAGCCGAGATGTTATGGTTATACACTAGATGTTTAATGAACGAGCCGAGATGTTATGGTTATACACGAGATGATTAACGAACGAGCCGAGATGTTATGGTTATACACGAGATGATTAACGAACGAGCCGAGATGTTATGGTTATACACTAGTTGTTTAACGAACGAGCCGAGATGTTATGGTTGTACACGAGATGTTAAACGAATGATCCGAGATGTTATGGTTGTACACGAGATGATTAACGAACGAGCCGAGATGTTATGGTTGTACACGAGATGTTAAACGAATGATCCGAGATGTTATGGTTGTACACGAGATGATTAACGAACGAGCCGAGATGTTATGGTTGTACACGAGATGATTAACGAACGAGCCGAGATGTTATGGTTATACACGAGATGATTAACGAATGATCCGAGATGTTATGGTTATACACTAGATGTTTAACGAACGAGCCGAGATGTTATGGTTATACACGAGATGTTTAACGAACGAGCCGAGATGTTATGGTTATACACTAGATGTTTAACGAACGAGCCGAGATGTTATGGTTTTACACGAGATGTTTAACGAACGAGCCGAGATGTTATGGTTATACACGAGATGTTAAACGAATGATCCGAGATGTTATGGTTGTACACGAGTTGATTAACGAACGAGCCGAGATGTTATGGTTATACACTAGATGTTTAACGAACGAGCCGAGATGTTATGGTTGTACACGAGATGATTAACGAACGAGCCGAGATGTTATGGTTATACACTAGATGTTTAACGAACGAGCCGAGATGTTATGGTTTTACACGAGATGTTTAACGAACGAGCCGAGATGTTATGGTTATACACTAGATGTTTAACGAACGAGCCGAGATGTTATGGTTATACACGAGATGTTTAACGAACGAGCCGAGATGTTATGGTTATACACTAGATGTTTAACGAACGAGCTGAGATGTTATGGTTATACACGAGATGTTTAACGAACGAGCCGAGATGTTATGGTTATACACTAGATGTTTAATGAATGAGCCGAGATGTTATGGTTATACACGAGATGATTAACGAACGAGACAAGATGTTATGGTTATACACGAGATGATTAACGAACAAGCCGAGATGTTATGGTTATACACTAGATGTTTAACGAACGAGCCGAGATATTATGGTTGTACACGAGATGTTAAACGAATGATCCGAGATGTTATGGTTGTACACGAGATGATTAACGAACGAGCCGAGATGTTATGGTTATACACTAGATGTTTAACGAACGAGCCGAGATGTTATGGTTGTACATGAGATGATTAACGAACGAGCCGAGATGTTATGGTTATACACTAGATGTTTAACGAACGAGCCGAGATGTTATGGTTGTACACGAGATGTTTAACGAACGAGCCGAGATGTTATGGTTATACACTAGATGTTTAACGAACGAGCCGAGATGTTATGGTTATACACGAGATGTTTAGCGAACGAGCCGAGATGGTATGGTTGTACACGAGATGTTAAACGAATGATCCGAGATGTTATGGTTGTACACGAGATGATTAACGAACGAGCCGAGATGTTATGGTTTTACACGAGATGTTTAACGAACGAGCCGAGATGTTATGGTTGTACACGAGATGTTTAACGAACGAGCCGAGATGTTATGGTTGTACACGAGATGTTAAACGAACGATTCGAGATGTTATGTTTATACACTAGATGTTTAACGAACGAGCCGAGATGTTATGGTTGTACACGAGATGTTAAATGAATGATCCGAGATGTTATGGTTGTACACGAGATGATTAACGAACGAGCCAAGATGTTATGGTTGTACACGAGATGTTAAACGAATGATCCGAGATGTTATGGTTGTACACGAGATGATTAACGAACGAGCCGAGATGTTATGGTTGTACACGAGATGTTAAACGAATGATCCGAGATGTTATAGTTGTACACGAGATGATTAACGAACGAGCCGAGATGTTATGGTTGTACACGAGATGTTTAACGAACGAGCCGAGATGTTATGGTTGTACACGAGATGTTTAACGAACGAGCCGAGATGTTATGGTTATACACTAGATGATTAACGAATGATCCGAGATGTTATGGTTATACACTAGATGTTTAACGAACGATCCGAGATGTTATGGTTATACACTAGATGTTATGGAGCCAAAACTTCCCTCCAAAAGATCTATTTTTTTACCATATATAATAGTTAGCAGATCTGCTCTTAACCACACAAACACATTATACACTCTCAAATCCTCACAACCACAAACACACACTGTTATCATGGTGAAGATGGCGGAATTTGAAGCTTTTGCTTGTCCTTGTGGACGAGGAGACGTAATTCTGCGACAATCGCATCGACCTCACTCCCGTGGTAAACAATACTATGCGTGTCCTTTATCCAAGTTGAACAATTACATACTTTTTTGTGTGTTATTTAAATAATTTGGTTAGTCGTTAAAAATTATAGTTTTTACTCTTTAACAGGGTGGGACAAAGGAGTATGGATGCGATTTTTTTTTATGAAAGGATGAACGACTAGCCAAAATGACCGCTTCTGTTAGAGCTTCAACGCCTCCAACTCATTCCGCAAGACCATCCACAACTCCAACTCGATACACTGCAGGACCTTCAACATCAAGTCCTGGAAATACAGAGTGCTCAAACTGCATCAATCTGAATCACCAGATAATGGTACTCAATAAAATGCTAGAAGTGTATATGCATCCAAACAAACACACAACTGATTCAGCTGCCTTACTTCACGACCTTTATAATGACATGGTAGGTGATATGGGAAATCTTCGTATGTAGGTTGTTGTTGTTGCTGTTATTGTTGTTGTTGTTGCTGTTATTGTCGTTGTTGTTGTTTGTTGTGTTATTGTTGTTGTTTAATAAAATGTTGTTGTTGTTGTGAAAACTGATGTCGAACGTGCTTTATATTTTTAATTTGTACGCTTTAATGTTGGAGGCGTTGTGAAAACTTAAGTATCCATCAAGATTCAACCATAAGGGGTCGTTTGGTTTATGATGTCCAAACAGGGCCGTTTGGTTTATGTTGTTTTCTTAACAACAGCCCACAAGAGCCGTTTGGTTTATGCTGTCCAAATATGGGTGTTTGGGATTGCTTATTTCCTGCACCAAAAGGGTGTTTTGGTTTATGACCTTATTTGAAGAAACAACATCACAATTAACAAACACGAATGCACACATTTTATTTAAAACACGCAAGAGTTCTCAAACGAAAAACTCGACAACCAAACAAAACAACTCAAACTAAATAACTCGACAACCAAACGAAACAACTCAAACTAAACAACTCGACAACCAAACGAAACAGATCAAATGAAACAACATTTTTTTTTTTTTTTGCGGCTACTTCCCGCTTTGCTGGAACTCGCACCATCTTTTCCCTTCCTTGCTCTCAGTTCCTTGATACGTACAAACGTAGCTTCGAGATTTGTTACTCTATTTTCCAGATTACCAAATTCGGTGTTGAGGTCCAACGTGCTTTCAGCTTCATCGTCACCTCCAATAGCAGCAGCTTGAGCTTCAGCAACACGTTGAGCTTCTGCAGCATCTAGCTCTTCCAAATACTCTCTATAGTACGGCTTTCTCCTCAACCATTCCAGAATCTTGTCCCTTTGCCACGGTGCACAGTTCTCATAAGAACCATATTCATCAAAAATTTCCCAGCCCCAATGAAGTATAATTTCATTATACAGGAGCTCGTGTGATAAAGCCTTCGACCATTCCTGTTCCGGCGTTAAACCATCCATTGTTATGTGTGTTTTTTGTGAGAATTTACGTGTTTTGTGATAATTTTATTATATGACATATATATAAGTAAAAAATTGGCGGGGTGGAGGGAAATTTTGGCGGGAAATATCACCGACGACCTGTCGTCGGCATAATAAAGGCGGGAAAAACCCCGCCCAATTATTCGCTATTATTCACAAGAGGGAAAAGTCAAAAAATTTGACTTAAATATGTGCCGACGTCATGTCGTCGGCGTCGTTAAACTAACGGCAAAACAATTCTTAATCATTCGCTAATCCCACGCTAATCACAATTATTTTTTGGTTTATACTATGCCGACGACATGACGTCGACATAGTTTTGGCGGGTCAAATCCCAGGTTTTCACCAAGTCAAACACTAGAATCATTTTACCGACGAAAAGTCGTCGGCATAATACTGACATAAAAATTCAACGCAACCTTGGCTTGGTCAAGTCATTTTTTTGTCGTTTAGCGAATGCTGCCGACGACACTCGGTCGTCGGCACGGTGTCCGTCGCCCGTGCTATGTTTTCTTGTAGTGCTAGAAGTACGTAAACAAATGGCTTAGTAGGCCAATTTTATTGAATACATAATCTGAAGTGGAAACCATGCATGCATGCACAATATAATGCAACCTTATATATGGCTAATTATTCCAACTTGATCTCGATCCCTGAGACAGTTAGATCTTCGCAACCTGTCCTTGCCACCAAAGCCACCAACGCATACTCTTCGTCTTCAGTTTTTGTGTCCTCCAAAAGCTCATCTAAACCGAACCTCGCTGCACTTGGCATCAACATTCCACCTTGGTTGCCACCGTGTGGAACCTGTGCAAAGGAACCAGCAAACTCAGGATCACATGGTGTTGGCAGCTCTGACTTCTTGGTATCTTTGTTAACTTTATCATTCACAAACACGTCGAATTTCACAAACTTGTTGCTGTTGAATTGTATCCCGTTTATACACAAAATCTCCTTCTCCTTCTTCTTCTGCTCGGGAGTTCTGTTTGTAGCTGGCCTCTTCACACGAACCTTAAGAAGTGGCTCCACGCGCTCTGGGGTCTTAAAGGGTCCATCTACTGGTTTTACCTCTCCAACAAGAGCGCTCGATAATTCTTTGGACTTCACCTTACGTTGGGCTGGTCGACTGTTCTTCCAAGGGGTCTCTGAGTACTCAAAATCGTATTTGAGCTTCTCTATGTTGACAGAGTCTTCGTTATAGACACGTACAAGATTCTCATTCTCGTCATAGAACACATATGATGCATTTAACCAGTCAGCCACTTTCGGTTCTGAAGCAATGCGTAAATCCTTCCACAGTTTCCACATACGGTCGACGTTTGCATGGTGAACGTAAAACAAAGGGTCATATCCCGCAGAGTAGAAGTTGCCCATGTCCTCTCCATTTGGACTAGTAGGATCACTTCTTGATTGACCCACCCATATGTGTACAGCAGTGTGAGAACTCCTTTCCACAGACCCGGCTGACTTCTTATCAGTCGGATCCTTGCCAGCTGTGTATTTTCCTCCGAAGAAGCTTTCGGAATTACTTGCGTTACTTTTCAAATCTCTGTACACTACACTAAGATTGCAGGCTTTCAGTCTTTCACTGTCTAGTTCTTTCACATAATCACTTTTTTCCTTGTCAGTAGGACTGAAGAACAGATTTACTACTTCTGGTGGGAGATGACCCTGGTTCCGGTATTTGTCATAGAGAGGATTTGGGTTTCCGTCATCATCTTTTTCATCTACAAAAATTGGAGGAATTGTCATTCCTTCTGGATTGTCCCAGTTCCAGTAAGGTAACGCGAAATCGGAATCCCCACTGTACTTTCTGAGAATTCTTTCATAGAAATAAAGGTACCAACGATGGAATGGAAAGAAGAGCCATGAGTCATGAATCTCGATATCGATATCTGGGAAACCGGTATCGACTTGAGTGTAACCACTGTTACAATAAGCACAATGAATTTTAGCTTGGCTCACGAAACTGTGCGGGTGGTCATCTGGGAGATCCCGAATGGCTTGAATGGCTTTCTTGTAGCTATCCACTTGCTTTTTCGACCCATTACGTGCCGGCCATCGCACCCTTGTCTTTTCTTTACTTGGAAACTTAAACGGTTTAATCGTCTTCCCGAGGTTAGGAGGGCAGCATTCTAATGTCCTATCAGAGCCCTCTTTATAGTTTGTTACTTTTGCGACCTTGCATGAGGACGTGATATCAGGAGCCGTTATGGGAAGAGCCAATGCTGAAGGCAACGAAGCGACGTTTGCAGCGGTATAGAGTCCACCAAGCCCCACGAGGAGGCTCCTTCTGTCTACATTATTGGGGAGTACAAGCTTTTGTGTTTCGGGTAGTATAAGTTGGTTTTCATTGTCTTCTGGTGAAGCGGCGTTGCATGAGACTCTGAACCCATGGGCTTGCTTGGTTCGAGTCTTGAAGGATGGTTGGGTGATGAATGGTGTGTTAGTGAACGTAGACTTTGGTGTGCATGAAGAGGTAGTGAAAGTGGTGGAAAGGAGTAGCATTATAGTAAAGAAAGAGGAGTACGTGTTTGTGAATGCATGTATTGCATGGTCCGTGAACGACGATCAATTTATAAGGATTTCATGTGTAAAGAGGACATCTAGACGGACATGCCCGGTACCACTTTTAATTGTCACAATATATAATTGGTGAATTTCTCAAGATAAGGTCCCAAATTTCTGTTTGTCGCATCTAATATCTAGAGTTTTCGTAGCATTATTACAGTAAATGTTTGTCGTTCTAAACTTTTAGAAACGTACGTGTTTGGTTTGTGTACATTCAATAAGATGTTTGTAAGATTATTGGTGAAAATCCTGCGAAAAATCAATAAGATTTTGGAATAGATCGACTAAGTGGATAGGACATGTAAGCATATCGGTATGTGATATCCATAGAATTGTTATCTCTGTAAGTCGAATTTGACTTTACTTCGGATTTCCCTTATCTCGTTTCTTGTGTTTTGTTATTCTGTTCATATTTCTTTCCCTTTTTATTTATTTATTTATTTTTATTTTTTTTAAGTTCATATTTCTTTCCTAAAACACGTACCTAACTATTTTTCATATATGATGCAGTATCATTGCATAAATATAAAAACACTCATCAATTACTCCTACTTTTGAAAAGAAAAGTTTTGGAACAACGACGAATTAGGTTTCATAAAGTGTGGGATTAGTTCGTATTTAAAATCATGTTTCTCGAGTCACGTTTGTTCCCTATGATCATATTTTATAACTTGAAGAGGATCTTTTATCCGCGCTTCGTTGCGGGGCGCAGGGTATACGCCGAAAAATTTACGTATACGATTACATTTAAATTGGGTTCTAGTTTTTACACCTAGCAAGTTTTAAGCATATACAAATAATTACTAAATTTTAAACTCACAAACGATTTTTGACATGTCAGGGACTATTTTATGTCAATTTAAGTTACAAAGGAAATCTTTAGGGGGAAATTACGTATTTTGAGCTAAATTGTAAAGAGCAATTTAGGTATATATTTATTTTTAAAAAAAAAAGAAAAAAAAAAAAAAAAAACCTTAGTGATGATTTTTTCAAGATTAGGTAATTAAACTGTAGAGAGCAATTAGGTAAATTTATGTTACAGGTTTGGTCCTTAGGAATGGATTTCGTAGCGTCGTTAAACAGTAGTAGGGGTGGCAATCGAGTCATGTTCGTGTTGACTTATCCGGGTTCGCGGGTTGGCGGGTTATTATGTTGTGACTAATAATCACTCTTTATCACACATGTATGCTCGTTATGCACTAGAAGAGAGATGGGACAATGGTGTAAATGGATCGTATGTTTTAAGAGAGATAGATAGATGTTGAACTTTTCTATTGGCTGCACATTACACACACTTGAACCACTGCCTAAATGAGGCATTTTGAACTTTAAATACTACAAGGATTATGCCTTGTGGGCCTTGTGTGGGCTTTGCTCATGGGCTGGGCTTTTTACATATAAACTAAGACTAATACAAGCCCATAAAATACAAAGTTCTAATATTAATGAATGACCATCACTTTAACTATAAAATTAAAGCTAACAATCTCCCCCTAAGGGATGGTCATTCAAAATATGCACTACGTGATTAGACCTTTAGACTTCTGGGTCTTGAACTTTGTGTTTCTTTGTTCCTTCATGCATTGTGATCTTCATCGTATCGCCTTTTGGATTGATCTTTGCCTTGATCAACATCTTCATGTATTTACAGCGTCATTTCTTCCATTGTAGATGTTGAGACATACGATGATCGATGGACTTTCTTCAGTACCTGCATAAAACAGTTAGCAATAAATCGTCCAGCTCTTTCTAGATTCAGATCTCATTATGACACTTACAGCTTATGTTCTTTTTGGTGAACACAAGTGTATTTTATTGGAAGTGTTCCTAAGAGATCTTTTGATGAATCTCATGGCTCTAGACTCAATTATGTGCATTTTGGTTTTAGATGTCGGAGGCGTGGAGCAGAGTGCCACCTTTTCAATATCAACACATCTCGGAGTGAGAGGTCGATAGATTATGCATTGATCTCCGTGAGAAATGAAACAAATATCTTTTAAGAGATATCTGAGTGGCTTGGAGGGGTTTGTGCACCGCGTCACTGGGTCCATGACGTCTTGTCTTCAATATCAGTATCACCTTAGTAAGTACCGATAGCATATGTATTGACCCGGTTTCTTTCCTAAGTTTTCATGGAGGGCTATTTCTTTTCACCCTATCATTAAACTTTTCTTTTTCATTTTCAACCTTCTTTCTCCTTTTCCTCTTTATACTCTTTTTTTTTTTTCAATCATACCTAAGGACTTCTAATGCTAAGCTATTGGAATTGTCCTTGGGTAGATCCCTCCGGTTCTGGCGGATCATTAGACATTACCTAACCATAATCACCTTATTACACCATGATTATCCTAGATTTGTTGATCGCATGCCATAAAACCATTTGTGAAAATCTCTCAAAGTGTTTATGAGAAAACACATTTAGTTAGCACTTCGAGAGTTTTGTAATTTCTGAAATACTCCCCCTTCACATGTGCTCATGCATTTTTGCGATAAATTGCACATGTTGGGTAGAGTTCGCACATTTGAAATGATCGATTTTCAATGAACATGACCTTCGCGAGACACGCTTACATCACTAGTTAGACTAGCTTGAAATTATTACCCGTCCGGTCATATCAATGATCATCTCTCGAATTGGTACATTCTACTCAGACAAGTCCTTTGCGAGACACGTTTACATCAATGGTTAACCATCTTGAAATTATTACCCGTCCCGGACTAGTCTTTTCGATTACAGACATTTAAGCTTCGTCAATTCGATGGTATTTTCTGAGTCTTTCTGATGAGCTCCTTTGAGATTCGAACCATGATCACATTTTAATCACATTTCTCCCCCTCAAAAATAGCATTTCGATGGTATTTTTGATACCGTTTGATTAAAATCATTGTTTTTAGAAAGCTAATAGGGAGAAACGATTTGCATGAACTTTTTGGAACAAATTTCTTTTATGAAGTACTCCCCCTCAAAACTTGCATTGGTTTTGAAATTTTTGAAAACTTTGGAGCGAATGGGGAGTAACAATTTGAAAATCTTAAGCAAAATTTTTGAAAAGTTTTGAAAAACCTTTTGAGAAATTTTGAGTAAAATTTTGCTTAAGATTAAGAAGTTTGAATAAACATTGCATGAAAACTTCTTTTCTTTTAGGATTGTTGCCATAAATTGTACAACAGGGTCCTTTCTTTGAAAAACGGGTTATGCACTGTTATGTGTGCATAAGCCAAAACGTTGAAGCCCGGGTTGTAAGCTGAAATACTTACAAGCCATTTAGATTTTAGGATAAGTGCTCGAAATTTTTGATGAGGCACTTTCCTTTCTTTGAAGCTCGGGTCCTAATCTGATGTGATTAGAAGCCATTAAGTTAAGCGCGGGTTTCGTACTGAAATGCACGAAAGCCATTTTGACCAGATTAGACAACAACTTTTGGAACCCATTTGAGCACTGCACCAATGGGTTTAGCATGTTTTGCAATCCATTTGTAAGTTGTATCAATCTGATTCAAAGACGTTGAATTCCAACGAGGACTGAAAACCGGTTTATCATCTGGAAATAACACTCGCGGAATCAACGGAGATTTAAAAATCTTTTTCAAAGCAGAGTCCTTGTGTTGCAGTGGAAGTGTTTCAGAGTTTGAAGGACTTTGCTTTGGTCTCCACACTTGCCTTACCCGTGTAAAGCGAGATTGTGGAGTTTGAAATCTTGAAGTCTCTTCATGAGACATGTTTGACCTTGAAAGCTTTGGAGGAGTAGGTGTTTCAGAAAAACGTGGTTTCTTTGAAAACTTCCTTCCTTTTTGCAAAGAATAGGTTGTAAACTGGGAAACCTTTTTCGAAAATGGTTTTGAAGATTTACCTGTGTAAGTCTTCTTCGAAACACTACCCTCTTTGGGAAACTTGGTTGAAACAGGATATTTTCCTTTTGAACGGTTAAGATCATCAAACTTTGTTTTCAAGGCATTGTATGATGATCGCAAATCACTGTATTCTTTTTGAAGAAGATCTTGAGATGCCAATTTAGATTCCAAAGAAGCAATTTGTTTCAAAAAATGATCTTTTTTCGGCTTTTGAATCATCCGTTTTACGAGCCAATTTTCGTTCGAAAACAATATTTTCTTTTTCAAGTCTTGCAAAATATGTTTCGAATTTGTTCGTTTTGTTGAAAAGATCAGTTTTTGCATCCTCAAGATCGTTTGTTCGTTGAGCTAAAAGTGTTTCAAGCTCAAGCACTTTTGTTTGAAGCGCATGATTTGCATTGTCTGTTTCAAAATCTGAAGAAGTAGAATCAAACAGAGGATTTGGATAGGAAACTTTTGTAACTTGATGCTTCAATACTTCAGACTCCTTTTGTTTCGTGCTTGATTTTAGATTCAGAACACGTGAACGCTTGATTGAATTAAACAGGTTTTTGTAAGTCTGTTTCAAATGCTCATTTTCTTTTTGTAATGATGCCACAGCATGTTCCAATTCAATATTTTTCGTATCAAGTTCATCCAAATCAAACTTGATATTGGCATCATCACAATTTTCTTCAAAAATCTTTTCCTTTTCTTTGAGCACTGTTGTCAAAGGGTTTTTAGAAGAAGCAATTCTTTTTGATAATTCTTCTTTGACATCAGCTACCTCTTTTGAAAGTTCGGCGATTTTCCTTTTGAAACAAAGATTCTCAGATTTCAAAAAATATGTATGATCAGAATCCACATTCTCATGCTCACGATTGACATACACAGACTTGAGTGACTCAATTTGATTTGTGAAAAATTCTTTTTGAATATCAAGATTTAAGCATTTTGCATCAAATTCATCTTCAAGAGAATGGATGTACTTTGAATCTTCTCTCATATCAGTGACAAGAAGTTTTTCGAAATGTTCAAAACTGAAATTGATATTTTTCACAAGAGGTTCAATCTCATCTTTTAAATACTTGCAGACTTCCCTTTTTAGCCAAGTGTCTGATGACATGAGACGACGGTAGTCACTCTCGGTGTATTGTTGTTTTGACAAAATGACCTTTAGCGTGTGGTCAATGTGATATTTAAGATTACAAAACTGTTTCCTTGCTTTATTTTGCCATAGATTAGCATCATAAGTAGCAAGTTGAACTTCTTTGAAAAATCTTTTCACATTTGTTTCTTTTCTTTTTAAAGGTGGTTTTGGTATTTCTGACAATTGTATACAACCATACACAAAGCCTTGGTACGAGAGTGGGCTTTTTGTTTTTTTGACTTTTAAGCGTTTTTCTTCTGCCAATTTTTCATCTTCTTCTGATATGAACAGAGCATCAGTCGGCAAGAATTTATGTTCCACCTGATCTGTATTTTCAAAACCAATTCCTGATTTTCCCTTATGGACTTTGTCAGCTTTAGGGATCATCATTTGAAGAGTTTGAGCACTTTGGTCTGTTTTTCGAAGTTTTTCTTCAAGATTGTTTGAACGTTTTAAAACCTCTTGATTTTCATTTTCAAGTTTTGTATTAACAATCTTAAGATTTGAAGTGTTTTCCTGAAGCATTGAGTATCTCATTTTTAGTTCAACATTCTCTTTTAAAAGCTCTTGGACCTTTCTGTTAGCAGGGCCCAAATTTCTCTCCACATATTTCTGACCTTGAGATTTAAGGTTTGAGATTTCAGTGTCTTTGCTCTTTGTTAATTTTTCAAGCTCTTTGGATAATAAGATGTTTGTTTGCTTAGTTTTGCGATTGTCCTCTTTGCACTTTTCAAGTTCATGTTTGAAATTATGGATTAAAGAAGCAAATATGGCATGATCTTGATCATTAGAAGATCCATCCTGGGCAGGCTCACCTCCATTAGGATCCATATCTGGGGTTGTAGGAGTGATATTACTATCAACCTGTTTCACCACATATGTGTCACTGATGGACTCTGGATGCACAGGATGTGTCTTGTCATGAACAAACATATTCTCGAACAAATCAACATTATCATGATCGTTTGAATGTTGTACCGTAGCCACAATTGCAATGTCGGATGAAAGTCTGATGTGGTCAGCTTCAGTATCCCAAACAGCTTCATTCCTGTGTGAACCCTCAGCGTCCGAATCGTATCTTGGAGTGCTGCTTTCAACATGCTGATCTGAAGATGTGTCTGTTTCCGTGAAGACCAAGCTAGCATCAGATGTTGTACCCTCATCGACCTTCTCTTCTTCTTTGTTTGCCTCTTTCTCATTTCCCACCGATTCCTTTAAGAGCCGTTCTCTTTCAATTTGCTCTCTTTCCCGTTCCTGCTTCTCCATTTCAATTCTTTCCCGTTCAATCACTTGCTTCTCTTCCCGCACTTCTTACAGATGAAGTGATCTTTGAGTAAGCCGTGATTCCAGTAAGTCTATTCTCCAACGCAACTCATTTCTAAACGTTTCAGCTTCCAGGTCACTTGTGACGCATCCACTCCAAGTTTCGATATTAGAATCATAACCCGGATATTTTTTGACTATTCTGAAATCTAAGTCGAAAAACCATTTAAAGTGCGCCTTGAATGCTTGATATGTTTCAGTGCAGTCAAATCCTCGTTCAATTTGGTTCTCTATTCGAAATATGTTATTCAATAGTTTCTCTCTGAATGTGCTATAATCCATTTCAGGTTCAAGGAGTCTAGCAAACATTCGATCAAAAGCATATGATTCCACTATTGACATTTTTGCTTTTGTGAGTCTCTCACATAGACTTATGATTGCTCTAAAGTGTATGAGACATCGTTCATTTGAGCGAATAGAGTTTTGCATAACCTGAGACATTTGTCCCTCTTGAGAACTTGATTCCATTTTCCTGAGATGTGTGACAAAGTTGATTCAGGATCGTTGCAACGAAATAGGAGATATTTGTTGAAGGTTAAGTTTGGTTTTTGTTGTGAAGTCTTGTTGTGTTGTTGATGATGGTCGAAGTTGTAACAAATTAAATAACGTTACGAAACTTGATTCAAGTATAATTAAGACAAAGTCAAAAGTTTACAATCTCGACAAAAGATATGTAAATTACAATTTAGATAAACACGACAATTTCTATAGAAATTTCAATTTGACCAAAATTTATAAAAATTATGGCAAAATATCAATTTAGATAGAAATATATCTAATTTATAT
Organism: Artemisia tridentata subsp. tridentata; assembly: GCA_021014915.2. NCBI lineage: Eukaryota > Viridiplantae > Streptophyta > Magnoliopsida > Asterales > Asteraceae > Artemisia > Artemisia tridentata. The sequence goes on from CP139502.1 coordinate 317,495,910, forward strand.
AAATTGATAATTTATATAAAATCTAACACTTTTATACAAAAGGTTAGATAACCGTTTGTCGAAGTATTTTACACTCTTATACAAGAGTAAAAATACCGAGTTCACTTTCGAGTTGACGAAATTACGTTCGAATCAAATCCTTAAAAGTTATCTAACTTTGAAGTCTTTTAATCACAATTGCGAGGGCCAAAAGTGTCAAATCCGAAAGATATCTTAAGGCAGCTGAAAGTACAAGGACTAAAGTTGCCAATTCTGAAAATTGCATCAATTGCGAGTCCAAAATGTGAATTGCGAGATCAATTTCGATAAAACAACACCAATTGCGAAACTGAAATGCGAGAAAAACACATGAATTGCGAGACAGCTCTTGAATTGCGACAAAGTCAGAATTGCGAGACAATTGCACAATTGCGAGACTCAATTGCGATACTCAGCCCTAATTGCGAGATACACCAATTGCGATACACAATTGCGATAAAAACCATCAATTTCGATAACAGTGTAATTGCGAGACTAGCAGCGAATTGCGACAAAACACTGAATTGCGAGAGATAAGCTGAATTTCGACAGAGTACTGCAATTGCGAGAATCTTGTGCAATTTCGAAACTTTTCACTTTTTCCCACTTTTTGACTTTTGAGAACTTGTGCCCACGTGAAGCCTTACAACTTTTCACCAATTTGCACTCTTTCCTAACCACTTTCCACCAACTTGACCAATAATACAAAGATCTTCCAATTAAAATATTCAAAAAACACAACACTTAAATCATTCTTGAAAATGTTCGATCTGAGAACCAGGAACAAACCCAAAAATATTCCAAACCAAGTTTTTAGAACATAAAATTAACCACAAACTTAGCACTTGATTTTTGTATGAATCGAAAAGAAATATAAAACACAAATTGTAACTTTTCTAAATAAAGAAAAATAACAATGGATGTTTTAGTTTCTAAGATCAAACAAAAAATACTCCTTTTTGTTCTTGAGACTTGCTTACAGTAGCCAAAAGAGCACAAAAGGCCACGTTTTTAAGAGATAAAAACGCAACACAAATGTATTTTTCAACAAGATTCGAACACAAGAACTTCCTACCTCGTTGACCGGCTGTTGATACCACTTGTTGTTGTCGATAATCACTCTTTATCACACTTAGATATGCAAGTTAAAACAAGAGATGAGATGGGACTGTGGTGAGTTGGATCGTATATAATATGAGAGAATGAGATATGTTAAAAGCTTTTCTATTTCACACACAATACACACACAGAACCACTGCCTAAATGAGGCATTTTGAACTTTAAATACTACAAGGATTATGCCTTGTGGGCCTTGTGTGGGCTTTGCTCATGGGCTGGGCTTTTTACATATAAACTAAGACTAATACAAGCCCATAAAATACAAAGTTCTAATATTAATGAATGACCATCACTTTAACTATAAAATTAAAGCTAACATATTATAACCCAACCCAAACACAACCCATTTATTAATCGGGTCAAGAAACTCAACCCTAACCCAGACCTGCATAACACGTGTAACCTATTTGTGACCCGTTTAACCTGTTTAAGTGAATAGGTCAAGCGGCAAATAAGATTGGCGGTTTATCTATTTAACTAGTTTAAATGCAAAAATGATATAAGGATCTCAAATATAATAAACATATCATACAAATAAATATACGACAATTTCAATGATATTTGAATTATAACCATAATTCACTTATATTAAGTACTTAACAAAATACGTTTAATTCAAATCCAACATAAAATCAAAGTTATGTATTTTATTTTTAGAGACTTATATACTTAAACGGGTTCACGGGTTGACCTATTTAATACTTACTCAACCCACTCAACCCAAACACGACCCGTTTATTAAATGGGTTAGACGGGTTGACATGTTTTTGACCCAAACCTGTTTAACTTCGTGTCGTTCATCGTGTCATGTCGAGAATTGCCACCCCTAAACAGCAGGGACTATTTATGTAATTCACATACGGATTTCGTAGCGGTCGTTAGACAGCAGGGACTATTAAACAGAAGGGACGGTTTATGTATATTTATGTTACACGTATGGTCCCTAAGAACTAATTTATGTGACATAGTTCTCTGGGACCTATTTTGCAACAAAAGTTAAATCTCAAGGATTGTTGATGATTATCGCAATGAAAAGACGGTTTATGTAAACTTTTGTTGCACGTTTGGTCCCTGATACCTGGTTTCTGTTAAATTGTTAATCCTCAGGGACCTATTTTGCAATGGCAGTTAAGCCTCGTAAATCTTCGAAAGAAGACAAGATATTATTTTTTGGTGAATAGTACAATTTCCTCAAAATTGTATATATTCAAAATTAAAATAGGTTAATTTTTGTTTTGAAAACTAGCTTTTACGATTATACTTTCTATGTCTCAAATTATTAGTCTTTTTATTGCCTTTTCAAGTAAAAGAGACTTACTAACTTCAGACAAATGTTCAATTTGGATCTAATATTTTCTAAAGATTCAATAAACCTATCTTAGCCATCTATTTTTTTATTAAAAAAAAAAATAAAAAATAAAAAAATCACTCTTTTTTAAAATATTAAGGTGACGTTTAGTTGGAAAACATTTTCTTTCATTTCCTATTTCTTGTTTTGTATGAAAAGGGAGGGGAGTTTTATTTCCACAAAACAATGAAAAATTTAGAAAACGCGTTTAGTTTGAGAAACATGTGTTTGTGTTTTCCATTTTGCAAAAGTAGAAAATATGTTTAAGTGTTGTTGTTTTATATCTCAATTCATTATTCACCTTTGTAATATTATAAAAAACATCTTCAAAACACAAAAAAAAAATATTATAAACTAACCAACTAAATTATAAAATATATCGCAAACCGTTAATCGTTACGCGAAAAGAATCATATCATCATGACGAGAACTAAATCATTTATCTATAGAGGGGCACTTCTATATACTTTCGAAGAATTTTTTTTATACATTTTTTTGTAAGTGTTAAAATATACGTCTAGAGAAGTCACATGTGATTTGCTATTTTCAAATCACATTTGAGTTTATGAAATCACATGTGATTTTATGACATCACATGTGATTTTTTAAGACGCAAATTTTAACACCAAAACAAAACTCGAAAAAAAAATTTCGTCGAAAGTACATCGAAGTGCCCGTCTACTGAAAGATAAAAAAAATTCTCGTTGCGATGGTGTATTTTTAGTCGCTTAACAATTTACTGTTTGCAAGATATTTTATTTTTTTAAAAATGTGAAAATATTTTTTTATTAATTTCGATGAAAAATGCATTGCTAGGATTGATTTATTTGATCTATAAAGAATATCAGATTTAAATTGATCACAACTCACTAACTTCATGTTTTCTAGTATCTAAATGCATGAAACATTTAATGTTTCATTACTAATCAATGTTTTAAAAACCGGTTTTTTCGACGAACCAGATTTTTCACCGCGGCCGGTCGGACCGGTCAAACCGGCCGGTTCAACCGTTTGACCAGTCAAAAAAATTATAAAAAAAAAAAAAAAAAAAAAAATTTAAAAAAAAAATAAAAAAAAATAAAAACCTGTTGAACCGGACCGGTCGAACCGGAAAAACCGGCCGGTTCTAAACAGTGAACGGGACCTATAAAAAACCGGGGTTTTTTAAACTGGCCGGTTCGAACCGGTTTTTAAAACACTGTTACTAATAATAACAACGAACTTTCAAATTTCGTTATTATAACAATTACAGGTACCTGTTTGACCGAGACATCATGGCCCGTGCGATGCACGGGCTTTGTTCACCGTAAATAATCATCGGTTTTGCATGGGTTATGTTTATTTAGTTATTATATACTTAGTTTTGATTGGGGGTACTCGACTCAATAATATGTAACCCTTCCATTAAGTCGAAAATGCAACAAAACATGATCTTTTTGATGTGCCAAATCTCAAACCTTGCTCATAAACCTTTCATCAAACACATAGTGCCCATAATATAAGATCATTATATTTGTTCCAAAATCCAAATAAAATCCCCCAAAAAATCAAACAAAAAAATGACATGTTTAAATGGGTCAGATAAATTTTTGACAAACACATGGATAATCATCAGAATAAGCTACATTTGTTTACCTTCAAAGCATTTGTTCGCTTGCCTATTGAGATGTAACTGCGATGCATGAGATTGGTTCACTAAAAGTATCATCGGTTTTGCAAAGGTTATGCGTATTTAGTTATTATATAATTTAGTTTTGATCGGAGGTATTCGATAAATAAACAAAGTTTGTTTAAGCAAGCTTTTATAAATACAAATATATAATTGTTTAGTATGAAAAAGTAAGAAACAAATCACTTCTACCTTATCTTTTACTTTCATCCTCTCACCACATATCACTCTCCCCTTGCAAACACAAAATTCATAGCCAAACACCGCTTAAGACTCCAATTCGTTCCCCCTAAATCTGCAATCAACAGTTCACAACTTACATCTACTACGACACATACACAACCTAAGATTCCAATCAATAGATCTCAACCCACATCTGCTACGACACACCCCTTTCCCTGAATTACATGTCGAATTGCACGGGGCAAGCATAATTTGTCGCTTTCAAACAACAATCGAGGATCCCTTTCACAGGTTTGCACCATTTTCAAATTACTTGATAGTGTTTGTGATTGGTTTGAAAAGTGGTTTACTTTTTGTGCTTAGGTTGTCCTTCCACCTAGAGTAAACTGAAAGCATAAAAATAAATATTAAGTTGAACTAATACTTGATACAAATTAAGGAAACCATCCATAAGTACAGTTTTGTCATTTTTATAAATTTTGTGTTATTTTTTGGTTGCAGTGCGCGCTATTATGGTGTTTAAAGAAGGTATATTTGATGACCCGTTAACGGTGTTATCGAATTGGAATGCTTTGGATTCAGATCCTTGTAACAAAATGTAAGCAAGCTGAAGTTTATTTATTTATTTATTTATTTTTCAATAAATTTATCGATTTCGTAGGAATGATATTAGCAACGATAGTGAGTTTGTTTATGTTTCCACCTATTCATTAAAAGGATTCATTGCGGAAGAAGTGTTGCAGCTCACATTCTTACAGTAATGTATGTTAGTTTCATTATCTTTGTATACAGTAAGAAGATAAATATATTAAACACGGCCTTTTGCAAACATGATGTAACACCCACTTCCATTATTCACTTAAATCTGTTGAAATCCATTTCTTTATGATAGAATGATAGAAATGCAACTTATTGTGCATTTATTTGGTTGAATTTGTTAGTTGAAATGAGTTATCTAAATATAGGTGGGGACATGCTTTCTATTCCTTTATTAGCATAAACACGTTTGATTGTCTATATAGAAAAAAATAGGTTAAGGTTTTTTGTTGTTTATGAGTATTATCTTTGGAAATTGAAGTTGGTAAGTGCGAAATCGCAAAATATTTGGATCCTCATTTCTGGTTCGAAACACTGTTTCCTCCTTGCATTGATCGAATTGATCTTTTGGGTGTGAAATTCCCCAACATTTTAGATGACTAAAATTATACCGTACAGGGCAAAGATCCTATCTGTGTTTGTTTATTTTTTTCTTTATGAGCTTTGACATATTTTAAAGTTGTGTATGTTGTGAATTTGGTACCAATATCATTAGGATGGCTCTCTAAAATCACTAATCTAGGATTCTAAATTCTTACTTTGCAGAGGCCATGGAGTCAGTCTGCAGAGGCCATGAAGTCATCCTAGAGCTATGTAGGCATGCGGTTTAAACTATTCTTTTCATATGTGCTATTAAAAATTAAATAGAGTTGACGGTCTTCTAAAAATATCGCTAATCTAGGCATCTAAATTCTTACTTTACAGAGGTGATTGAGTCAGGTTGCAGAGGTCATGGAGCCAACCTAGAGCTATTCAAGTATGCGGATTTCATTATTCTTGTCATGTTTGCTATCAAAAATTAAATAGGGTTTAAAGCAATGTTGAGCACAAAACATCACTCAAACCAAGACATTCAAATTTTATTCAACACTAAACAGTTGCTAGATCACGACACTAAAAATAAACTTGACAAAATTATAACCGACACCACCTATTAAACCCCTTATTTCCTATGCGACACTTTCCGTGACCAGAGTTGCTCACTCGTCCATGTTCTTTAGCATGCTTATCCACCTGGGTTGATGCAACAGTCTCGTCTTCTGCATCTGAATTCTCTCCCACATTTGGAATTTTATACTGCAACGTAGTGACTAACCTCCTTTTCTTTTTTGACCCAGATGCCTTTGCTGGTGTAGATACTTGTGGGCGCCTAACCAGTCTCTTAAGTGGGCTCTTGCGAATATTGCTGCTATTATCTGCGGCGTCATCATCCAAAACCTCGGTCACGTCAGGGAGTTTTGAAACTGTAAAAGTATTGGATGGGATAACATTGGTGCAGGTGAAGCTCTCAAACTCGCCATAATTATATGCATAAATTGAATATTAGAAGATTAGAAGATTATAAGCTGTGATCGTGTTTCACAGTCGAATAATGCGATGCTAGTAAGAATCTTTAAATATCCCTCTTTCCATAATTAAGTCAATTTTTAAACAACTTAAACTACAGCGAAATAATTCAGCTTTCAAGACTTCAGACCTTGCTATGATCACCTATTAGAGGTGATAAAGTTCACCGGCATTGGCCACCTTATGGTGAATAGCATATATTTATTTTGAAAAAAGTAACTCAATACATTAAGACTAATAAAACATCAAAATGAACAATCAATGATCCATCTCATAAGAAACAACTTGATGCGAGATCTGTGAACCAAGCCTTTAGTGATAACCTTTTTTGAAAAAGCGGAAGATAAATTAGAACATAACTCGGAGAAGGAAAACCTGCTTTAGTGATTGCTTAAATCGACAACGACACCTATTCATCACAAAACTAAACCAAATAATTTATCTCCACACGTCATTCTAATATGCCTTTGTTCTTATTACTGTAACATTTTGCTTCTCTTCACAAACTTTCAGAAATGACCTAGAGAAAGAACACAAATAAGGCAAGGGCAAATCAGTAAGCACCGTATAATGTAGTAAATTCAAATTTGGGATATATATACCAGTAAGTTCTGATTAGTGACATCTTTGATGTAATACATATTCCCAGAGTGTAGCCTCTACTTGAATTCTTAAGCATAAACATTTCCTGTATTTCAGATCCCCTGTTCAAGAAGAAAATATTCAATCTTTAATACTTTGAGAGTGGATTGGATCATATATGGTACATGCAGGAAATAAGATGGCTTATAATGAAAAGAGGTTACCATGTTGATCAGCAGGAGTTTCTTCACACCAAGCATGCCAAGAGTGTTCGAGAACAATCTTTCAAGCTGCAATGTGCGCTTGTGTATGTATCATTATATATAGGCATTAGGCTGATGATTACATGAAGCATTTATTGGTGAGCATATGAGAAGACTCGGTGAGCAAATGAAAAATGTAAAAACTTGAAAAGACTTGGTGACTTTAATTATCATTTATTGCAAGTTAATGCATATAAGTAGTCCAAAAGAACTACGGAGTATCATATTAAATCAATGTAACTTGGAGTATATCTATGTATTGGTTTCATATTAAACGAAATATCTCATTTATGTATTGGTTTTATGAAGCTTTAAAAGCTCTTAAAAGCTTTCAAAATAAGCTCAACATCAACGAACTTTTAGCTTAAGCATCATATTTGAGTTTCTTGGCTTGTTGCATTAATGCTAACATTCAATATGGGAACTCATTCGTTATATATAACAGATTACAGGTACCTGTTTGACCGATAAAAAAAAAAAATTGTTTTAACTTTTTATGATGCGGCACATCACGTAGCCAAGAGTGATTTGGTAATGAGATACATAGAAACCAACACCGACCGACAACTATCACGGCTTACTTACCATGTATCTGCCATTCATCAAACTCAGTCCTAAAATTTATCTGCGAAACCTCGTTTCATGTATAAACTATATCAACCTACTTTCCCAGTTATAATAATAAAAGTGTAAAGCATTAAACCCCTCGCCATAAATCACCACTACAATACCATCATATTTAAAAGAGTGTTGATTGACACACTTTTACTTTTGATCCGCACACTTTAATATACAATTTTCAAAAGCAGCATATGATAAATGTACAACTGCTTAAAGCACAGTTTAGAGTGTGCAAATTAAAAATGAGAGTGTGCAAATCATTAGCTTATTGAAAAAATCATCCTAAATTATTCGTAAGCACCATTTCTTTGCACGGGAACCACTAAAACATCGACAACTTAACTTTTGATGAATGTGTTTTTCCTTTGAGTGGTATCATATCAATTCTTATTCCTTCTCATGCTTTAATTGTACATCATATATACAATTAACCTCACGTTGCCATGGACTTAGGGTATTGGCAATGGTCAGCGGCATCCTAGCGGCAAGGGGGAGGCCGCCGGTGAACACCGCCGCCAACCCCCAAGCCGCTAGAATCCTCCCATTCCAAATCCTGCACAAGACGTTGAATCATGGTGCATAGAAATAAAAAATATGACCGTTTGGCCTGCATTTTTTGCCCGTTGGGGTTTTCAACAGTTTTTTTTTTTTTTTTTTTCTTCTTCTTTTAAATTCAAGTTTTTGTAGCTCTGATTCGTACCCACAGACAGTCTCGTCGAATGAACAAGAGTCATCCGAAGATAGTGTCGAGTTTTTGTACCAAGCAGTCAAACAGTACCCGGTGATTCAAGACACTGCAACGTCGTCACGAACATTTGTTTGGCGTGATCGCGGCGAAGCTGAAGACATTTTGATGAGAGATTATTTTGGCGAAAATCCGACCTACAACGACGCAACCTTTCGCGAGACGTTTCGTCTTCCAAAGAAATTATTTTTAGAGATTGTCGAGCGAATCAAGGCGAGTGGCAATCCGTATTTTCAAGAAGGGTATGATGTAAGGAATCATAAGAGTTTCACGGCGATACAAAAATGCTTGTCAGCGGTACAACAGCTCGCCGACGGTGGTGTTGCCTCTCAAAATGATAAATATTATAAAATGGCAGGAAGGACGGCTCGTGAATGTCTTCAAGAGTTTTGTGATGCGGTTAATGAGTTATACCGGCGAGAGTTCTTATGTAAGCCGACTGCGCACGACATTGCCACTTTGCAAAAAGCTCACGAAGAGCTACACCACATACCGGGGATGATCGGTAGCATTGACTGTACACATTTCGATTGGAGGATGTGTCCTAGGCGCTTGCAGGGTCAATACAAGCGAGGTTGCTACAAACACCCGACGATTATGCTTGAAGCAGTGACTTCATGGGATTTATGGTTTTGGCATGCGTACTTCGTTCCTCCTGGCACAAACAACGACATAAATGTCTTAAACACATCTCCACTATTTTTGAGAGAACGGAATTAAACAGCGCCTCCGAGTTCATTTGTCGTAAATGGTAGAAACTACAAACGGGGTTATTTTTTAGCGGATGGAGGCTACCCAAGTTGGTCAGTTTTCGTTAAAGCATACAAGTACCCGGTGGATCCGAAGGAAGTAAAATTCAAGCGACTACAAGAAGCGGCAAGGAAGGACGTCGAGCTAGCTTTTGGAGTTCTCAAATGTAGATGGGGTATAATTAATCGCACACTTCGGCCTAAAACGAAAGAAAGGATTTCAAAGATCGTGTACACGTGCATTATTTTGCACAACATGCTTATCAAAGAAGACGGTCGTGCGATGTCTTCGGTTCATATTATGGACCCACCAATCCAACCGCAGTTTGACGAAGACGCACTCATGGAGTTGCGAGACGAAGAAGTGAATTCACGACTACGATTTGACCTTACCGAGCATGTTTGGCCTCAAGATTTTCAATACCTCGACACACAGGAAGCGTAGTTTGGTTTTATTTGTCGTATTGTCGTTTTTAATATTTTCAGTATTTGTCGTTGTAACCGTTTTTTTTAATGAAATAAATTGTTTGTTTTTATCTTTTATATATACATAATAAATAGTTTTACATTTAATTTTTATTATTTATAACATTATACATAAATAATAAATAAATAAAATGAGGCATGATTCCGAATCCTCCAGAATCCTCCCACTGCCAACACTTTTGGCTTCAGAATCCTCCTTTTTTTGCCTGCCACATGGCTGTCCGTGATTGGTCGGTGAAAATCCTCCCATGATTCCGAATCCTCCATTGCCAACACCTGAGTAATATATGAAAATCATCAATATCAACCACTTCTTAAATAACTTCTTCCTTGTAATACTTCCCAATAGACATCAAATTCCTAGAAAGTTACCTCCCACTTGACAAACTTGTATGGGTACATTAAAGTAAGGGCTAAATTTGTGACTACCCCCTCGCTTAAAGTGTAAACACTTTCTAGACCTCCAAAAGTGATTTTATTCAAATAGACCGAGCGACTAGCGACTTTTTTACTTTTAATAAGAAGGCGACAAGTGTCACCAAAAATCCGTGCAACTTCTTTTTTTTCTGTCATGTGTAAGGTACCTTTATAGGTATTTTCTGAGCGACCTATGTCCAGCGACTGTTTTATACTTCGAGCGATCTTCTATTTTGTTCGTTTTTTTTTTGTTTTTTTTGTTTTTTGTTTTTTTTTAAGTCAAACTTCAAAAAAAAAAATATTTTATTCTTTTTGTCCCTTCATAATGTTGAGCGACCTTAATGAATTACGGCTTAGTACTTTGAGCAATTTTTTTTACTTTTCCCTTTTGTACTTATGTCAGTATACTTTTGAAAAAATATTATTTTTTAAATACTTTTTAAACACCTTTTATTTCAAATAAATGAGCGACCCAAGAAAATAATTGGGCGACTTTATTTATTTTAAGCGATTTTTTTTTTAAATACCACACACTAACCCAAAACACACACACACATATACAATCAAACTACCCCAAGACACACCTACTAAATTTCTTTCATCTTCACTTACAAGCCCAGCTACTCAAATTCAATCAAAAAATTAAAATTAAAATCAAAGTTGTAAACCCTAACCCAAAATTCTTTATGCCAATTTCAATTAATCTACTCAAACCCTACCCGGTGCCATTTTTAATTAGTCAAGCCCTAAATGGAAAATCTAAGCGGATTCTTTGATGCTAAGATAACTGTGCGTTCTAAGGTACATTTGCTTGGAAAGATTAAAGGTAAGGTGCAGTTGAGGAGATGATGATTATTGTTGTTACGAGCTCGTACGAGAGATGATTTTGCTACCCCTAAGATTCCTATAAATATGAAATTTAGAGATTTGGGGGGGGGGGGGGGTTATGTGTGGAATTTTGCGATGCCAGAATCTTGGCGAAGCAGGTCGCCCCAAGTTGCAGTTGCAGCCATGTCTGGTATCCATGTGTCACGCGTATTCTGTAAGACCCGACAATGAATTGGGCTATGTAGTTGTCTATTTACTGAGGCGATGATGAGAATCGTCCGCGTTTTTTTTATATGAATGTAACTTACTGAGAACGGTATCTTGGCGGGGTAACCTGCCTGAGATTGTGGTTGCAGCCATGGCCAGTATCTTGGTATGTTAAACTAGGCCAAAGCCTGTATGTTGGCGAGGCATCCAAACGCTAGCTAGCGGTGTTTGCAGCCATAACGGGTTTTGCTCACTGATTCAGTATTTGCGACTCTGAGCCTCATTTCTCTCGATTCCTTGCTCTCATTTGGTGTTGATTCAAACTCCAAACTGTCCTACTTTTTTCCTGTTTTCTTTATATATACCAGTTTCCGTGGTTCGTTTGCAGACATTCCCTGAAATGTTGCTGCTTGATAAGTATATGGGAAAAAGGCGAGAACGATGGTTATGGATGTATGACATACGCGCAAACCCTTTCTTAGGCCACCTGTTGTGTCACTCATGTTTGCCGTAAAGAGGCGTCTGCCATGAGTGACATAATAAATGGTCATGATAACTGCTAACTTCGAAGCTAGGTCGTTTCTGTTTGCATCTTTCAATCTTTTGATCATTTGCTGCTTCTGTTGTGGTCCGGGTCGTTAGCATCCGTTTTCTATTTTTATTTTTTCATGTACTTCGAGGTTGTTGTGATTGTCTCGGATAAATCTGAATCTTTCTCCGGATCCAAAGGCTTCTATTCTTTTCTCAAGACGAATAATTTGCAATACCGTAACACCTCGTGATTTTCCAGATGTATTTTTTTTATAAGGAATTATCATTATATCTTATTTACGAATTTCTCTGAACTCTTTTGGCTTGAAAGCAAGGAGTTATCGCGTGAAACGTGAAAACCGCACACAACGCGTACCGGCACAACCATAAACTCGATGAACGATTTGATTTGATTGATATATTATTTACGGTACACTAGTCGTATCAATACTCATTTTTATTGGAAAAAATTATTCAGAGCGCAATGGCGTAATTCTCGTGAGTTGAAACGATCGTTATCGAGCCCCAACGTGTCCCAAACCTTTATTTTATAAAAGTTTACCACAATGGCACAAATGGCCCTTGTGGTATTGATTTCCCCGCCACCCCTGTACTTTGGATGTTTACACAATTGGTCCATGTGGCTTTACACTATATATATATAGTACACTACTAGGGTTTTGAAACCCTAATCACTCACTTATCACCTCCCCAATCTCCCTCTATATCCGGCGCCGCTCCGGCCACCTCTGGCCAGATTTCGACCACCGTTGTTTTGCCTCCGTTCGAGAGTAAGAAGTCAAGGGTTCGTTTGGTTGCTACGATTCAGTGTGAAGGTTAACATTAGAGTTTCGTATATATTCGTGAGCCGCCACCACCACCGCAGCTGTCGTCATCCCACCACCTCGTGTCTCTCTTTCTCATCTCTCTCGTCTTCTCTTGTTTTTTGTTGTTTTCGTGGATTTAAAAGACGGATTAATTACGTTTTGAAAGTGTTTTCGTGTGGTGACAACGGATTTAAAATGGTGTTTGTTTGATTTCGTGTGGTGATACGGTCGGGTCAACCGACTGGGATCGGGTCGACCCGAATATGATTATGGTTTTATTCTTGGTTTTAATGCCTATGTGTGGTATTTATGTTGTTGTTATTATTTGGTCAATGTTTGGATTTTGTCTCTATTCAACACGACCCACTAGGGGTGTGTTTCTTTGGTTTCGGCTCGAAGAGTCACCCAAGTAGGGTGCTCGTTTGTGATGTTAATTAGGTTTGATTGTTGTGTCATTGTGGTGTACGGGTCAAGAGAAAACCACATGAGTGGTATTGGTATTTACTTAGTTGTGTTTGTTTAGTTCCGGTTAAGCATAAATAACTCACGTAGGGTGTTTGTTTGTTGCTATACTTGGTTTGTACTCGACACCCTCAAGGGTGCTCGTTATGCTTGAGTTGTTTGTGTTGATTTTGTTTCAAGATGTGTAAGTGTCGTGTGCTTATTAACAGTCAAAATGGGTGCGTTTGTGTTTGGTTTTAATGAGCTATCAGGCCCGCCAAGTAAAATGAAATTGCGTTTGGGTTTGTCATAAATGGGCTCCCAAGCCCATTGAAATTAAGGGTGCGTTGACTTATTTTGGGCCGAGCCCAATTGGATTAAAAAAGGTGTGTTTTATTTTGCTAAAATTATGTTTTTACTCGTGAATAATTTATAGCTTTTTAACATTGACTAACGTGGTTTATCGGTTTTGACCTTAGTGATCTTTGGTACGTTTCGGTAAATGCTGGAATGTGACATTGGGATTAATACTTGGATTTTGACTATAATTATTGGACTATGTTTGATTGATTACATTTGGACAATTATTGGACTTAAATCGATACTCGTTGGACATTGGACATTTTAGACTTATTGGACTTGAAGCGAATACAATATATTAGACTCATAACGAATTTAATATATTTGATACTTAACAGGCATACAATAAGGAAATAATGTCTATTGGACAATAATCAATAAATACACTTGAACTATTTGATTGTTTTCCATTAAATGGATTTGGGAAAATTGATTTGCAACGAAGTCTTTCGACATGGAAACGTTTATAAATGAATGGGTAATGGCGAAATTTTTGTAAAGTTCTATACTTAGACTTTACTTATGAAAGCCCTTTTATTTGAACTCGTCAAATGACGAGGTGTATTCATTTAAAATCATAAACCTTTTATTGTTTGAATTATGATTACAAACTTATATTTACTTATAAACCACTTACGTTTATGCAAATTATTTGGGATTATGGGGTAAATACCGAAACATATAGATTGACTTATTTTATTGACGTATTCCTTGGTCGTTATATTCTTGACTTCTCTTTGTCATTTCTTTCTCGACTTGAGTTCTCGTCAGTACTTTTCTTGCCTATGTCATTATCCATTCCTTTTTGGCGTGTGTATTCTTGAATCTATGTTTTCTTACCACCACACGAAACGTTGATACTAAACTTTTTACAAATATTGATTTTGAGTATTCCACGAAAACTAAGACACGTTGTGTAGCAACCTGTAGAATTCCCTAGTCATTAGTGAACGTTAATATAGTATTAACCCATCATTACTGTTCACTTAACTATTTTTACGAGCAAAATTTAAAAATTTTGTTTATTGCATTTCTATTCAAAAACATTGTTACGTGATTCACTATATGTTGGAACGATGGAACGAGCTCACTCGTGCACCACGAAAATCCAAAACATGATTAAACACCAAACGGACTCTTATTTCTTATCTTGGCCTGTTGATGAAGCGAAAAGTATACCGCTTTTAGGGGGTCATTTAAGCCCTAAATCGTATTTATTTGATCAAATATTGCCCTAAATCGTTCCTTTTGTCATTTTAGGTACTTTGGAGAAGAAATCTGGAAAAGGAAGCATTTTGGACGTTTTTGGAGCATAAAAGTGAAGAAAACGACAAAGTCTCCAAGGCTGCTGGAAAAGTACACTTGACGGCGTCAAGAATTGCTCCTGACGGCGTCATGGCTTGGCAAAAGAGGTGGATATGACAAAATACACGTGACGCGCCAGAGAGTTTTACAATGGAAAGTCTGACGGCGTCACCCTTTAAGGTGATCAAGGCCATCACGGTTTAAGTTAAAGAGAGACGGCGTCAAGCTTTATTTTGACGGCGTCAACCCTTGATAGGCCAGAGCGGATTTTGGAGGATTAAAGAGGGACGGCGTCAGGAAGACCATCCGGGAACCCTAGCCACGGGGAGGTGACGGCGTCAAGCTCTACAACGTGACGCCGTCAGCCACTAAACTCTATATATAGTTTTGCAATTGTTATTCATTGTGTGCAACTTTGTGAGGAGAAACCCTAAGACGAATTTTCTGCCATTTTTAAGGGTTTTATACCCTTGGATCTCCCATGTTTAATTGAAGATAAGTATTCATTTAATCAATCAATATGTCTATGTGTTGTTTGATTATATCTTGTTCTTGTCTTTTAATTAACATGCTAGGCTAGATTTATCTTGTGTTTGCTTAGATCTAATGAAACCTAACTATTGATTATTGGTTATTAGTGTGTTATTACTTGTATTGGATGAATGTTTATCGATGTTAGGCTTAAGAAAACTGGCTAACCTCCTATACGGTAACTTGCTTGAACGTCTTAAGAAACATGAACCAATGCGTACTAAGGTTTTTATGGTTGTATTTAATGCATGAGCGAATTCTAGTGATCCCATGTTAGGAGCTTCTTAGCCGGCTCGACATAGGAGTGAAGTAGGAGCTTGTAGAGTTGGGGAAGTACGTACGCCACCCCACGATTGGTATTAAGGAATACACCCGTCATCCACGCAATTAATACACACTAATCAACCAGTAAAAGATAGTTAGGGAGTAAGGAAATCTAAGTAAACACATTTCTCCCCATATAAGTTCCACAACCTTTTCATTTTCAGTTATTTATTTTATTTGCATTTGTAGTTATTTGGGTTAGTTGACTAGCAACTAATTCCGCCCACTCCTTCAAACCCGAGATTTTACTTGCTTTCATAAAATTATAAAAATACAAAAAGAATCTTCCCTCACCCTTAGACCTATTAGAGTAGTTTTTCAATCCTAACGACACTATTCTCCTAGAGAACGATCAATCCCCCGGTACTTGCCACTTCACTATACTACATCGGTCAGGTACACTGCCTGGTGGGGATTGCAAGCCTCTTGAGATCCCTCGAGAGGTAAAACCTGTTGTAAGGTCGCAAAACCACGCATCACCTGTTACTATTCAAGCCCATATAAATTTCAGCCCAATTTCATTTTTTTTTCCATTTATTCCACTCGACACAACTCATTTACTTAGCCTCTTTATTTCTAAAAATCGACATACAAGCTACACATTTCTTTACATGGTTCGAATCTTTACAATCTCAAGATTCAGGAATGACAAAGCTTTTCACTTAATTCGAACGTTTGATTCATTTACGAGACCCAAAGCTAGCCTCATTCGAAACACATATCCAACTCACTCGACTTTAATCAAATTCGACCAAAACCCTTTTTGTCTATACGATTTATACTTAAACATGACCAAAGAACTCTATAAACGTTTTTACACCTTGTCTATATGATTGGACACGTTCAAATGTAGTATGGACCTTTTAAAAATATCGAAGATATATAATATATACCACTCGACCTTTGCTTGATTCATAACCGAACCCTGCACATACCACTTGAACTTACACTCGAGTACTACCTAAATTTGATGCACTAAATCCTTATCTCACTGACAAGATCGAATATAAACATCCCAACTTGACCCTTATAATACAATATAACTAGTATATACATGCATGCATCTACTCGTATAACACACAAACTCACACTCACTCATTCACATTCTCACACAAATAATTCAAAGACATTTCTCTCATGCTACTCCATTCGAAAGAGAAACAAGACCAATTCTAGTCATTTGAGCCTTTTTCAAAAATGGTTAAGTGTTGAACCCGATCATTTTATGACCATTCTAGCGAGTTGGTGCAAGAATCCTTCAATCCGAGTCCATTTCATCACGTTATCACCACCATTTTGGGGTGTGGTGAGTCATTCGAACACAATTCTTATTCATACTTATGTTTTCTTTAATCTATGCATTTTTATTTATTTCATTCGAGTCGTACTAGCTTTCCACTATTTATTTCCTTTTCTCATATTCCATTTTGCATATAATCATGACCTCTTAATTATTGGATGGCTAGATAATCGATTTATACATCATACGACATTTACTTCATCATATTAACACTTATCGAGACTTAATTTAAACTCAGTTTAATTATCGAACGTACATATATTTTTTTGTTATAGTTTTGGACTAGTTCATGCGACTACAAACACACCCTATTAAAACGTTTCCATACATATAACATGGCGAGTAAATTTCACCTCTTGATTTTCCATAAGCTCAGCTAATAAGTTGCATTAATAAGCCTTCCTAATAAGCTCACGTAACACCTTTTAAAACGTGCAACCTTATCAATGTCGAACCAGTTTTAGCATAATAAGTATATCGATTGGGCTTTTAAAAAGCCCAATAAGCACTTCCGAATAAGCAGTGTTATAAGCGCTTTGGATATATTTTTAGTATAGGACCATAAAAATAGCCCAAAGCCAGGCCCAAAACGTTCTAACACCCTATGGATCAAAATCTCTTAATGGGCTTTGTTTTATTTGCGTTAAAAGCCCATTAAGCCAAAATTAAGCACTTTGGTGTAATAAGCAGTTTTTATGAACTCTAATAAGCTTTATAAAGTTGTTAAAACTTTCAAAAAACTTATCACACTATTTTTGTGATTTTTGGACTTGTTTTGCAAAACATATTTACTCTTAGGGGTAAAACTGTAACTTTCAAAAAAATTGGGTACAAACTGTCAAATCAGTAACTTAAGGGTAGAAATGGATTAAACATTAACTAGAAACCATAAAATGTCGTAATTGAACCTTTTTGGACTTATAATGTAAATATTATTTAACCGAGGACTAACGGTGCAAATATTACACCGTTAGGGTTAAATGTACAAATTTCATGAAACTACAAGGACCATACAGTATCTTAATTTTACTTAATATCTCACTAATGTTTTATACCTTTTTGTACTTAAAATCCATTTTTCGTTACGTACACTTTATTTATTTAACAAATGTTACGTTTATATTTACGTAACGTAACTTTTAACGAATACGCATAACTTATCATCCACCAACTTTCGAGGAAACGATAATTACAGATTCAATAAACATAAAAACATGATAATATTATATATAATATTATTTTTGAACTTTAAGCATTTTAAGCATATCATTCATTCACATCACAGTCCAATCCGTTATCCGACACTTTTCCACAATCATTATTCACATCCTGTCAATCTTAAACCATCGAAATCTTAGACTTCCCTATTATTCAGGTCGTGTGTTTGAGCCGTTCCCATGATACTTTTGACATAACATTAATTTGACCTTACAGCTAAGGTGAGATTTCATAGCCCCTACTTTTATACGATTTGAATTATTCTTTTGGGGGAGATACATGCTTAACTATTTTTAATTACTTTTACAAGTACTCTAATACATTTTGCATTAGTAGTCAAGATACATTATGCATTGTTATACAAGTATTCTAATATAGTTCGCATTGGTATGTAAGATACATTTTGCATGGATATGCAAGATACATTTTGCAGTGGAATGCACGTACTCAAAACACTATGACATTGATACGTATTTATATACACATCTGTCCTATTCATACTATATTAGCAGTGGATTGTAAACACACAGGTTGCAAGTCTTGTATGGGCGGGGCTTGGGACTGAGTGGATTTACAATGCCTTTGCTGTGAAATCTTTATTCAAATGCTTTATAGTCTAACAAAACTCTATGAACTCACCAACCGTTGGTTGACACTTTTTAGCATGTTTATCTCAGGTTATAAGGCGATAGTGGATGCATGGATCTTAGAGTCATTTGCATACTTGAGGACTTATATCTTTATCTTCACCATTCGATACATCTTGAAAACATCTATGTAACTTTATACTTTGAATTTCATGTTTAACTCTGATTTTAATAATTCGAATGGTAACATTTCAAAACGTCTCATTTAGAGGTCGTTTTCTGTACCTTGATCTATATTATGAAGTAATACCCCCTTGACACTACTGTTTCCGCTGCGGTAATTTGGGGGTGTTACAGATTGGTATCAGAGACTTGGTTATAGAGAACTAGGTTGCATTTAGTGCCTAGACTATAACTACTATATACATAGAGACTCTCATCCCTATCGCCTTGCATACGTAGAACTTTTCCTATTTATATCCACGCGGTTGGATGTTGTAGTATTTGTACCAATAGGGAAAATCTCAGAATTTGGTCGAGTCATCAAAAGTGTGGAGCTCAGTGATAACTGCCTATTTAACTTGATCTTGCGACAGTTCTTGTTTGATGAGACATGAGATTAAGTTAAATAAAGGTTATCACTTAGCCGCAGAAATTTGATGAATTTGCTCTAGGAATTTTGAGAGATAATCACCCTACCCGTTTCACCATTTAAGTAACGTCGAGATATGTGTGCTTGGTGATATGTACACACACTAGTACAAAAATGAGATTTAGTCACACATGCTGTTTTTCGAACAGCCACACAGTCGCCTTTTTATGTGACTAAATGTACCAGAATAAAATAAACAGCCACACTTGATCCGACTTGTGTGACCATTTCGGAATTACATCCGAGGCTACAGCCACACATTTGAATATTTTCGTGACTATACGTATCTGGTAAAAATTTTTTTTGATTTTTTAGTCACTTATAATTTGGGACGTGTGACGGATACAAATAAGGTTGAAACATTAGTCACACTATATATATACATATGTGACAAATATATGTCACGCAATTGAAAAGTGTGACCAAAATCCATATATGGTCACACGAAGTAATTGTGTATGTGGCTAAATCATATGCTCAAGTTTGTCACACATTATTTAAGCGTGACTGCTAGTTTTTGTTGAAAATTTAGCCACATATGAATTTGAAATGTGTGACAACTGAAAAGTAAGTTTGAAGCATAGTCACGATATGCATTTAAAAGTGACAAATATATGTCACACACTTGAGATGTGTGACCAAATGTCATATATGGTCGCACTAAACCATAGGCATACATGATTAAGTGTGACCAAAATTCGATACAAATAGTCACGTAAGTTAATATGTGTGTCTAAAGTTAAGTGTGTGTTTGCCTACCAATTCCTAATGTGTATGGTCACATTTAATTGTAGCACAATCATGTGACTATAGGCAATAGTCAAATTTTGTCACACATTATTTAAGTGTAGTCACAATTCGATACATATGGTCACACATTTCTGATAACTTATGCAATAGTCAAAAATTTAAAAATATCAATGTTTTGGCTCCATTGTAAGCATTTATGTAAGCATATTTTGTCAGACTATACATTCTAGCAGTAATAACTATACATTCTAGCAATAATAACTACACATGTTTATCTCATAAGCAGTAATAACTATACATGTTTAAGTCAAACTATACATTCTAGTAGTAATAACTATACATTCTATTTCTTGTCCTTGGGTCCTAGATACTCTTCCATCTTCTTGAGCAGTTCATATGCCATGTTATCATAATTAAGCTGAAGCTTGAGTATTTTCTTCCCACGCAACATCTGATGTAGAATGTCTTTGTGAAACTTTAAAGGGTAATCCTTTTCTACAAGCATGTAGATCACCAACTCATTCACAGTTAAAGCATGTACTCCACATCGTTGAAAATTTTTCCATTCTTTAACAGTATTGTGCGTTAGTCTTCTCCAACATTCATCTTCATGATTTGGTTCAAATATTACCTTCAAATAATTCCAGACTTCTCTATCATAAGCTTGTTCTGGTGTCTTATTACCAAATCTTTGTTTGAGTAATTTCCATAGAGCTATCATATCTCGTCTATCAAAATCATGAACCATGTGAAGAAAGCTTACAAACCTTCTAGAAGAACCATCATGCCTCTTAATATCGTAATAAATTGTTTCCCCATGAGATCCAGACTTATAATCAACAATGGGATGTTTGACAGTTAAAGGTTGTGCATCCATGGCTTCTCCTACAGAGTCAACTACAAGTTCAGTGTGAGCTTGCATTTGTTCTTTAGCAACAGCTTGCTCAGTTTGTTCTTGTTTTCTCTTTTTACTGCTTTCTATTTCCAACTGTTCACATGCTTTCTTTGAACTGTCATTCAAGAAGAGTTCATTGTTTCTCTTGGCAATTGCATACAATTCTTCAATGCTTTTATCATCCAAGAATTTCAAATCCTTTAGTTTTCTACTGGTCACATTCTTCAAATATCTTCATATGAGTAGATGTTTATGATGTACATATTGGGTGTTGTTGATATTAATATAAATTTACCTATGCAACAAAAAAATAAAAAAATAAAAAAATACCTGCACATGAGATCTCTTCATTGTTTTTGAGTGGGTGGCTTGTTCTTCTTAGTTGCATATCTTTGTTCTGCATACAACTTCTTTTTTGCATCAAATTTTTCTTTTCGCATCCTGGCTTTTTCATCTACTGAGTACTTATCTTGCTCTTCTTTATGTACTATTTTAGCAAGCTCACAATCAGCTTCAACCTGAGCCCTTTCCTCAAACCATGAAGCTATTAACTCTGCATTTTTTTGCGCTTGTAATTTTTCTGCATACTCCTTGTCTGAAAGAATCTGAGCAGCTTCTTGAGCATCAAGATCAGCCACTTGTCTTGTCAATTCTTCATCTGTAATAATTGGTTGTTGTTGTTGTTGACTAGGTGACTAAACTTAAATTTCTTCTTAGGTTTTGCACTCCTCATCTTTGTTAATATTTGATCCATAGTCATATCATCATCACCTTGAGTAGCAGTAACCTTATCAATAGCAGGAATAAATTTAGTCTCAGTAGCACTAACATCAATAGCAGCAATACTAACTTCAGTCTCAGTATAGAGAACTAACCTTATCAATAGCAGGAATAGCAGGAATAACTGGCTCACTAGCAGGAATAACTGGACCACTAGCAGGAATAACTGGGTCACTAGCAGGAATAGCTGGCTCACTATCAACAGTTGTAACCTTGCCCAAACGCCTATCCATCACCGCTTCATTCCCTTGGTTATCAGCAACTAGAAATTCCATTGGATCACTCTCTTCACAAATACTTTCACCCTCTTTATCCTCCCCTGAAACTTTGCTTTCATTCCCCCCCTGTTTGGGAGCATCCTTAGAAGCTTAAGAAGATTTAACCTTTTGTTTGGGAATTCTTGATCCTTTGACTCCTTCTAAATACCTAACCCTTCTCTTCAAAGCCTTTATCTCCCCACCTTGAGCTTTGATGACTCCATCTTGGGAAGAAGCTATTGCTCGCAGATCACCAATTTGTGCAGACAGCTTGGCACAGGTATCCTTCAATTCATTCAAAAGTTGCAGACTATCCTCACCACTTCGGCTTGTGTTACCTAGCCCGAGAGGTGGATCACTGGAAAAGTTAAGTTCAGTCTCACCCCTAGGATGAACATCCGAACCCCCCATTGTTTCCATGTGACTGGGACCTTCACCTGAATCAGTTCCAGAGGAACTTTCTTCATTAGAAGTTGTCTTGGTTCGGGTCTTAATGATGTTACCACTGTCCTGTGCTGCTGCTAAGCTAGACACAGTAGTGGCAGCCCTTGCCAACATGTCACTCTCCCCCCCAGTGACATCCTCATCTGCAACAGTTGGTATAGAACCACTAGCCTGAGGTAGCTCAGTGTTCTTGGTGTTAGTCCTACGTTTATAGGTCTGTTGTTGTTGTTCTGTGGGTGTGTGATGGGTACCAGCTGGGATTGCTGAACCTTCACCCATTTGGGTTTGGGCTAGTGCCAACATTGTTGGAAACAAAGGTGTCACTCTCCCTGAAAAATCTTTTCCAACCCTCCTCATATTAGCAAAAACCTTTTTGGTAAGGCAGGGAGTGGGAGAAACATTTTTGTGACTTTTCTTTTTTTTAAATTGGTTGTCCAAAAAGAGTTGCAAAAACCTTGGATATAGAAAATATTTAGCCAAAGAACTATCCAAGTTCTTAACCATATTATCAAAAATTAATTTTGAGAAATTAAATCTTTGAGTATTTTCAGCCAAACAAATTATAGCAGAAGCTAAATTACTGCTAAATTCATTCCATGCAGTGGTCTTTGGACTTAGACACACTAAGACAGTATGAATTAAGAATTTCCACTGAGGAGAAAAATTACCTTTTTGGAACTTTAAAGCATCTGTATATCTCTCATAGCCCATCAGTGCAAGTTTTTCAAAGATTGTAGTATTTGGAAGATTCTCAACTCCATTAGCATCATCTAGGAGAAGATCTCTTCGAATAAACGCCTCTGTAATGATAATCATCTGCCCATCTACAAGGGCATGGATTTGTGCTTCCCCATTAATAGTTTTGACTTTAGCAGACGACCAAAACTGGATAATGCTGGAAGTATATATAGTAGGTTTTACTGTTAATGCAAACTTAATATAGCTTGCATTAAGGAAATCAATGATCTCAGTAAAATCTACAGACTCATTGGATTTTTCTAAAAAGGCAACATTATTATGAGGTTCGGTAAAAGTTAGGTTCGACATTATGATTTGATTTGGGGGTTTTGCAATTTGACGATTAAAATTCGATTAGGGAGTGGAAGAGAGAGAGTAATGTGTGCGTGAATGTGATTGTGTGCAGCAATTGGGGTTTATACCCTTTAAGTAAAAAGTGATACAAACTACCCTGCACTCCCAACCACTGCTAAAAGGATACCCAGCAGTACAACGTTTCGCTAGCAGTACAATTGTTTACCTAGCAGTACAATAATAATAACTGAATTCAAATATCATAAACTTGTAATAATAACTGCATTCATATATTAAACCAAGTCAAAATAAGTTTACATAATTTACATAGGCAAAATATATAAAGAAAAGATACATTAAGACACATATTTACTAGCTTCAATACTTCTGTAAACATCAAATATTTTCTCTCTTTCTTCTTCAATTTTTTTGTTCCTCTCCTCAATTTTCTTCTGATGCTCCTCAATGACCTCTAAATCTTTCTTGTTCCTTTCTTCATTCATCTTTATACGCTTGTTGTGAATTTCTAACAATGCGTTTTCAACACCATACTGGCCTTCACTACATTTCTCCCAAATATGTTGGGATATGCCAAATTTTTATATTTTTCAGGCATTGGTGGAGGAGAATCATCCCTTGGGCGTTTGTTTTTGTTGGAAGAAGGAGTTGAAGAGGAGTCAGCCATTGAAATTTGAAATTTATTTTCTAATGAAATATCAAAGGAGTTGTATATGGTACGGTTGATTATGAACGGTTTTCCATGTCGAGTTGTACAAATAGGCTAGAGAGGTATACGAACGGTTCCCAATACTTTAGGCGGGAAGAGGGACCATCGAGAGGCGCCAAAAGTAAACAGATGGATAATATTGATCGGATTTGGTTTGTGTTTGGTTTGGATTTGACTAGTGTAGTTGATCTAGAAGTGTGTTTGGTGTTGGATTGACTAATTGACTTTTTCATTAGGGTAATTGATATTTTCTATATTAATGATGTTTAATGTAATTTGTGTGCTAACTTTAATGACTAATTGACTTTTTCATTAGGGTAATTGATATTTTCTAGTACATGTTTAATGTAAATACATGCTTTAATATCTATAGCAGTCTGAATGTGTTTGTGTGTGAGATGTGTTTGAGAAGTATGGGTATATTTAGGCCACTTCCAAAAATAACTCAGCCTTAACAAATTAAAATTAAAATTGAAATTCAAACGTAAGATAAAGTACAACATATTAACACTGCGTTAACGCAGGTTAGCCCCAACAATTAAAATTCAAAATCACATTAATAAAATGTGTGCATTTGTACCCTATAAATACCAATGCTTCTGAAGTACAAGTCACACAGAAACACATTCCAAACTTCTCAAATACTCAAGATCCAAGCATCTCAAATTCAAGATGTCTTCCAGAAAAGATTTCGGGCAACAATTTCCAAGCCCACCTCGCCAAAAGGATTTTGGCCAACAATTTCCAAGCCCACCTCGCCAAAAAGATTTTGGCCAACAGTTTCCAAGCCCACCTAGCGAAAATGAAAAATTCCATACTCCACCCGAGCATATCTTTCCGGTTTTCCAACCGGAAAATTTTCCGGTGAATAATCAACCTGAAAATGAACTGGTGCAAAATCCACCGGTTCCCAACCAAGACCCAAATCCGTTTGGGTTAATTGAGGAACAACTTAGGCAAGAGGAAGCAGATATGCAAGTCCTCCTGGAAATGGAAGCACTTGAAAGAGAAGAGGAAGCTGATCGTTTGGAGCGGCATGCCAGGGAGGATGAAGAACGTAGGCAAAGGTGGGAGTCTGGTTTTTTCACACCTTCCGAATCCTCTGAAGATGGTTACCCAGATTCAGATGATAGTTTTTATTAATCGTTCGTTGTTTATGTTAATCGTATGTTGTTTATGTTAATCAATCGTTGTTTATGTTAACGTAGTTTTTATTTGACATTTAATGTATTTCTATTTCATGTTTAATGTATTTGTATTTGATACTTTATTTTCAATTTATAAATTGAATTGAATTTGAATTGAATTGATAAATTTTAAATATATCCCGCCCTTTTGTTTAATTTTAATTTGAAATTTTAAAATTTAAATATCCCGCTCGTTATTAATATGTTGTACTGTTACTTTACGTTTGAATTTGAATAATACTCGTACGGTTACTTTTACTTTCAATCTGATTTTTAAAATAGCCTCCAACGGCTAGTTTAACGGCTTTCCACTATCAAAGCCACTTTCACAACACTTCGTTTTCTCACACAACTTCTTATAAAACTCTCTCGCAAGTATCACTAATTTTAACACAAACACTGTGGCAAACAAATTAACTAGCAGAGGTGTAAAAGGCTATCCTCACCCGATTACGCAATGAACAAGAAAAAGAACTCAAATTGATTAACAATTTGCTAGGTGAGATAACTCGTATTATGCTACAGATGCATAATCGTGCTGATCCAGAGGTCGAAAGGGTGCGTGAGTTGCCTCAAGACCATCCAGCTATCAGGGTTGGTCTAGAAATTAAACTCTTTAAAGAAATGATGAAACAGGGTCGAAAGGTTGCGTGAGTTATTGTTGGGTGTGTTGATCATGTACAAACATATCATCTCGGCTCATTCGTTAAACATCTCGTATACAACCATATCATCTCGGCTCATTCGTTAAACATCTCGTATACAACCATATCATCTCGGCTCATTCGTTAAACATCTCGTATACAACCATATTATCTCGGCTCATTCGTTAAACATCTCGTATACAACCATATCATCTCGGCTCATTCGTTAAACATCTCGTATACAACCATATCATCTCGGCTCATTCGTTAAACATCTCGTGTATAACCATATCATCTCGGCTCATTAGTTAAACATCTCGTATACAACCATATTATCTCGGCTCATTCGTTAAACATCTCGTATACAACCATATTATCTCGGCTCATTCGTTAAACATCTCGTATATATACAACCATATCATCTCGGCTCATTCGTTAAACATCTCGTATACAACCATATCATCTCGGCTCATTCGTTAAACATCTTGTGTATAACTAAAGCTCAGTTAATTAAGGGTGAGTGTGTTAAAGCTGACGTGGCAGTGTGTTAAAGTTTAAAGCTGAGTTATTGTTGGGAGTGGTTAGAGTATTTTCTTTTGTTTTTTCGGTGGATTTTAGCGTGACTTAATCTTAATACCGCCAATTTTGTCCATATAATATTCAACTACGTACGGATAACTGATACCCGCGGGGAAACCCGAAAAACCGATGGATAATATTAATCGGGTATCCGGTGGGATATGGGGCGGGTACGGGTATATTATAAACGGGTTCGGTTATGGGTATACTAAAACCCGCCCCGAACCCGAACCGTTGCCATCCCTATTTACCGGCTATAGCCGGATTTCACCGCCACGTCATCACCATTAGCATTTTTTTATTTTTTATTTTTAAAAAACAAATCTTGCCACGTCAGCTATAGTTAAACCAAACCACAAATTCAATATTCAACCAGCAATTAATCCCTTTACCCGGTCATTTGTAAACACACACAAAAATCAATAAACCCTAATCAACACACACATTCTTATGGCAAACACAAGCACGCAAACAATGAATCCAAATAACAAAAAGGTAATTAGTAATTTGTGTTTTGTAAATGTAATTAGTAAGGGTACAATAACTAGTAATTATGTAAGTATTTTGGTTTGTTAAATGGGTAGTAGTTTGTACTGTTGATGTGATGGTTGCACAGTATGATACATTATTTGCGATTATTAAGATAGTACTCTATAAAATTTGGAGCCAAAATTTTGATTTATTCAAGTTTATGCTTTAATTAACAGGTTCAAAGGCAAAATTTTCAAATAATTCAATTTTTAATTTCAAATTACAACTTGGAGGCAAATTTTTGGATCGAAAATTTTTGAATCACAACGATTCATATTCTTGGTGTATAGCCTCTTTTCTCTCCTTAAAAAAAAGACTGCAAAGAAAAAACAAAAATCAAATCTTCTCTCACCATTACTCTACAAGCTAAGCCATAAT
Organism: Artemisia tridentata subsp. tridentata; assembly: GCA_021014915.2. Lineage (NCBI taxonomy): Eukaryota > Viridiplantae > Streptophyta > Magnoliopsida > Asterales > Asteraceae > Artemisia > Artemisia tridentata. The sequence continues at coordinate 317,523,588 of CP139502.1, forward strand.
CATTTTCTTTTACCCTTTGTTGCTCAAGAGTCATGGAAACTGAACCCATTGTTGATAACCATACTTTGCTTCCTCCTGATCATATTGTACATGATGATAACGCCTTAGAATATGAATCCGAAAAGTCTTCTGATGAAGAAGATATAGATGAGCCTGTAACCAACCAAACACCTGAGATACTAGCTAAGAGGGGCTCAACCAGGCTAGTAAAGTTTCGCGCGAAGCATGACAAACCTGGTGCAATAAAGCTCAAGGTAACCTTCGATGCATTCGGTAGGGTAACAGGGGAAAACAGAGCTGTGTTTGTGAGTTTTTTAGGAGATGTGGCTCGTGAGCAGATAGGTGTGAAGATTCTACACGGAAGAAGGTGAATAAAGAATCAAGAGATAAACTATGGGATGAAATCTTGGTACATATATACTACTATTTTGTAACCCAGTACTACATAAGTTTATGTATGCAGTTACATTATGTGCAACTAATTAACAACATTGTGTTAATCTTTTCAGAAATTTTTTGTTGTTGACGTGAAATACAGAAAATTGATAATGATTCGTCTTGGTAAAATGCTAAGGAATTACAGAAGGAAGCTCAAATTCAACTACATTTTGCCCAACCTAAATACACCTTCCAAACTGAATGAAGTCCCGGACTTGTATAATACAATAATGAAATCAGAAGACTGGGTCGAGTATGTTAAATACACGACCACCGAAGCATACAAGGTTTTAATTAGTCATCTTTAATTAAGTGTATATGTCATTTTATTATTTTCAGTTTGCAGCATTACCGCATCTAAACGCCTTATGATTTTGTGTTTTTAGGAGAAATCTGAGGAAGGTAAAATGGCGCGTTCCCAAAATATTTATCAGCATAAAATGGGACGAGGTGGATATGCTTATGTCAAAGAGAAAATGGTAAGATTACACAATGTTTGTTTTACCAATTAAGAGACGATCAGTATGAGAAATGAATCTGTTTACATTGCCCAATTTGCACATTTGCATTAATACCCTCATATTTTCGATTATATTGGTTTAACTGTACATGTGTAAGCATCCTCATATTTTCATTTATCTTGGTTTAACTTTACATGGGTATGCATTTGATGTTTATTAGATCCAAAATAAAGAGATTGAAGCGGATGAAGACCCCCCCCCCCCCCCCCCCCCCCCCCCCGTGATGTAATGTGGGTGAAAGGAAGGGTAAACAAAGACGGCGACTACCCAAATGATGATATTAAATCAAAGGGAGATGAACTTGTAAGTTTGACTGCTAATTCTATTATTATGCTTATATAGCAGCAACATTTAACTGTGTACTAGCAGTAGTAGCTTGTATACCAGCAGTAACTCTAACAGCATCAAGAAGACTTTTAATCCCAACATTTCCTATATTTTTTGTGCAGAAAGAAGCTGATGACAAGATCAAGGAAGGAACCTCGAGTTTTGATGATGGCACTGATGCCATGACATTTGTATTTGGTAAGGAAAAGGCGGTTATGCCAGAGGAGTGGGAGGTGCAGTAACATACAAAGAGTATTTTGGCCTTCCTCGAAGAAAACAAGAAGCCGATGAAAAAATTGCCTTACTTCAAACTCAACTGGATAATGAGAGACGCGAGCGTGAAGAAAAAGATAAATTGATCAAGAAATTGTCCGCCGAGATGGCCGAAAAAGATGTGCAGGTCAATAAATTATCCGGTGAGGTGGAAAACACAAATATAGTGCTTGCTCAAATTCTGCAACAGTTGAATGATAAAGGGATGAATATAACTCTGCCAACTGAACCATCGCCAATAGCCTCAGTTGTAAGCCATTTTTTATGTTGTTAACAATTTCATTTTCTAATGCTAACACCACTGATGCTAATGATACTAGGCATTGAACATAAACTGATGAGTGACTGTATTTCTTAATTTATATTGCAGGTGACTCCAAAGACCATTGACAATATTGCAGGTGACTCCAATGGCACTCAGACAAGTGGTGTTGTAAGTCCTAAAGATGCGGGAATTGAGGAGAAATCCAATGGCCTTGAAACTTCTAAAAAGGTAACGGAAACAATGGTAAGTATAGTAATAAAAGATCGCCCTTTGATTTTTGAATTTTACATACATGATCGACTAATGTACCGTGTTTTATATATACGTATAGGAACCTGCTGCTAAAACTGTCAGGCCTAAGCATAACCTTAAGTCACGACGAAACGGGTCTCCAGATTCCCAATCGCTACAAAATGTGTCGTCTCCAACACAACCACTGCCAACAGTATGTATTTCAACATGTTTCTTGTTACTCTTTTGTTTAAATAATGTAACATGTTTTATATATACATATAGGAACTTGCTAAAACTGTCGGACCCAATAAGCCAAAGCAAAAGAAGCGACGAAAGGGTTCCAGATTCCCAATCGCAAACAAGATGTGTCTCAATCACAAGCATGCCAACAGTATGTATTTCAACCATGTTCTGTTATTCTTTGTTAAATAATTTCGAACATTTACTTAATAAATACTTTTTTTGTAACACTTAAGTGCTAACTGTGGATTATAAGATACATAAATATTTTGGCATTTGAAGGGGATATACGTATATTTCCTTTGGGTACCGTATACCAGTCTCATGGAAAGCAAGTGCTGCATAACCGACCACTCCCAAGTGATTGCTACAAAGTGTCGATTGATGAATCGTTAGTTGATGCAGCATGCGTACCGTACGTAGCAAATAATTGGTTAAAAATAGTTAAGAATGTTGAAGGTAGTTTCGTTGCATGGCCAAAGGATCAAGTTATTTTTGAAGAGGTGGTACGTACATGTGTTTTTTCAACCTACATATATAATTATTCATATGTAATTCAATGTTTGATAGAAGCGTCTTTTGTTTACTACAGGTTACACCAACAAACCATGTGACTAAATGTGTACCACAGGCACCATCGAAGAAACAATATATATCTGCTAACGACTTAAGGCAAACTGCTAAGGGGGTGAAGGTTCAAAAGTCTTTAGATATTTGATTAATTAAGTACGACATTACAATTGTATATTTTGTCCAGTTATATACATTCGAGTTTAATTCAATTTGAAATTTCTTGTGGTTTTTAATATTGTTTTATATATAATATATATACTCATTCCAGCAGCACTAGCATAGTACTAACAGCAGTAACTCTGCTTCAGCAGGACTACCTTAGTACTGCTAGCAGTAGAAACTCTACTCCAACATTATTGGTCACTCTTTGTTTAATTCGATGTGTGACTAAATAGTACCAAAGGCCACACAAAATAAAAATTCATGTGACCATTGGATGAACAATAGTCACGCAAAATACATATTTCTTCACTTTAAACAGCATATGGTCACACTTATTAACAACTTTGGCCACTTTATGCTTAATTGTATGTGACTAAATACCCAAAAAAAGCATGCTTTGTGTGACTAAATATTATAAAAGGCCACACAAACATAAAATTCAAGTGGCCATTGGATGATCAATAGTCACACAAAATACAAATTTCTTCACTTTAAACAGCATATGGTCACACTTATCAACACTTTTGGCTACTTTATGCTTAATTGTATGTGACTAAATAACCAAAACAAACATGCTTTGTGCGACTAAATATTACAAAAGGCCACACAAACATAAAATTCATGTGGCCATTGGATGATCAATAGTCACACAAAATACACATTTCTTCACTTAAAACAACATATGGTCACACTTATTAACACTTTTGGCCACTTTATGCTTAATTGTATGTGACTAAATACCCAAAACAAACATGCTTTGTGTGACTAAATATTACAAAAGGCCACACAAACTAAGAATTCATGTGACCATTGGATGATCAATAGTCACACAAAATACACATTTCTTCACTTAAAACAATATATGGTCACACTTATTAACACTTTTGGCCACTTTATGCTTAATTGTATGTGACTAAATACCCAAAATAAACATGCTTTGTGTGACTAAATATTACAAAAGGCCACACAAACTAAGAATTCATGTGACCATTGGATGATCAATAGTCACACAAAATACACATTTCTTCACTTAAAACAGCATATGGTCACACTTATTAACACTTTTGGCCACTTTATGCTTAATTGTATGTGACTAAATACCCAAAACAAACATGCTTTGTGTGACTAAATATTACCAAATGCCACACAAACTAAGAATTCATGTGACCATGGATGATCAATAGTCACACAAAATACACATTTCTTCACTTTAAACAGCATATGGTCACACTTATTAACACTTTTGGCCACTGTTTTTTAAATTGTATGTGACTAACTCAAAAAAAACAACACACGCTGTGTGACTAAATCATCACAAACGTCACATTTATTATATTTTCATGTGGCCATAGGATGGGAAATAGTCACACATACTGATGAATCCAACAAAACTTGTGCCTAATTAGTCACACATATTCGGGTTTTGGTCACTCTTTTTCAATGAAAACGGCCACAAACTAAACAATGTGACCATATGATACCTACGGTGGCGCGACTTTTCGTCACACACACCCAAAAAAACGTGTGTGACTATATGCATATAGTCACGCATTTTGGGTGTGACGAAAGCCACATTTTGTACCAGTGACATGTGAATGGAGGCAATTATAATTATGGTGGCCAACATAATTATAAATGCATCATGACCCACGTGGACATATGTAACCATGCGTACGTTAATCGACATTGGCACCCCTTTAGGATAACAGCTAGTGATGGGGTTTTGTGAGAACGTTAAGTATAGATTGGATAGTCAACAGTTTTCCCTCATCTCTGACGTTCGCTAAATGTCCTTCCATGTAGAGAAAATGGCATCAAGGAGATCATCCCGCAACACTAACCGAGGAGGTGCGACACTAAGGGGTGGAAGGACTAGTGAACGTAGAGGTAGAGGAGGTGATCGCGGCATTGGTAACAACGATAACGATGATGGTGGAAATCTTGATTTTGCCGCCATCATCGCTCAACAGCTTCAAACCTTGCTTCCTACTATTATCACCCAGGTTGGCAACCATATCAACAACTCGGGAAACCACGGAAGCAGAAATGACGACACCAATGGTGTAGGTGGAAATGATACTAACAACAACACGGCTGGGTGCACATATAAGGAATTCACTGCATGCAAGCCAATGGAGTTTGACGGTAAAGGAGGTGCGTTGGAGTATACCCGATGGATTGAAAAGATGGAGTCAGTGATCGACATCAGTAACTGTGGAACGCATCAGAAGGTGAAGTATTCTGCATGCTCGCTGTCAGGGAAAGTATTAACTTGGTGGAACACACAGATTCAGGCTAGAGGCAGAGAAGCAGCTGTAGGTATGACATGGGACGACTTCAAGGCACTACTAAAAGAGGAATACTGTCCGGAAAATGAAATGCAGAAGCTGGAAGGTGAACTTTGGCATCACACTATGATAGGGGTTGGTCATGCGGCCTACACAGATCGATTTCACGAGTTAGCTAAACTAGTTCCTCATCTGGTTATCCAGGAATCAAAGAGGATCGAGAGGTACATCTACGGTCTTGTTCTCGAAATTCATGGAACTGTGAAAGCAACTGAGCCGGTTACAATCCTGTAATACCCGAAATTCCAAAACATGCAAAATGACCAAATTGCCCCTGAAACATTAAAATTTTATTTAAAGCTTACATGAAATGCCAAATAAATCTCAAACCTTTGGTAATGAGCTACATATGAAGTGAAATAATTTTGTGGCAACATTTTAATGTTTTACAATGTACAAAAATACTTGTCACACCTAAAAATACTTTATGGGCCGAATTTAATAATTATGTAAAATTATTATTTTGTTAATTTAATTAAATCTAATAAAATGAAAGATAAGCACAAATAAATATGGAAATAATGCATAATTTCAGCTAATTGATCTCTTTAGCCATTGATAGCCGAAAATCATGCCATCCCTCCCCCTCCACTCGGTTCTTAATTTATCCTCCATTTATTTTTCCACCAAAAACCCTAAAATAACAAACCAAAAATTCTCTCTAGTCCATCCGATTTTCTGGAAGTCTTTGGGCAATTTTATGGTGTTCATCAAGGTCTAAGGAGGCTGGGAAAAATAAGCTTTGGGTCGCAGAAAGCTTGGTTCGATCGTGGGGATTTACTTGTGTCGATTATTCAATCCGAGAGGTACCAAATTACTATGCCTAATCCACACGTTCTAAATTCAGTTTAGTATTTTTCTAATGTTATTTAGATCATATATGACTCATATAAATTGATAGAATCGATTCATGCAAGTTTAAATGATCATACAAATTTTAGAGAATAAAAACACAAATAAAATACAAATCGGTTCATACGATTTTTTTGGGTCATGTACATAATTTTTCTAGGCTATAATATAATCATATCACTCTGGAAAAATGTTTGTTTGATTTTTTGAAGTTTAGATCGATCGTGGTAATTTTTGTGTTCTATCGGGTTTAAAAGAAAAAGAAAAAAATAATATAAAACCTAATCGAATGAAATTAGGTTTAGGGTTTTGTGGATGAATCTAGTGTAATTAATGAGTTTTAAGGATGTTTTGATGATTTGGTAATGATTGGGAAATTAGGGTTAGGGTTTGTGTATTTAAAAAGTATACCGATTGGAAAATAAAATTCAAAGGGTGTGTTTTGTAATTATTGAAACTTGTGGGGCATTTTTGTAAGGTTATTTAGATCTGGGGTAATGTATTAAAAAAATATAAAATGAGAGTCCTATGTGTAAATATTGCGAGTAGAAGATTTAATTGGTAATTATGTTGTCGAATTGAAAATTAATTAAATAGAGGGACTAAAAGTGTAAATTCTGGAAACTTAAGGTTATTCTGTGTAAATAATGATATAAAGGGTGTAATGTGTAATTTTGAATATTTAAGGGCTTAATATGTAATTATTAATAATTTGTGATTCGAATTATAAGTTTTGTAAATTCAAGGGACTAATTTTGTAAATTATGAAACTTGAAGGGTAAATCGTACCATATGTTAAATTAAGAAGTATATTCTGAAATTTTGTAAAAGTAAGGGCTTGATGTGTAAATATAAATATGGTAAGGGTTAAATTGTGATTTATGTAAATATAGGTTTTAATTTGTAATTTAATTAACTAAAGGGGTGTAAATTGTAAATTGTTAAACCTAAAGGGTTAAAAGTCTAATTCTGGATAACTCATGATTTAAAATGAGTAACTTGTGATAATTTCATTTTAAACCTTTAACTTTGGTATATTTATATTTAAAACCCTAATTATGGAAATCTGCTAATTATGGAAATTTGCTAATTATGGAAACCTGCTAATTAAGGAAACCTGCTAAAAATAGAAAGTTACTAAATATGGAAAGTTGCTATTTTTGGAAAGTTACCTGAAAAGGAAAGTTACTAAAAATGGAAAGCCGACTAAAATAAGTAATCTGAATTAAATAAGCTTTTAATAAGACAGTCGTGAATTCGTGTAGATTCGCCGAAGATGGAGTTTGCTTCCGACCTTTATATTTTCTGTTATGTTTTCACTTGCGGTATAAGGTACAGATATTCTGACATTCTCACAGGTTTCTCATGAACTCTTTCTCTTTTATATCTTGTTCCCCTTGAACTTTGCTATGTTCCCCTTGATTTGTGAACCTTGTTATGCTTCCCTTGATTTGTGAACCTTGCTATGCTTCCCTGATAAATTGAACCTTGCTATGTTCCCTTGATACTTGATATGATTCGTTCATCACCCTCTGACATGAATATTCAAACCCCTGGATACCTTGAAGGTTCATTTGATATTTTGAACTGGATGCTAAAACCTTTCTAAATTATATATGAAAATGTTTTGAGAAAAACTATTTCAAAACGATGTTGTTGAGCACGATGCGATACCACTTTTAAATGTAATTTGGCTATCTTTTGTGAAAAACTAATTTTAAATACTACTGTTATGAAAATCGTTAGTAAAGATAATTTTATGAGAATCATTTGATTAAGTTTACGAAAACTACTTTTAAAGACTATCTTTATGAAAAACCGTTTTGAAAGATCACTTTTATGAAAAACTACTTTGAAAGATTATTTTTTTTATGAAAACCATTATTAAATGATTGCTTTAAATGAACTTTTGATAGAAACTTCTGAAATGAACTGTTGCTATGAAATTTTGATTATGACCCTTTGATATACTTAAAATGGAAACTTGATTTGACACACTGATATAAACCTTGATCTGATATACTTAAAATGGAAACTTGATTTGACACATTGATATAAACCTTAATCTGATAAACTCTTATATGAACCTAATTGATTTTGAACATTTGATATTTACTTCTAGAATACTTAACATGAACCTTATGCTATGAACCTTGTTATATGACCCTCAGATTTTGACATGATATTTGACCATGACCCACGGTTTGATACCCGAGCCACCACTTGTTTCACTAGGCATGAGGGTTTCATGTCCTTGTCATTGATGCACCGATGACTTGACTCTAGGGTAGGAGAGTGATGACCTATCCCGTCCCTGATTTTATTTGTTATGTAGGAGAAGAATCTGGCCTACTGGGGCGCATGGATGCATTCTAGATTTGATATGTTTCTGTTATTGTTTAATGTTATATCTGGTGACTGATGGTGTGTGCAATACACGTCTTTCACATATCTGGGAGCTAGCTATTCCATTTGGTTATGTTTGAGATGATATGATTTGGTCTGTTTCTGGGGTCGTGGTGGATTACTGTCCCGTTATCCTTACCTTATAACCTTTTTCTTTTCTCTTATTCTTATCCATTTATCATCCCTCGACTCTTATTATATCTGCATGACTTTTACATCTTTTACATTTTCACTTTCTCTACTACTGCTTTGTTATCGTTATATCTGTTCACTGAGCTCTCGTAGCTCAGCCGCATTTCTTTTCCTGCGGCAGGTTTTAGTAGGAAGCTGGGAATGAGTGGAGAGTACCTTGGACTTAGAAGATTGATAGCTATTCGGGATTAGAGATGATTAAAGTTATTATATCTTAGAATTTGTATTTATCGGAAGTTTCATTTGTAACCTTGTAGTTTTCAGTATTTCATTTGTAACCTTTGAATTCTTGTATTACTTTAAATGTATGCTTTGTTTGATCTGATATGAAACCATTATTGTGACATCTTTACCCTTGTCGGGTTGGGGTGTTACAATTTATGGTATCAGAGAGACAGGCTGCGACTTGTAATACATTTACCCTTGACCTGTGAAGTTGGACCATTAGGTTTCCACTGTAGGCGCTCATAAGATAACCTGTAAGAAATTGCTTTAGGATTTCCCAATAGGAATTTTAAGTTTTGACCGGTGAGGAATGGGTAGACTATAAGGCATTTGTTTAAGTAGCATTGCTTCTGCATCACTATGATTCGTGCCTTGCTTTTGGTTAAAGCTTATTGAGATCACTTTTGGAAACTGAAAGCTTACGCTTTGCACCACCTAAGATTTGAAACCTAAATAAATCTTGAAAGCATTGAGAATTGCATAGTAATTGCCTGACACTATTTGATCCTTGTCTTCAGATTCTGACTCCGACCACTGATCCTTTTGTTAATCATTTTAATGCCTCTTCGGGCATTCTGAGAATCTTCATGGCGATGACATACTTAATACATTCTGTTATTTGTCTCTTGCTTTTGATAAGCATCTACAAATTTTCCGACGTTATTGATGCGTGGTTTTGCGACCTTACAACAGGTTTTACCTCTTGAGGGATCTCAAGAGGCTTACAACCCCACCAGGTAGTGTACCTGACCGATGTAGTATAGTGTAGTGGTAAGTACGGGGGATTGATCGTTCTCCACAGGGAATAGTGTCGTTAGGATTGAAAAACTATTCTAATAGGTCTAAGGGTGAGGGAAGATTCTTTTTGTATTTTTATATTTTTATGAAAGCAAGTAAAATCTCGGGTTTGAAGGAGTGGGCGGAATTAGTTGCTAGTCAACTAACCCAAATAACTACAAATGCAAATAAAATAAAATAACTGAAAATGAAAAGGTTTGTGAAACTTATGTGGAGAGAAATGTGTTTACTTAGATTTCCTTACTCCCTAACTATCTTTTACCGGTTGATTAGTGTGTATTAATTGCGTGGATGACGGGTGTATTCCTTAATACCAATCGTGGGGTGGCGTACGTACTTCCCCAACTCTACAAGCTCCTACTTCACTCCTATGTCGAGCCGGCTAAGAAGCTCCTAACATGGGATCACTAGAATTCGCTCATGCATTAAATACAACCATAAAAACCTTAGTACGCATTGGTTCATGTTTCTTAAGACGTTCAAGCAAGTTACCGTATAGGAAGTTAGCCAGTTTTCTTAAGCCTAACATCGATAAACAATCATCCAATACAACTAATAACACACTAACAACTAATAATCAATAGTTAGGTTTCATTAGATCTAAGCAAACACAAGATAAATCTAGCCTAGCATGTTAATCAAAAGACAAGAACAAGATATAATCAAACAACACATAGACATATTGATTGATTAAATGATAACTTATCTTCAATTAAACATGGGAGATCCAAGGGTTTGAAAACCCTTAAAAATGGCAGAAATTCGTCTTAGGGTTTCTCCTCACAAAGATGCACACCAAAAGTTGCACACTCATGACAAAAAATTGCAAAACTATATATAGAGTTTAAGGGCTGACGGCGTCACGTTGTAGATCTTGACGCCGTCACCTCGCCGTGTCTAGGGTTCCCGGATGGCCTTCTTGACGCCGTCCCTCTTTAGTGCTCCAAAATCCGCTCTGGCTTATCAAGGCTTGATGCCGTTAGAAATGGGCTTGACGCCGTCCCTCTTTAACTTAAACCGTGATGGCCTTGATCACTTCAAAGGGTGACGCCGTCAGATTTTCCATTGTAAAATTCTCTGGCTTATCATGTGTATTTTTCATATCCACCTTTTTTGCCAAGCCATGACGCCGTCAGGAACAATCCCTGACGCCGTCAAAGGTACTTTTCCAGCCAATTTTGAGACTTTGCCATTTTCTTCACTTTTATGCTCCAAAAACGTCCAAAATGCTTCCTTTTCCAGATTTCTTCTCCAAAGTACCTAAAATGACAAAAGGAACGATTTAGGGCAATATTTGATCAAATAAATACGATTTAGGGCTTAAATGACCCCCTAAAAGCGGTACACTTTTCGCTTCATCAAATACCCTTACACTTGAGATTTGCTTGTCCTCAAGCAAATGCGCTTTTATTCTAATCAAAATACAAGTTAGGGGTCATTTAATGCTAATATAAAAGTAATTACAACAAATAATCGTTCCACTTTAATCATAATAAGCACGGAGATTACAAACTAGCACCTCACAAGTAGTGTTTAGATACTCACATCTCTCAGGTGTCATCAAAATAAATCTCATAAATGAAAACGGCTAATATCTCTCACTACCTGTCATAGCAAATAGATTACCATAGGCTTGGGAAATGATCGAAAACCTTCTCCACTAGGCGTAAGCACCTAAGATAAACTATCAAAGAGGGCTTTTACATGGGTTATAACGTGAGGTGTAGGGATATGATAAACACGGATTGGTTGGATAAGGGATATTTTACTGGTGGCGAGTTAAAGATCTTGATTAATTACATGTACAATATGGCGTTGCTAAGCCAAGACTAGACTCGACTTAAGCTAAAAACAAAATAACAAAAAGATAATATAAACATAAAATGAAACGGGATGGTAGTCCGTATGTTTTTTCTACTTTTCTTTTTCTCATTTTTTTGTATTTTTCTTGATTTTTTTTTTTCATACACTCTTGCCCTACTATCCAAAATAATACATCATAGGGGCGTTACATTCCCCTTACACTTGAACTTTTACATAACTTTACAAATAACTATTCTAATGACTCGAATTAAGATAATCGAAACACTTGGAGTACTTTTAAAATATTTAGCACGTATGGGGGTAATAAATGATGTTCTTTCCCATTACTCCATTACACTAGTACTTTACCCATGAGTCCCAATCGTCCCAAAACAATATGTACAAGGATATGACTCGACTTAGCAACCATGTAATCAATTAGATAATTAACTTGGGGTTTAAACAAATGTTGTCACAATAATGCACTAAAAATGAGTGCATACAAGGTAGGCTAAGGCGATTTGGGTGTACATTTAAGTGGGGTGTAAACAAATTCTTCCTTTAAGTAAAATGATTAAAGGTCGAAACGAAAAGATAGGCTCTGAGGGGTGAACTAGGGGTATCGTGTACTAAAAATGAGTACAACGCAAAGGGTGTGGGAGAATTACTTGACCAATGTAGCCAACGTAATTATAACAAAAACACAGGTGTAAAACAATGGGTTAATCCTAGTGCCTCTTATCATGTAGTAAATCTAACTACACGAATGTAGTCTCACTTGTGGCCTCGGAATGGTCCTAACGCAAGTTCTAGAATCTAAGTGCTACCGGTACACACATCATAGCATAAATGCTTTTCCTACCAATTCTAGGGGCGAACCTCACATATTTGGGGGTGGAAAATTTTTTAGTGGTACGGTTTTTGTGCTAGTCATATAACTCCTATCCATGAGACGCTCATTAAGATCAAAGTTTCACTCCTATGTGTTGTAAAAAAATTTAAATTTGGCACTAAAATTGCCCTAACAGGTATTTATCTCAGTTTTATTACACATCTACCATTAAACAAACAAAAATCAAGCGTAATAGCATTCTCTAAAGTATCGTACTTTACCCCCCCCCTCACACTTAAGATGAACATTGTCCCCAATGTTCAAATAACAAGATGTAGAAGTAAAAAGGTAAAAGAATGAAATCAAATACTCCCCTGATTCGCTCGGTGGATAAAGGGGTAACATGGTTAAATCTTCTTCCAAGAGAATGTAGAAGCTCCAAGACTAAAGCATTGCCAAAAGCTTGATTCCACATACAACTCCTTGTCCAAAATAACCTGTTAAACCTGAGAAAACAAACACGAAAACCTGCATAACATCGGCGGGATAAATTCTATATATAAGGATATAATGCTTGTGTAATGATAATTTTGCAGATTCCTGGAGTTTATAAGTTAGAGATTTAGTAAAAACTTTTTATGAAAACAAAACTTTCAAAAATTTCAGAAAATTAAAACCTGACGCCGTCGGGTTGTAAAGCCTGACGCCGTCAGAAATTATCTGACAGAATTCTCATGTTAAGTTTTCAGAAAATTTCTAGAAAAACCTATGCCTTACTTCCTGGAATTCCTGCAAAACATCATTATGACTCGATACAAGCATTTGACTCAAACAAATACTAATATGTATGTTAATTTAATATTATTACGATTCATGTTCATTTGTTCTCGTAAACCGATTTGGATTTCCCTTACACTTATCTTTTGCAAAATACCTTTATATGTAGTTAAGACGAAGTTAAAAACAAGATAAAGCATTTTCACAATTTAGTTTTGAGCATGAATCAATAATAATAAAAATTAAACACACATACGGAAACAAATAAAATCAAGCAAACAAATAAATAAACACACAAAGCAAATAAAGCTTGGGTTGCCTCCCAAGAAGCGCTTTTCTTTATTAACGAGTCTTGTAGCTAGACTCAAAGTCACGTACATTACGTGACTTCTTCATCAAAAGTTATGTCTTCCTCATTGATCATTTCATTACCATTCTCTTGATAATGCTTGACTCGTTGTATATTCACAGTGAATTCTCTATCTTCGTCATCAATCAACACAACGGCTCCGGTTTTAGAGGAGCTCCTTACGGTAAAAGGTCCATACCATCTAGATTTAAGTTTTCCAGGAAATAGTCTTAAGCGAGAATTATATAATAAGACCTTGTCTCCTTCTGAAAACTCCTTGGGTCTCTTAATCCGTTGGTCATGCCATCTTTTTGCCCTTTCTTTGTATGTAATGGAAGATTCATAAGCCTCTAATCTCAATTCATCGAGCTCTTGGAGCTGTAAGAATCTATTTGTTCCCGCAACCGTATAATCCAAATTACAAGCCTTAAGTGCCCAATATGCCTTGTGTTCCAGTTCTACTAGAAGGTGGCATGCCTTGCCATATACCATACGGAACGGGGTTGTCCCGATTGGTGTCTTATAAGCGGTTCGAAACGCCCACAAAGCTTCATCGAGCTTAAAAGACCAATCTTTTCTGTTTTGATTGACCGTTTTCTCTAATATTCTCTTTATGGCTCTATTAGTGTTTTCGACTTGACCATTGGTTTGAGGATGGTAAGCGGTGGAGAATCGGTGAGAGACTCCATATCATTTCATAACTTTCTCCATTTGCGAATTGCAAAAATGGGTTCCCCTGTCACTAATAAGAGCCTTCGAAATTCCGAACCTAGCGAACAATTTTTTTAAGAAATGAATGACTACCCTAGCGTCGTTAGTCCTAAGGGCTAGTGCTTTCACCCATTTCGAAACATAATCAATGGCCACTAAGATGTATTCATTCCCTCCTGAAGATGGGAAGGGTCCCATGAAATCAATTCCCCAAACATCAAAAACCTCGCAAACTTGTATATAATTCTGTGGGGCTTCATCCCTCCTAGAGATATTCCCAGCTCTTTGACATGCGTCACAAGTTTGTATCATTCCCTTCACATCACGAAATATTGTAGGCCAATAGAATCCCGCGTCGAAGACCTTTCGTGCAGTAGTGTTCATTCCGTGATGTCCTCCAGATGGACCTGCATGACACTCTTTCATAATTCTGACAGCCTCCTTTTCCGAAACACAACGCCTGATTACCTGATCCAGACATCTTCGGAATAAGAAAGGTTCATCCCAAAAGTAATACTTTAATTGATTGAAGAACCTCCTTTTTCATGCCTGCTCATATGCTCAGGAATGACTCGACTTGCCAGGTAGTTAGCATAATCCGCATACCATGGTTCAGAATCATTTATTGACATGAGCTGCTCTTCAGGAAATGACTCCCGAATCTCACTCTTGTCAGATTCAGCGAGGCTGGGGTTTTCGAGACGAGAGAGATGATCAGCTGCAAGATTCTCTGCTCCTTTCTTATCACGAATCTCAACATCGAACTCTTGCAATAGTAAGATCCAATGAAGTAACCGTGGTTTAGCATCCTGTTTAGTAAAAAGATATCGAATAGCTGAATGGTCCGTAAAAACAACCGTTTTAGAAAGGACAAGATACTGGCGAAACTTATCAAAAGCAAATACCACGGCTAGTAATTCCTTTTCAGTGGTAGTGTAGTTTTCTTGAGTAGGATTCATGGTTTTGCTAGCGTAGTATATTGGCTGAAAGTGTTTGTTAAGCCTTTGGCCTAATACTGCTCCAACAGCATAATCGCTAGCATCGCACATGATTTCAAAGGGTAACTCCCAGTTAGGGGTGACCATAATTGGAGCTTGGGTAAGTTCCTGCTTCAATCGATCGAATGCATCCTTGCATTCTTGAGAGAAGTCGAACGGGGCATCCTTCATGAGAAACTGAGTCATTGGTTTAGCTACCTTTGAGAAATCTTTAATGAATCTCCTATAGAAGCCAGCATGACCCAAAAAGCTACGGATTGCCTTGACAGTTGTTGGATAGGGAAGTTTGGATATAGCTTCAATTTTTGCCCGGTCTACTTCAATTCCACTTCCTGAAATTTTGTGCCCTAGCACAATC
Organism: Artemisia tridentata subsp. tridentata; assembly: GCA_021014915.2. Classification (NCBI taxonomy): domain Eukaryota; kingdom Viridiplantae; phylum Streptophyta; class Magnoliopsida; order Asterales; family Asteraceae; genus Artemisia; species Artemisia tridentata. The sequence continues at coordinate 317,539,270 of CP139502.1, forward strand.
CCTTCTTTAACCATAAAGTGGCACTTTTCCCAGTTTAGTACCAAGTTAGTCTCCTCACAACGTTTGAGCATTTTCTCAAGGTTAGCAAGACAGCGATCAAAAGAGTTTCCAAAGACCGAAAAATCATCCATGAAGACCTCCATGCTGTCCTCCATTAACTCATGGAAGATTGCTGTCATACAGCGCTGGAAAGTGGCGGGGGCGTTACATAGTCCAAAGGGCATTCGCTTGTAGGCGAAGGTGCCATAAGGGCATGTAAACGTAGTCTTTTCTTGGTCCTCAAGAGCGATAGGGATTTGGAAATACCCTGAGAACCCATCTAGGAAACAGTAGTACTCATGCCCCGCTAACCTTTCCAACATTTGGTCGATAAATGGGAGAGGGAAATGATCCTTTCGGGTTGCATCATTCAACTTCCTATAATCGATGCACACACGCCATCCAGTTACTGTTCGTTGAGGCACTAACTCATCCTTATCGTTCTTAACCACCGTCATTCCTCCCTTTTTTGGTACAACCTGTACAGGACCTACCCATGGACTGTCTGAGATTAGGTAAATTAGTCCCGCATCTAGGAGCTTAATGACTTCCTTTTTTACGACTTCCTTTATGTTGGGGTTTACTCGCCTTTGAGGTTGCACGGTGGGTTTATAATCTTCCTCCATGAGGATTTTATGCGTGCAAAAGGTAGAGTCAATCCCCTTGATGTCGGCTACACTCCATGCTATAACTCCTTTATATTTTTTTAAAACTCCTAAGAGTTTATCCTTTTGTTCACTTTTCAAAGAAGAGCTTATGATTACCGGAAGTTGATCTTCTCCTTGGAGGAAGGCATATTAAAGGTTGTTTGGGAGTTCCTTGAGTTCTAACGTGGGTGGCTCGATGATGGAAGGTTTAAGCTTATTCTCGGGTTTACGAAGCTCAAGCTGTTCGATTTCTTGTCTGGGATAGAAGGAGACTGCATTCACATCCATAGTCTTCTCCTCCTCTAAGATGGGTAATAAAGCTTCATCTCGCAACCAACCAGCTTCCACCTGTTCATCTATACAATTGTCTATCTCGTCGGATAGTTCATTGATTTCTCCGATGAAATACAGCTGATTATCTGCTTCGAGAGAGAGATTTATTGTGTCCTTGATGTCGAAGGTTAAGCTATCGGCCCCCACTCGTAAGGTTAGTTTGCCGTCATGAACATCAATAACAGCACGAGCAGTTGCAAGGAATGGCCTCCCCAGAATGATGGGCACTAGGTCATCTTCTTCCATCTCTAAGATGACGAAGTCAACTGGAAATTTGAACTTCCCTACCTTAACCAGCACATTCTCACATATTCCTAAGGGGTATTTGACTGATCTATCGGCTAGTTGGATGTTCATACGGGTTGGTTTCAACCCAGAATACCCTAATTTGAGGAACATGGAATGCGGCATAAGATTGATACTTGCTCCTAAGTCGGCTAAAGCATTCTTAACTGAAAGAGATCCTGTTGAGCAGGGCAAGGTGAAACTACCTGGATCGTCCACCTTCTTTGGCAGCCCTCGTTGAGTCACCACAGAACATTCTTCTCCTAAGGTTACTAGACCCTCGAGCCCTTTTCTGTTGGTTAGCAACTTCTTGAAGTATGTACTATATTTGGGAATATGGTAACATGCATCAAGAAGGGGTATGGTGACGACCGAATTCTTCAGATATGACAAGAATCTTTTATTATTATTTTCAACCTTTTGATTCTTGAGGCGGGACGGGCATGGGACTTTAATGGGCTGTTTGGTTGGAGTAGGTGGAGAGGGAGTTACCGGAGGGGTTTGTTCGGGATTCTCATCGTTCACATTATCTTCCTCCTCATGAGGGGTGTTGGGTTCCATGACGTTAGATTGTTGAGCTGGGTAAGGTGGATCCTTAGTAGTTGTTCCAGCACGAGTGGTGATGGCGAGTAAGGGATCTCTTTGAGGTTCGCTAAGGCCGTCGAGAGTGGCGTTGAGTTCTGCGAATTTGGCCCTCATGTCGTTTTGTTGGCTATTGATGAGGTTGTCGAGACCATTTAGTTGCAGATTCTTTTCAAACGTGAAATGCCCAAGATCATCCTCAAAAGTGCTCCTAACCTTGTAGTCAGGATATTCTCCTCCTCCTTCTTCTCTCACAAGATTTCCCCAAGGGGTGAAATCATTGTTTTGGTAGAAAGTTAAGAGCGAAGGATCATCGAAGATGTCGTGGCTTGACAAGCATGCTTGTTCGGTGGTGGTATCATCCCCGCATTCCTCCACTTCATGCGGGCCACCACATTGGTCGCAGATCAAGTATGGGTTTGACAACCGTTTAGTTGGTTGTGACTTGTCTAGATAAGAGACTTGATCATTCATTCTACTCAACCGGCTAGCAAAAGGAGGCTCTTTCATGATCTTGGAAATGCTCATGATCGAATCGGGTTCATCCCAGGTATCGTCTTGATCATTTGCGTATTCCTCAATTCTATTCCATCCTTCCTCAACACTTAGGTTGGCTATTTTTCCTTTTACCGAATTATTAATGCCAAATTGGTCGCTTTTAGGGACACTGTCATAAAAGATTTGGAAAAGAAGCCAGAGTTCAATGCCATGATGAGGGACTTGTCTAATCAGATCTTTGAATCTGATCCAGGATTCGTGAATGGGTTTAGCTGGTCCAACATGGAAGCGGAAGATTTCGTCTCTTAACGTTGAAGTTCTTCCTATTGGAAAGAATTTCTCGTAGAATTTTGAGACAAGCTGTTCCCATTTGAAAATGGATTCGGAGGGAAGTTGGTTATACCAGTCTCAGGCTTTTTCATAAAGGGTGAAGGGAAAGAATCGCAGCCGGGAGGTATCTCTAGTGGCCCCGTCCGTATGGAGGGTATCCACTATTTTCAGGAAGTCCTTGATGTGTTGGATTGGATCTTCAGTTTTCAATCCGTGGAACTTGCATACACTTTGGACAAGCCAAATATCGGTTGCACGCAAGACCCCATTCATGTGTTCATTTGGAAAAATGATAGCATTGGAAAAACCACGAGGGGTGGGAGAAGAGTAGTCCTTGAGGCATTTAGGGATTTGGTTTTCGGGAACCTCCATATCATGATTGGGTTGAGGGCTAGGAGGTGTAGAATGATGATTGGATCCTTCTCGGAGAGGGCATCATCAAAGTTGATGGCAATGCCAGATGGTTCGGGTGTTGCAAAGAGTCGCCTTAATCTTCGCATTTCCCTATCAGGTTCTGCGTAGGGTGGAATAAGGTCTCTTAGTGAACTACGACTCCTGGTTACTCTAAGATTGGAGAGATCTTCGTTTACCATGATGGCCAAGGAAGATTTGAGCAATGGATAGAGCAGAAAGAGATAGACTAAAGGAAACCTAGAAAAATAAAATAAAAATCTCACTAGAAAGGAATCTAGTGAGTAGACCTAATAAAATAAAAATTCAACCTAAACAATAACTATTCCCCGACAACGGCGCCAAAAACTTGATGCGTGGTTTTGCGACCTTACAACAGGTTTTACCTCTCGAGGGATCTCAAGAGGCTTACAACCCCACCAGGCAGTGTACCTGACCGATGTAGTATAGTGTAGTGGTAAGTACGGGGGATTGATCGTTCTCCACAGGGAATAGTGTCGTTAGGATTGAAAAACTATTCTAATAGGTCTAAGGGTGAGGGAAGATTCTTTTTGTATTTTTATATTTTTATGAAAGCAAGTAAAATCTCGGGTTTGAAGGAGTGGGTGGAATTAGTTGCTAGTCAACTAACCCAAATAACTACAAATGCAAATAAAATAAAATAACTGAAAATGAAAAGGTTTGTGAAACTTATGTGGAGAGAAATGTGTTTACTTAGATTTCCTTACTCCCTAACTATCTTTTACCGGTTGATTAGTGTGTATTAATTGCGTGGATGACGGGTGTATTCCTTAATACCAATCGTGGGGTGGCGTACGTACTTCCCCAACTCTACAAGCTCCTACTTCACTCCTATGTCGAGCCGGCTAAGAAGCTCCTAACATGGGATCACTAGAATTCGCTCATGCATTAAATACAACCATAAAAACCTTAGTACGCGTTGGTTCATGTTTCTTAAGACGTTCAAGCAAGTTACCGTATAGGAAGTTAGCCAGTTTTCTTAAGCCTAACATCGATAAATAATCATCCAATACAACTAATAACACACTAACAACTAATAATCAATAGTTAGGTTTCATTAGATCTAAGCAAACACAAGATAAATCTAGCCTAGCATGTTAATCAAAAGACAAGAACAAGATATAATCAAACAACACATAGACATATTGATTGATTAAATGATAACTTATCTTCAATTAAACATGGGAGATCCAAGGGTTTGAAAACCCTTAAAAATGGCAGAAATTCGTCTTAGGGTTTCTCCTCACAAAGATGCACACCAAAAGTTGCACACTCATGACAAAAAATTGCAAAACTATATATAGAGTTTAAGGGCTGACGGCGTCACGTTGTAGATCTTGACGCCGTCACCTCGCCGTGTCTAGGGTTCCCGGATGGCCTTCTTGACGCCGTCCCTCTTTAGTGCTCCAAAATCCGATCTGGCTTATCAAGGCTTGACGCCGTCAGAAATGGGCTTGACGCCGTCCCTCTTTAACTTAAACCGTGATGGCCTTGATCACTTCAAAGGGTGACGCCGTCAGATTTTCCATTGTAAAATTCTCTGGCTTATCATGTGTATTTTTCATATCCACCTTTTTTGCCAAGCCATGACGCCGTCAGGAACAATCCCTGACGCCGTCAAAGGTACTTTTCCAGCCAATTTTGAGACTTTGCCATTTTCTTCACTTTTATGCTCCAAAAACGTCCAAAATGCTTCCTTTTCCAGATTTCTTCTCCAAAGTACCTAAAATGACAAAAGGAACGATTTAGGGCAATATTTGATCAAATAACTACGATTTAGGGCTTAAATGACCCCCTAAAAGCGGTACACTTTTTGCTTCATCAAATACCCTTACACTTGAGATTTGCTTGTCCTCAAGCAAATGCGCTTTTATTCTAATCAAAATACCAGTTAGGGGTCATTTAATGCTAATATAAAAGTAATTACAACAAATAATCGTTCCACTTTAATCATAATAAGCACGGAGATTACAAACTAGCACCTCACAAGTAGTGTTTAGATACTCACATCTCTCAGGTGTCATCAAAATAAATCTCATAAATGAAAACGGCTAATATCTCTCACTACCTGTCATAGCAAATAGATTACCATAGGCTTGGGAAATGATCGAAAACCTTCTCCACTAGGCGTAAGCACCTAAGATAAACTATCAAAGAGGGCTTTTACATGGGTTATAATGTGAGGTGTAGGGATATGATAAACACGGATTGGTTGGATAAGGGATATTTTACTGGTGGCGAGTTAAAGATCTTGATTAATTACATGTACAATATGGCGTTGCTAAGCCAAGACTAGACTCGACTTAAGCTAAAAACAAAATAACAAAAAGATAATATAAACATAAAATGAAACGGGATGATAGTCCGTATGTTTTTTCTACTTTTCTTTTTCTCATTTTTTTGTATTTTTCTTGATTTTTTTTTTTTTTTTTTTTTTTTTTTTTTTTTTCATACACTCTTGCCCTACTATCCAAAATAATACATCATAGGGGCGTTACATTCCCCTTACACTTGAACTTTTACATAACTTTACAAATAACTATTCTAATGACTCGAATTAAGATAATCGAAACACTTGGAGTACTTTTAAAATATTTAGCACGTATGGGGGTAATAAATGATGTTCTTCCCATTACTCCATTACACTAGTACTTTACCCATGAGTCCCAATCGTCCCAAAACAATATGTACAAGGATATGACTCGACTTAGCAACCATGTAATCAATTAGATAATTAACTTGGGGTTTAAACAAATGTTGTCACAATAATGCACTAAAAATGAGTGCATACAAGGTAGGCTAAGGCGATTTGGGTGTACATTTAAGTGGGGTGTAAACAAATTCTTCCTTTAAGTAAAATTCTTAAAGGTCGAAACGAAAAGATAGGCTCTGAGGGGTGAACTAGGGGTATCGTGTACTAAAAATGAGTACAACGCAAAGGGTGTGGGAGAATTACTTGACCAATGTAGCCAACGTAATTATAACAAAAACACAGGTGTAAAACAATGGGTTAATCCTAGTGCCTCTTATCATGTAGTAAATCTAACTACACGAATGTAGTCTCACTTGTGGCCTCGGAATGGTCCTAACGCAAGTTCTAGAATCTAAGTGCTACCGGTACACACATCATAGCATAAATGCTTTTCCTACCAATTCTAGGGGCGAACCTCACATATTTGGGGGTGGAAAATTTTTTAGTGGTACGGTTTTTGTGCTAGTCATATAACTCCTATCCATGAGACGCTCATTAAGATCAAAGTTTCACACCTATGTGTTGTAAAAAAATTTAAATTTGGCACTAAAATTGCCCTAACAGGTATTTATCTCAGTTTTATTACACATCTACCATTAAACAAACAAAAATCAAGCGTAATAGCATTCTCTAAAGTATCGTACTTTACCCCCCTTACACTTAAGATGAACATTGTCCCCAATGTTCAAATAACAAGATGTAGAAGTAAAAAGGTAAAAGAATGAAATCAAATACTCCCCTGATTCGCTCGGTGGATAAAGGGGTAACATGGTTAAATCTTCTTCCAAGAGAATGTAGAAGCTCCAAGACTAAAGCATCGCCAAAAGCTTGATTCCACATACAACTCCTTGTCCAAAATAACCTGTTAAACCTGAGAAAACAAACACGAAAACCTGCATAACATCGGCGGGATAAATTCTATATATAAGGATATAATGCTTGTGTAATGATAATTTTGCAGATTCCTGGAGTTTATAAGTTAGAGATTTAGTAAAAACTTTTTATGAAAACAAAACTTTCAAAAATTTCAGAAAATTAAAACCTGACGCCGTCGGGTTGTAAAGCCTGACGCCGTCAGAAATTATCTGACAGAATTCTCATGTTAAGTTTCCGGAAAATTTCTAGAAAAACCTATGCCTTACTTCCTGGAATTCCTGCAAAACATCATTATGACTCGATACAAGCATTTGACTCAAACAAATACTAATATGTATGTTAATTTAATATTATTACGATTCATGTTCATTTGTTCTCGTAAACCGATTTGGATTTCCCTTACACTTATCTTTTGCAAAATACCTTTATATGTAGTTAAGACGAAGTTAAAAACAAGATAAAGCATTTTCACAATTTAGTTTTGAGCATGAATCAATAATAATAAAAATTAAACACACATACGGAAACAAATAAAATCAAGCAAACAAATAAATAAACACACAAAGCAAATAAAGCTTGGGTTGCCTCCCAAGAAGCGCTTTTCTTTATTAACGAGTCTTGTAGCTAGACTCAAAGTCACGTACATTACGTGACTTCTTCATCAAAAGTTATGTCTTCCTCATTGATCATTTCATTACCATTCTCTTGATAATGCTTGACTCGTTGTATATTCACAGTGAATTCTCTATCTTCGTCGTCAATCAACACAACGGCTCCGGTTTTAGAGGAGCTCCTTACGGTAAAAGGTCCATACCATCTAGATTTAAGTTTTCCAGGAAATAGTCTTAAGCGAGAATTATATAATAAGACCTTGTCTCCTTCTGAAAACTCCTTGGGTCTCTTAATCCGTTGGTCATGCCATCTTTTTGCCCTTTCTTTGTATGTAATGGAAGATTCATAAGCCTCTAATCTCAATTCATCGAGCTCTTGGAGCTGTAAGAATCTATTTGTTCCCGCAACCGTATAATCCAAATTACAAGCCTTAAGTGCCCAATATGCCTTGTGTTCCAGTTCTACTAGAAGGTGGCATGCCTTGCCATATACCATACGGAACGGGGTTGTCCCGATTGGTGTCTTATAAGCGGTTCGAAACGCTCACAAAGCTTCATCGAGCTTAAAAGACCAATCTTTTCTATTTTGATTGACCGTTTTCTCTAATATTCTCTTTATGGCTCTATTAGTGTTTTCGACTTGACCATTGGTTTGAGGATGGTAAGCGGTGGAGAATCGGTGAGAGACTCCATATCATTTCATAACTTTCTCCATTTGCGAATTGCAAAAATGGGTTCCCCTGTCACTAATAAGAGCCTTCGGAATTCCGAACCTAGCGAACAATTTTTTTAAGAAATGAATGACTACCCTAGCGTCGTTAGTCCTAAGGGCTAGTGCTTTCACCCATTTCGAAACATAATCAATGGCCACTAAGATGTATTCATTCCCTCCTGAAGATGGGAAGGGTCCCATGAAATCAATTCCCCAAACATCAAAAACCTCGCAAACTTGTATATAATTCTGTGGGGCTTCATCCCTCCTAGAGATATTCCCAGCTCTTTGACATGCGTCACAAGTTTGTATCATTCCCTTCACATCACGAAATATTGTAGGCCAATAGAATCCCGCGTCGAAGACCTTTCGTGCAGTAGTGTTCATTCCGTGATGTCCTCCAGATGGACCTGCATGACACTCTTTCATAATTCTGACAGCCTCCTTTTCCGAAACACAACGCCTGATTACCTGATCCAGACATCTTCGGAATAAGAAAGGTTCATCCCAAAAGTAATACTTTAATTGATTGAAGAACCTCCTTTTTCATGCCTGCTCATATGCTCAGGAATGACTCGACTTGCCAGGTAGTTAGCATAATCCGCATACCATGGTTCAGAATCATTTATTGACATGAGCTGCTCTTCAGGAAATGACTCCCGAATCTCACTCTTGTCAGATTCAGCGAGGCTGGGGTTTTCGAGACGAGAGAGATGATCAGCTGCAAGATTCTCTGCTCCTTTCTTATCACGAATCTCAACATCGAACTCTTGCAATAGTAAGATCCAATGAAGTAACCGTGGTTTAGCATCCTGTTTAGTAAAAAGATATCGAATAGCTGAATGGTCCGTAAAAACAACCGTTTTAGAAAGGACAAGATACTGGCGAAACTTATCAAAAGCAAATACCACGGCTAGTAATTCCTTTTCAGTGGTAGTGTAGTTTTCTTGAGTAGGATTCATGGTTTTGCTAGCGTAGTATATTGGCTGAAAGTGTTTGTTAAGCCTTTGGCCTAATACTGCTCCAACAGCATAATCGCTAGCATTGCACATGATTTCAAAGGGTAACTCCCAGTTAGGGGTGACCATAATTGGAGCTTGGGTAAGTTCCTGCTTCAATCGATCGAATGCATCCTTGCATTCTTGAGAGAAGTCGAACGGGGCATCCTTCATGAGCAACTGAGTCATTGGTTTAGCTACCTTAGATAAATCTTTAATGAATCTCCTATAGAAGCCAGCATGACCCAAAAAGCTACGGATTGCCTTGACAGTTGTTGGATAGGGAAGTTTGGATATAGCTTCAATTTTTGCCCGGTCTACTTCAATTCTACTTCCTGAAATTTTGTGCCCTAGCACAATCCCTTCTTTAACCATAAAGTGGCACTTTTCCCAGTTTAGTACCAAGTTAGTCTCCTCACAACGTTTGAGCAATTTCTCAAGGTTAGCAAGACAGCGATCAAAAGAGTTTCCAAAGACCAAAAAATCATCCATGAAGACCTCCATGCTGTCCTTCATTAACTCATGGAAGATTGCTGTCATGCAGCGCTGGAAAGTGGCGGGGGCGTTACATAGTCCAAAGGGTATTCGCTTGTAGGCGAAGGTGCCATAAGGGCATGTAAACGTAGTCTTTTCTTGGTCTTCAGGAGCGATAGGGATTTGGAAATACCCTGAGAACCCATCTAGGAAACAGTAGTACTCATGCCCCGCTAACCTTTCCAACATTTGGTCGATAAATGGGAGAGGGAAATGATCCTTTCGGGTTGCATAATTCTACTTCCTATAATCGATGCACACACGCCATCCAGTTACTGTTCGTCGAGGCACTAACTCATCCTTATCGTTCTTAACCACCGTCATTCCTCCCTTTTTTGGTACAACCTGTACAGGACTTACCCATGGACTGTCTGAGATTGGGTAAATTAGTCCCGCATCTAGGAGCTTAATGACTTCCTTTTTTACGACTTCCTTTATGTTGGGGTTTACTCGCCTTTGAGGTTGCACGGTGGGTTTATAATCTTCCTCCATGAGGATTTTATGCGTGCAAAAGGTAGAGTCAATCCCCTTGATGTCGGCTACACTCCATGCTATAACTCCTTTATATTTTTTTAAAACTCCTAAGAGTTTATCCTTTTGTTCACTTTTCAAAGAAGAGCTTATGATTACCGGAAGTTGATCTTCTCCTTGGAGGAAGGCATATTCAAGGTTGTTTGGGAGTTCCTTGAGTTCTAACGTGGGTGGCTCGATGATGGAAGGTTTAAGCTTATTCTCGGGTTTACGAAGCTCAAGTTGTTCGATTTCTTGTCTGGGATAGAAGGAGACTGCATTCACATCCATAGTCTTCTCCTCCTCTAAGATGGGTAATAAAGCTTCATCTCGCAACCAACCAGCTTCCACCTGTTCATCTATACAATTGTCTATCTCGTCGGATAGTTCATTGATTTCTCCGATGAAATACAACTGATTATCTGCTTCGAGAGAGAGATTCATTGCGTCCTTGATGTCGAAGGTTAAGCTATCGGCCCCCACTCGTAAGGTTAGTTTGCCGTCATGAACATCAATAACAGCACGAGCAGTTGCAAGGAATGGCCTCCCCAGAATGATGGGCACTAGGTCATCTTCTTCCATCTCTAAGATGACGAATTCAACTGGAAATTTGAACTTCCCTACCTTAACCAGCACATCCTCACATATTCCTAAGGGGTATTTGACTGATCTATCGGCTAGTTGGATGTTCATACGGGTTGGTTTCAACCCAGAATACCCTAATTTGAGGAACATGGAATGCGGCATAAGATTGATACTTGCTCCTAAGTCGGCTAAAGCATTCTTAACTGAAAGAGATCCTATTGAGCAGGGCAAGGTGAAACTACCTGGATCGTCCACCTTCTTTGGCAGCCCTCGTTGAGTCACCACAGAACATTCTTCTCCTAAGGTTACTAGACCCTCGAGCCCTTTTCTGTTGGTTAGCAACTTCTTGAAGTATGTACTATATTTGGGAATATGGTAACATGCATCAAGAAAGGGTATGGTGACGACCGAATTCTTCAGATATGACAAGAATCTTTTAGTATCATTTTCAACCTTTTGATTCTTGAGGCGGGACGGGCATGGGACTTTAATGGGCTGTTTGGTTGGAGTAGGTGGAGAAGGAGTTACCGGAGGGGTTTGTTCGGGATTCTCATCGTTCACATTATCTTCCTCCTCATGAGGGGTGTTGGGTTCCATGACGTTAGATTGTTGAGCTGGGTAAGGTGGATCCTTAGTAGTTGTTCCAGCACGAGTGGTGATGGCGAGTAAGGGATCTCTTTGAGGTTCGCCAAGGCCGTCGAGAGTGGCGTTGAGTTCTGCGAATTTGGCCCTCATGTCGTTTTGTTGGCTATTGATGAGGTTGTCGAGACCATTTAGTTGCAGATTCTTTTCAAACGTGAAATGCCCAAGATCATCCTCAAAAGTGCTCCTAACCTTGTAGTCAGGATATTCTCCTCCTCCTTCTTCTCTCACAAGATTTCCCCAAGGGGTGAAATCATTGTTTTGGTAGAAAGTTAAGAGCGAAGGATCATCGAAGATGTCGTGGCTTGACAAGCATGCTTGTTCGGTGGTGGTATCATCCCCGCATTCCTCCACTTCATGCGGGCCACCACATTGGTCGCAGATCAAGTATGGGTTTGACAACCGTTTAGTTGGTTGTGACTTGTCTAGATAAGAGACTTGATCATTCATTCTACTCAATCGGCTAGCAAAAGGAGGCTCTTTCATGATCTTGGAAATGCTCATGATCGAATCGGGTTCATCCCAGGTATCGTCTTGATCATTTGCGTATTCCTCAATTCTATTCCATCCTTCCTCAGCACTAAGGTTGGCTATTTTTCCTTTTACCGAATTATTAATGCCACTTTGGTCGCTTTTAGGGAAACTGTCATAAAAGATTTGGACCAGAAGCCAGAGTTCAATGCCATGATGAGGGACTTGTCTAATCAGATCCTTGAATCTGTTCCAGGATTCGTGAATGGGTTTAGCTGGTCCAACATGGAAGCGGAAGATTTCGTCTCTTAACGTTGAAGTTCTTCCTATTGGGAAGAATTTCTCGTAGAATTTTGAGACAAGCTGTTCCCATGTGAAAATGGATTCGGAGGGAAGTTGGTTATACCAGTCTTCGGCTTTTTCATAAAGGGTGAAAGGAAAGAATCGCAGCCGGGAGGTATCCCTAGTGGCCCCGTCCGTATGGAGGGTATCCACTATTTTCAGGAAGTCCTTGATGTGTTGGATTGGATCTTCAGTTTTCAATCCGTGGAACTTGCATACACTTTGGACAAGCCAAATATTGGTTGCACGCAAGACCCCATTCGTGTGTTCATTTGGAAAAACGATAGCATTGGAAAAGCCACGAGGGGTGGGAGAAGAGTAGTCCTTGAGGCATTTAGGAATTGGGTTTTCGGGAACCTCCATATCGCGATTGGGTTGAGGGCTAGGAGGTGTAGAATGATGATCGGATTCTTCCTCGGAGAGGGCATCATCAAAGTTGATGGCAAAGCCAGATGGTTCGGGTGTTGCAAAGAGTCGCCTTAATCTACGCATTTCCCAATCAGGTTCTGCGTAGGGTGAAATAAGGTCGCTTAGTGAACTACGACTCCTGGTGACTCTGAGATTGGAGAAATCTTCGTTTACCATGATGGCCAAGGAAGATTTGAGCAATGGATAGAGCAGAAAAAGATAGACTAAAGAAAACCTAGAGAAATAAAATAAAAATCTCACTAGAAAGGAATCTAGTGAGTAGACCTATAAAATAAAAATTCAACCTAAACAATAACTATTCCCCGGCAACGGCGCCAAAAACTTGATGCGTGGTTTTGCAACCTTACAACAGGTTTTACCTCTCGAGGGATCTCAAGAGGCTTACAACCCCACCAGGCAGTGTACCTGACCGATGTAGTATAGTGTAGTGGTAAGTACGGGGGATTGATCGTTCTCCACAGGGAATAGTGTTCGTTAGGTATGAAAAACTACTCTAATAGGTCTAAGGGTGAGAGAAGATTCTTTTTTTGTGTTTTTATATTTTTTTATGAAAGCAAGTAAAATCTCGGGTTTGAAAGAGTGGGCGGAATTAGTTGCTAGTCAACTAACCCAAATTACTACGAATGCAAATAAAATAAAATAACAAAAATGAAAAGGTTGGTGAAAACTTATGTGGAGAGAAATGTGTTTACTTAGATTTCCTTACTCCCTAACTATCTTTTATCGGTTGATTAGTGTGTATTAATTGCGTGGATGACGGGTGTATTCCTTAATACCATTCGTGGGGTGGCGTACGTACTTCCCCAACTCTACAAGCTCCTACTTCACTCCTATGTCGAGCCGGCTAGGAAGCTCCTAACATGGGATCACTAGAATTCGCTTGTGCATTAAATACAACCATAAAAACCTTTAGTACGCATTGGTTCATGTTTCTTAAGACGTTCAAGCAAGTTACCGAATAGGAAGTTAGCCAGTTTTCTTAAGCCTAACATAGATGAACAATCATCCAATACAACTAATAACACACTAATAACCAATAATCAATAGCTAGGTTTCATTAGATCTAAGCAAACACAAGATAAATCTAGCCTAGCATGTTAAACAAAAGACAAGAACAAGATAGAATCAAACAACACATAGACATATTGAATGATTAATTGATAACTTATCTTCAATGTAACATGGAAGATCTCAAGGCAAAAAGCCTTGAAAAAGCTGCCAAATTCGTCTTAGGGTTTTCACACACAAAGTTCCCCAATAAGTTCCACCCTCCTGACAAAAAATTGCAAAACTATATATAGACTTTCAGATCTGACGGCGTCACGTTATGGAGTGTGACGCCGTCACCTCGCCGCTTTTAGGGTTCCGGATGACCTTCTTGACGCCGTCCCTCTTTAGCTCTCCAAAATCCGTTCTGGCTTATCAAGGCTTGACGCCGTCAGACTATGACGTGACGCGTCCCTCTTTAAATTATAACGTGACGACCTTGATCAAATTAAAGGGTGACGCCGTCAGAATTCCATGCAATTTTCACTGGCTTATCATGAGTAAATTTTACATCCACCACTTTTGCCAAGCCATGACGCCGTCCAGGGATAATCCTGACGCCGTCAAAGGTAACTTCCAGCAGAATTTTGAGACTTTGTCGTTTCTTCACTTTTATGCTCCAAAAACGTCCAAAATGCTTCCTTTTCCAGATTTCTTCTCAAAAGTACCTAAAATGACAAAGGAACGATTTAGGGCAATATTTGATCAAATAAATACGATTTAGGGCTTAAATGACCCCTTAAAAGCGGTACACTTTTCGCTTCATCACCTAGGTTATAGTCTAGGTTCAACCACCTACTTCTCTATAACCAAGGCTTTGATACCAATCTGTCACACCACGCCAATGGCGGAAACGCGAGTGCAACATCATGGATATCATCACAACACATAGCGTCTATACAGAGAATTACTATATGCAAATAAATAGAGCAAAGTACAGACACAAAGTGTCGTAACGATACCCCAAAATAAATAATCAAAAACAAATCCCAAGGTATCTCCATTAAAACATAAAGTTAAAATGAAAGACAATCAAGTATCTCAACACAAATCCAACATATTCAAACTAAACTTAAAGGTAAGTCATCCTCAAATGCAAACTAGTCTCTTCTAGTCACGCCCTTCTATCTTAGCCTTAGAATGCTCACCTGAAAATGATGCTTAAAAACGTCAACATAATGTTGGTGAGATTCATAGGTTTAAGACACACAATACACCTCGATTATCAGTTCACTGTGATTATAAAATATAGCAGGACAGTAAAAATAAAGTTATCATACAACTAGCATGCAATCACAGCTTACGGGACGGAACGTGCCCACCGATCCAAAATTGGGACGGAACGTGCCCACCGATCCAAATACCACCACAATTGGGACGGAACGCGCCCACCGATCCAAGATAATGGGTAAATTAATACCCTCCGGCCGGACCACACAGAATAATAATGAGTAGAGCCACTAGGACTTTCCCACTCAAATAATCACCACACAGAAACACCACAATAACATGCAGTATACATATAATAACCATTACAAGTCCATGCTTTTTATTAAACACATAATCACAGTAACTCAAAACAATTTAACACAAGCATCATTCCCATCCCAAGTTTAAAACAAAGTAAAAAGTGGGACTATGAACTCACCTCAACCTTGCAGCTTCCAAATTATCCACACACAAATCTATACAACAAAACAATACCACATTACACGCGACCAAGCTAAAAGCTATAGTCCATGTAACACATATATGATGGATGTCTAAGGTTCATATAACCCACTATGGATTACCTAGACTCCATACTAATCATCACCCAATACTTTACACTCACTAAATCCCTTAATTAAAACTTTCAAAAAACTCAGATTTTTAGGGCACTTTCACCCACATAAAATCACGACCAAAAATCATCCACAACTCACACCAAAAATTCACCATGGTCCTTCATAAGCATACAAGCTTTTCCCAGAAGGCCATGCACTAAAAACACACACAAGTACTCAATGAAAAATCAAATATGACAACTATCCAGATTCGGATCTGATCGGACATCAAAAAGTTTTGACTTAGTAGACACACTTGTATAACTTATTATTACCTAATTTTCGCGTGGAAGTCAAAGATAATATAGAACTCAACTTCCCTAGAAGGCCTAACCTTAATTACACTTTTTCATACACAATTCACTACCAAACTTATGACCTAATTCTGTCCCGGTTTATCAGTTTTGACACCTTAACTCATAAAATTCGTTTGACTGACTTCCCTACCTCGAAAACACTTGTGGTCGGACTTTTTGAAAAACTCTTTCACTGAACTATAATTTAGACATAAAATTCGTGATCTAACTTGTGGAACGTTTTGGTTTAGTTCGATTGAGATATTTATGAATTGAATGTGTTTAGCATGCGGAATCTACTACAACACACTTTAAAAGAACACAAGGTGGTGAGTTTAAGTAAACGTGTGAATGCAATGAACAAAGAACACAACTTTGGTTAGAACAAAACGATTCAATATTATTGATGAAATAATACGGATGATCTAAGTATCACCGGGATTACAAAGTAATCTTGAATCTAAGATTGTAAAAGGATTTGTGATTCGAAGTAACTAAGTTACTTGATAGATAGTTTGGTTCGTGGTTATTAGTTGTGAAAGATGCATGCATGAAGAAGTGACTAAGATATCCTTTTATAAGATAAGGATATCTTATTACATGTTGTCAAGTAGATGAATATAATACTATACTTTGACTATATTGGCGCCTACAATTAAATACAACTACCCATGTACACTCTGATATATTCTTCTGTCACCACAGAAGACTAATCTACTTCTACATAACGTATAACAATGTACAAAGACTAATAATTCAACTAAATATCTATTACAAAATATCTAATTGACTTGACATAAGCTTGGCAGGCTCTTCATTAGCTAGCAGTACCTTCTACCCAGAAGGTACTGGTAGAACATCTTCGTACACTACAAAATCAACTAGCAGGCTCTTCTCATCATTGGCAGGCTCTTTGACTTTGATCATTTTATTCCCAACAATCCTCCCCTAAACTTGTTATTTCCATTAAAATACACAAGTTTCTGATGAATAAAATACATACCTTGAGGATTTGAGAACTCTTCCAAAAACCTTTACTTCCTATCTTTCCTTTTTCTTTCAGATTGTTCAAATATGCTCCTTAGCAAACTTTGAACAACTTCTGAGTTTTCATCATCTTTGTCACACCTTAATCTCTTGGAGATCATAGTTGAGAGCACTTCATAACTAAGTGGATACTCTTTTTCAGCCAACATGAAGAGTTCAATTCCACTTGATGTATACAAATGATGAATGCTGCAATGACTTAGGAATTCCCAGGTTGTAGATGGATCATAATATGGAAACTTCCAATAATCATCTTTGGGATCAGGATCAAACATCCTATTGAATTCAACCCATAATTCCTGTTCCTTGACATCATTGCTAGAATTTGTGGCTAACCTAATCTGCACTAGATTCCACAATTCCTCTAAATCTGCTCTGTCAGATGCTCTAACTAGATTTTCAAAGTTCTTAAAGATAGCAGACTGTCCCCCAACCCTTGATATTTTCCATGACTTACCAAATCTATCATGGTGTATTTCCCAATCAATTATAGGGTGTCTAGACCTAATTGGATCAGCATGAATGATAGTAGGTAAAGCAATCAACATTTTACTTACTTGCCCTTGATCCAATTTTGCTACTTCTTTCTTCTGAGCATCTTCCTTCTTCTTTGAAGGCCTTTCTTGTGTGTGTTCAGGAGGAGTGCAGTGGTTCTTCTTGTATGCTTCAATGTATAGATGCTGCAGCTCTTCAAATGATTTTCTTTTGAGTTGATGATCCTTCCAATTTGCTGATCTTTTCAGATATAACTTGAAGAATTTCATCTGCTCTTTCTGATCATGTGGCAATTTAAACCCTTTCTCCTTATACTGCATGATCTGTTGAAATACATCATTTAAGGCTTCTTCTCTATACTTTTTGGTGATGAATTCTTCTAGCTTGGCTGTCTTCTCTTCTATACTGAGAGACTCATCATCCACATACACAGAGGCTTGACCTCTTACAATTGGATCAATAGAGATAATCCATTGTAGTTGTGCATCAAATATTTGAGCAGCTTGAGAATCAATAAGAGCTTGAGCAGCTTCTTCAGCTTCTTTCTGCTCTTTCATTTCTTCAAGCATTCTTGAAGCTTCTCTAGCTTTTAGCTCTTCTTCTTGAACTCTTTTTGCCTCTTCTTCTCCTAAAGCCATCTGAATTTGCTGAGTTCTTTTCAACTTCTTGGACTTTGGCTCATCTTCAATTAGAATACCTTTGCCCTTATCCTTTAGAGTTTGATCTTGTGATGGAGCAGAGGATTGCTCATCAGCAACTAGAATCCTCTTTCTCTTGTACACTCTCTCAGCAGACCCTTTATACCCCATAGCCAATAGCCTTTCTCTCTCCTAGCAGACTCTTCTTCTGCCTAGCAGGCTCTTGCTCTGCTCAACAGGCTCTTGCCCTGCTCCAACAGGCTCTCATCATAAACTTGAGTTCCATCATGGAATTCAAATTTAGCCTCTTCCTCATCCTCAGAACTATCCTTCTTCCTCCCCTTTTTGGAAGAGTGACCTATCCTATCATCATCTGTCTTTGAAGAACTTGATAAAACAACCTTTGCAGATCTTTTACCCTTCAACTTCTTCACTTCACCCTCCAATTTCTTAACCCTCTTGACCAATTTGATGTTGATCTCAGAAAACCTTCACTTTGACTTTTAAGAGCATTCTCTAAGAACTTCACCTTGTCTTTCAATTCTTGCAATGTCTGAGGTGATTGGGTTTGTGATACATGATGTGGTGATGATGGTGGTGTTGCTGATTGTACTGGAGATGGTATTGGTGTTGTTTGATGTGTTGGTGAAATGTGTTCATGTGAAGAACTGGATGATTGTGTTTCAGCTGATGGTGTTGGTTCTTCTGAGTGTTGTGGTAACATTTCATCAAAAAGTGGAACTTCCTCCCCTCTAAAACCAATTCTCATATTTGAAAATACTTTGTGAGAAAGTTTTGGTGTTTCATAAACTGAGTCTGTGGGAAGCAACACATGTTTTAATTTTCCAATGATGCACCCAATGAATCTTGGATACATCAAAAACTTTGTTTTACTTTTCACATTGTTTATCAATCCTTCAAAAATATATTTAGAAAATTGTATTTTCTGTTTGTAGCTAAGCAAATGAGAGCAGAAGCCATGTTTCCACTAAATTGCTCCCAAGAGGTTTTCTTCTGGCTCAAACAGTGAAGGATTGTGTGAATCAAAAATCTCCATTGTGGAGTAAGATGCTTTTTCAGAAAAGTGAGTTTGTTGGACTCAGCATGATACCCCATTCTTGTTAAATTTTCAAAAATTTCAGTATCTGGTAACTGACTAATACCATCAGAATCATCCAAATGAAGATGTCTTCTTATGGATGACTCAGTAAGAGTCAAATGTTTACCATCCACTTTGGCTTTTATTCTTTGTTCCCCATTTTCAGAAGTTTTAATTTTAGCAGATTGCCAAAATTGTAAAATTTGATTTTCATAAATAGTGGGATTGACTAGCAAAGCAAACCTGATATAGGAGTTGTTTAAAAAGTCCACTACTTGATGAAATGAGGCATTATCCTCT
This sequence comes from Artemisia tridentata subsp. tridentata, assembly GCA_021014915.2. NCBI lineage: Eukaryota > Viridiplantae > Streptophyta > Magnoliopsida > Asterales > Asteraceae > Artemisia > Artemisia tridentata. The sequence continues at coordinate 317,558,626 of CP139502.1, forward strand.
GACTTCTCCAAAAATGCTAACTGATTGTGACGTTGGACAAAATCTAGATCAATTGTGGAAGCCATAATGAAAATTTTGAATATGATGGTGGGATTTGTTGGTAGTACTGGTAGAAGATAAAAGGTGTGTGTGAATTATGATAATGACTGATGAAAGAAGATATGAGAGAATTACTTTTAACCGACAATAATAAAGATTATAAAAAGAAATTGAAAAGGCGGTTAAAAAGATCTTTTATATGTGAAATATAATATAATATAATCATCAGTAATTTACATAACTACCCCAACGGCTAATTTTAACTACCAGGCCCAACGGTTTAAAACTTTTTCTGACAGGCTCAACGGCTATCTAGTAGTACCTTTGTACTCTAGCAGTACCATTTTTGTACTACCAGTACCTTTGAAAGTTTTATAAAAATCCCTTATAGTTTTTAGCAAACTACCAGCTATCAACGGATTTGAGTTGTCTTTACCAAAAGCCGTTTGCTTAAGGACTAGCTAACTATTTACAATTAAGTATGGTTAGTTAACAACCATATAGTTTTTGGTAAACTATCAACCATCAACGGATTTGATTTGTCTTTACCAAAAGCCGTTTGCTTATGGACTAGTCAACTCTTAAGTTTGTGAAAACTTGGTGAGCTGAATACCAAAAGCCAGGATGGCCCAAAGATGGTGCAATTTCCTTGGATGGAGGAAATTTAGAAAGGCAATGATGCTGTGTATTTTGGATGATTGGTTCAACAAGTGAAATCATCTAATGTCATGCCTTTGAGTTGAAACCTTTCATAGTTTGATCTAGATAGAACTTTCTCCTTTGAGAAATGCTTCATCCCTTCTAGATATGTGATCTAACTCTATCTTTTTCAACTCTGCATCATCTTGTATGCTCTTGTCTTTCCTTTCATTAATTGGTGTTTCTTCCATTCTTGGCTATCAATTCCTCCCCCTGAGATTGTTATCTCTCCTGAAATGAATATAACTTTTGTTGCTCCTTTCTGTTTGGAAGAACTCTTGTTTTGTTATCAACCTGAAATGTGTTAGTTGCAAACCAAAAGAACAAAGTGCAAAGCACTTGATCTATAGCATTTTAAACATTCAAGCCTTTAAATGAACAAAACATAGCAATTTTGTATCAGCAGGACCAATTATGAACTAACAGGACCTTTTGACTAACTAGCAGTACCATGTTTAAAAGTCAATACCAGTTAATTTTATGAACAAAAACACATGTTTTTCAAAGATTTATCATTCCAATACCTCCTACAAGATATTTGAATCTACCTAAATCAAAAGCTTTGGTGAGAAGGTCTGCATAATTCTTTTCAGAATCAATTTTAACTACTTGAATTAACTTCTTCTCATTGCAATCCCTTATGAAATGGTGTCTGATTTCAATATGTTTTGTTTTTGAGTGTTGAACTGGGTTTTTAATGATACAAATAGTACTGCTATTGTCAATATAAATAATGGTGTTAAGAAAATTGTACCCATAGTCAAGCAATTGATTTTGGATCCAAAGAACTTGCCCACAACAACTTGCACCAGCAACATATTCTGCTTCAGTTGTAGAATTGGCCACCATTGTTTGTTTCTTGCATTGCCAAGAGATTAGTCTGCAACCAAGAAATTGACATCCACCAGTTGTGGATTTTCTGTCTAGTGTTGCACCAGCATAGTCACTATCCGAATAAGCCACCAATTCAAAAGATGATTCCCTTGGATACCAAAGACCCAACCTAGGTTGACCCTTAAGATATCTAAAGATTCTTTTGACTGCTGTGAGATGAGAGATCTTGGGATGTATTTGAAACCTTGCACATACACATACTGAGAACATGATATCTGGTCTTGATGATGTAAGATACATCAAGGACCCAATCATAGATCTATAATTGTGCAAATCCATATCTTCTCCTTCAGCATCCTTGAGTAGCCCTTTGTCTGGATCCATTGGTGTACTTGCAACCTTAGAATCAGCAAAATTAAATTTTCTTAGGATCACTGCTACATATTTATCTTGGCTGATAAATATGCCTTCTTTGGATTGTTTCACTTGGAGACCCAAAAAGAAAGTAAGTTCCCCCATGGAACTCATCTCAAACTTACTGTGCATAAGTTTTTCAAATTCTACACACAAGTCTTGGTTTGTTGATCCAAAGATTATGTCATCAACATAAATCTGCACTAGCAAGATGTCTTTCTTTGTCCTTTTGATAAACAAAGTTGGATCAATCCTGCCTCTTTGGAATCCACTTTTTAGTAGGAAACAAGCCAATGTTTCATACCATGCCCTTGGAGCTTGGTGTAGGCCATACAAAGCCTTGGTAACCTTGTAAACTTTATCTGGATACTCAGCATCAATGAAGCCTGGAGGTTGAGATACATATACTGGTTCTTCAATTTCACCATACAAAAATGCACTCTTAACATCCATTTGATAGACAGTGAAGCCTATGAATGAAGCATAGGCTAAGAAAAGCCTAATTGCTTCAAGTCTTGCAACTGGAGCAAACACTTCTTCATAATCTACCCCTTTCTCTTGAGTATATCCTTGTGCTACCAATCTAGCCTTGTTCATGATCACTATACCCCTTTCATCCTTCTTGTTTCTGAACACCCATTTGGTTCCAATTGCCCTATGACCTCTTGGCAAATCAACCAATATCCAAACCTTCTGAATCTTGAATTGGAGAAGCTCTTCTTGCATAGCTTCCACCCAACTTGCATCATCTAAAGCTTTGTTTATATTTTTGGGTTCAGCCTGAGATAGAAAACATGAAAACAGGCATATATTGGAATTATCATTATTCTTTTCTTCATACATAGAGGAGATAAACCCTTCTTCATCTGAAGATAAGACTTGAGATAAACCAACTTGAGATCTTGTTCTAACACCAGAAGTTATGCTTCCAATCACATCATCAGTTGAGTGATCTTTGAGAATTCTAGTGTTTGGTGTTTTAGGAACTTCATATGTAGTTGGAAGATTGCTAATCCCCACCTCTTCTTGAAAAGAATCATCTATTTGAACATTCAATGGCTCAGCAGTACCAATACTTGCACTAGCAGGACCATCTGAAGAACTGGCAGTACCATTGTCATTAGCACCACTTTCTTGATTCTCTTGATTCTGAGTTCCTTGATCTTCTTCATTGTCTTCATTTCTTGTGTTTGAAGGTCCTTCTTGACTTGAAGATAGATCCATACTTTTCCAAATTGGCATCCAGATGTAATCTTGATCTTTAGGAGCTTCAACATTGTCTTCAGAACCTGTATTATCATTAGTATTTGTACCTGAAACAGGCACATAATTCATAGATTCTGAAAGCCTATCAACATCAAACATCCAATCTGGTCCAACTCCTTTCACATTTGCTAGTTTCTCTTGAAACTCTATGTGAAGATTTTCTTCTACTAGCCTAGTGCAAGTGTTAAACACTCTATAGGCCTTACTCTGCAAGGAATACCCTATCAAAAAGCCAACATCTGCTTTTCCATCAAATTTGCCTAAATGATCTTTGGTATTGAGAATAGTGACATGACAACCAAAAGGTCTCATAAAACTTAAAGATGGTTTTCTACCAAAGAAAAGTTCATAAGGTGTTTTTCTATGTGGTTTTGTCATAAGAACCCTGTTTTGTACATAACAAGCAGTACCAACTGCTTCAGCCCAAAATGAAATAGGCAACTTAGAGTCTACTAACATAGTTCTAGCAGCCTCTATAAGTGTTCTATTCTTTCTTTCTGCTACTCCATTTTGCTGAGGTGTTCTAGCTACACTAAACTCTCTTTTTATGCCTTTTTCCTTGCAAAAGTCATCCATAACTCTATTCTTGAACTCTGTCCCATTGTCACACCTGATGATTTTGACTTTCTTATCAGATTGGTTTTCTACCTCAGTGATATAGGTTTTAAGTATCTCACTAGTTTCATGTTTAGATCTTAAGAAGAAAACCCATGAAAATCTGCTATAGTCATCAGTAACAACCAGACAATATTTCTTTCCATTCAAGCTGCACACATTAGTAGGACCAAAGAGATCCATATGAAGCATATGTAAAGCCTGAGTAATAGAGTTTTGGGTCTTGGGCTTACAAGAAGCTCTATGTTGTTTGCCTTTTAGGCAATCAACACAAGTTTGGTCGTTTTGGAAAATCTTTTTGGGTAAACCTCTTACTAAATCATATTTTGCAATAGTGTTGATTGTTTTAAAGTTTACATGACCAAGCCTTCTATGCCAAAGCATAGATTCATCCAATGAGGCCTTTGCTACCAAACAAGTTAAACCTTCCTTGGGATCAATGTTCTTTAAATTGACACTATACATATTGTTCCTTTTTGGAATTTTAAGAAGAATCTGACTCTCATCAGGCATCTTAAAATCAGAAGAAAGAACCATACATTCATTGTCAGTAAAAAGAACATTGTTCTTTTTGTCACACATTTGTGAGACACTAAGAAGATTAAACTGAAGTTCTTTCACAAAATACACATTTTCAAAATCTAGTTTACTGGTTTTGATAGTACCTTTACCAGTGATCTTTCCTTTTATTCCTCCCCCAAAGGTAACATATCCTCCATCAAATGTTTTGAAATCTGAGAGGAATGACATGTTGCCTGTCATATGCCTTGAACACCCACTATCAACAAATCCTTGATCTTCAATATCAGTTGAATGTTCCTGCACATGAATAAACATATTAGTTTCCTTGGGGTACCCAAGCCATGACAGACTTGGGTTTGCCTCTTGCATCAATGAAGTCAAACCTTTTCAGGATTGTTGATGCACCTTTTGATTTGATTGGTTTCCAAATCCAACATGCTGAGGACTTAACAGCACTTTCCCTTCTAATCCATTGTGTGGTCTTTGGTCTATCAGTACCAATTTTGGCAATACCAATTTTGGCAGTACCATGTGGTCTAGCAGGACCTTTTGGTCTAGCAGGACCTTTGGTTTTTGGACTCCAAACTTTTGTTTTGACCACATTTATCTTTTGAATAGGACTCTTCTCAACTTTTGGTACATATTTAAAAGTGTTTCCTGTACCCTTATCAGTTGGTTTTGCAATAACAGGCTTATCTTGTCTAACAGTATGTTTAACATTTGTGGTGTTAGACTTAACAAAACTTTTTCTGGGGTGAGTAACATTTGTTTTAGACTTTGATTTACTCCCAGAAACCCATTTATTACAATAAGCATGAAGATGATTAAAGCTACCACAATAATAACAAGCTTTATTAAACATAACAAAGTCATCACCTAATTGTTGTGACTTTAGGTTGTTCCAATTTCTTTGGCTTCCCCTAGGTTTGTTATTACAATTTTTACAACTTTCAACTGTCTTCAAAACAGTTTTGGCCTTAGCTTTAACTTCTACTTTCTTAGGACTGGTTGGTCCTACTTTGATTCCTTTCTTAGGAATAGTCTCATCTTCATCATCATCAGATACCCAATCCTCAATAATTAGGACATCAGGTCTCTTATCAGTGAGCACCTTAGAGAGTGGAACATTCTTAGCACTCTCAGAAGGTTCACTTATCACTACAGGTTTATCCAATGGTTTGTTAACAAATTCATGTAAACCTGATACAGCAAGATCACTACCTTGGGGACATGGAATTCCTCTATAAGGAGGTGGACATTCATTGTATCCTATCCCTGATTTTATTCTTTTATTCAACTGATTCTCTACTATGCTCTTAGTACACTCAGAAGCATTTTTCAATTTAGTAACAGTCAGTTGAATATTATCTCTAGCCAAAGTCACTTTAGTGCACTCAGTCCTTACCATTTCAATTTCTGAATCTTTCAAAAATATTTGTCTATTAAGAGCAGCTTTAGCATCAGAAAATGTGAGTTCATTTTCTCTATAGTGAATGATTTGTTTTTCTAGCTTGGACATACCACACTTATGGTCAAATAAGGTTTGATTGGTTTTTCTATGTTCTAATACTTCTGTATCATAAGCTTTACTTATGATTTTTAATTCTTTAAAAGATTCACAATCATTAGGACATTTGATAATTTGTACCTCAGGGGTGGAGAATGCCATCAAAGCCAATTCATCAGAAGTTGACTCATCTTCACCCATGAAACTCCAATCAAAACCCATGCCATCAATAGCAACCATTGCTTTTGGCTCTGCAACTTCAACAACCTTACTCTTGCTTTCAAAGCTTCCTTTCTTCTCAAAGCTTCCTTTATTTCTGTTGTCAAACCCTCTACCCTTGTCATCCTGCTTCTTAGGTCTTCTACATTCTCTAGAGTAGTGACCTTTCATGTGGCAGTTGTAACACTCCACCTTTGACTTATCATATCCAGCAGGCTCATTTCCATCTATCAGAATCTTCTTGCCAGTCCTCATCATCAACTTCTTGGCTCTAATGCTTAAAAGTGAAAGTTGCCACTTTATGTCCATTTCTTCAAGATCATCAGGATGAATCTCTTGAAGGTCTTCAAATGATAATACGGACCCATTGTGCTGAGATGTAAGAAAAGCACACCCAATTGTTTCATCTAATATGGATTTGGTACTACCAGAAGTACTAGCAGTACCAAAGGTTGTATTAGCAGTACCTTCTTCTCTGCTACCTTGTTCTTCATTATCAACCTTTGAGATGCTTGGGGATGAAACAAAAGCCATATTTCCAGAACTTGACCCAGTAGTCTTCTTTACTTCATGCTCTACTATTTTGAAATTGTTGTAGAGATCATTGAGACTCATCTGGTCAATATCTGACTTGTTCTTCCATACAATGACATGCATAGACCATTCTGAAGGTAAACTCCTAAGAAATTTAGAGTTTAGGTCTTCTTGAGTTATCATCACTTCATGGATGGCTAACTGACTTGCAAGCTTCTGAAGTCTATTGAACATACTGTCCAAAGACTCATTGGTTGTGGCTGTGAAGTTCTCAAATTGTTGTTTGAGAAGTGTTTTCTGTGTTTTCTTGGTAGCATCATTACCACCAAACCTAGCCACAATTGCTTCAAAAAGGGTTTTGGCATCTTTGTATTTGTTGAAGATCAGAAGTTGATCATTTGGAATAGTCATCAGTAACATACTCCTTGCCTTTAGATCATTTCTCTTCTGAACTTTTTCATCTGCATTTGATGGTTGTTCTTGTATTCTTGTTACAAGAGCATCATTTACTGTTGTAGTGGTGATTTGGGGTTTAAATGAATTGCCTTGTTCAATTATCTCCCAAAGTGCATAGTCCTGCACTTGAAAGTATTGTTCAACCCTTAGTCTCCACATTTCAAACTCGTTTTGCTTGAGTAATGGAAGTTTAGCTGCAACATTGGTTTGAATATGTTCAACATCCATTTTTCTTTTAAATTAGTAAATATCAAGCCTAGGGTCTGATACCACTTGTGGAACGTTTGTTGTTCGAAGTTCAAACACTTGGGATATGAATCTTAGTAATGTGTTTGAGAGATATTTATGTATTGAATGTGTTTAGCATGCGGAATCTACTACAACACACTTTAAAAGAACACAAGGTGGTGAGTTTAAGTAAATGTGTGAATGTAATGAACAAATAACACAACTTTGGTTAACACAAACGATTCAATATTATTTTATGAAATATACGGATGATCTAAGTATCACCGGGATTACAAATGTAATCTTGAATCTAAGATTGTAAAGGATTTGTGATTTGTTAAGTAACTGAAGTTACTTGAGAGATTTGTTTGTGTTTATAGGTTACTATTTTAGATTGTTAAAAGAGATTGAATACTAGTCTATGAATGAAGTGACTAAGATATCCTTTTATAAGATAAGGATATCTTATTACATGTTGTCAAGTAGATGAATATAATACTATACTTTGACTATATTGGCGCCTACAATTAAATACAACTACCCATGTACACTCTGATATATTCTTCTGTCACCACAGAAGACTATTCTACTTCTACATAACGTATAACAATGTACAAAGACTAATAATTCAACTAAATATCTATTACAAAATATCTAATCGACTTGACATAAGCTTGGCAGGCTCTTCATTAGCTAGCAGTACCTTCTACCCAGAAGGTACTGGTAGAACATCTTCGTACATAACAAAATCAACTAGCAGGCTCTTCATCGACTTGGCAGGCTCTTTGACTTTGATCATTTTATTCCCAACAATCCTCCCCTAAACTTGTTATTTCCATTAAAATACACAAGTTTCTGATGAATAAAATACATACCTTGAGGATTTGAGAACTCTTCCAAAAACCTTTACTTCCTATCCTTCCTTTTTCTTTCACATTGTTCAAATATGCTCCTTAGCAAACTTTGAACAATTTCTGAGTTTTCATCATCTTTGTCACACCTTAATCTCTTGGAGATCATAGTTGAGAGCACTTCATAACTAAGTGGATACTCTTTCTCAGCCAACATAAAGAGTTCAATCCCACTTGATGTGTATAAATGATGAACACTGCAATGACTTAGGAATTCCCAGGTTGTAGATGGATCATAATATGGAAATTTCCAATAATCATCTTTGGGATCAGGATCAAACATCCTATTGAATTCAACCCATAATTCCTGTTCCTTAACATCATTGCTAGAATTTGTGGCTAGCCTAATCTGCACTAGATTCCACAATTCTTCCAAATCTGCTCTATCAGATGCTCTAACTAAATTTTCAAAATTCTTGAAGATAGCAGACTGTCCCCCAACCCTTGATATTTTCCATGACTTACCAAATCTATCATGGTGTATTTCCCAATCAATTATAGGGTGTCTAGACCTAATTGGATCAGCATGTATGATAGTAGGTAAAGTAATCAACATTTTACTTACTTGCTCTGTGTCCAATTTTGCTACTTCTTTCTTCTGAGCATCTTGCTTCTTCTTTGAAGACCTTTCTTGTGTGTGTTCAGGAGGAGTGCAGTGGTTCTTCTTGTATGCTTCAATGTATAGATGCTGCAACTCTTCAAATGATTTTCTTTTGAGTTGATGATCCTTCCAATTTGCTGACCTTTTCAGATATAACTTGAAGAACTTCATCTGCTCTTTCTGATCATGTGGCAATTTAAACCCTTTCTCCTTATACTGCATGATCTGCTGAAATACATCATTTAAGGCTTCTTCTCTATACTTTTTGGTGATGAATTCTTCAAGCTTGGCTGTCTTCTCTTCTACACTGAGAGACTCATCATCCACATACACAGAGGCTTGACCTCTTACAATTGGATCAATAGAGATAATCCATTGTAGTTGTGCATCAAATATTTGTGCAGCTTGAGAATCAATAAGAGCTTGAGCAGCTTCTTCAGCATCTTTCTGCTCTTTCATTGCTTCAAGCATTCTTGAAGCTTCATTAGCTTTTAGCTCTTCTTCTTGAACTCTTTTGGCCTCTTCTTCTCCTAAAACCATCTGAATTTGCTGAGTTCTCTTCAACTTCTTGGACTTTGGCTCATCTTCAATCAGAATACCTTTGCCCTTATCCTTTGGAGTTTGAATCTTGTGATGGAGCAGAAGATTGCTCATCAGCAATTAAAACCCTCTTTCTCTTGTACACTCTCTCAGCAGACCCTTTATACCCCATAGCCAATAGCCTTTCTCTCCTAGCAGACTCTTCTTCTGGCCTAGCAGGCTCTTGCCCTGCTCCAACAGGCTCTTCATCATAAACTTGAGTTCCATCATGGAATTCAAATTGAGCCTGTTCCTCCTCTTCATCCTCATCTTCAGACCTATCCTTCCTCCCCTTTTTGGAAGAGTGATCTATCCTATCAGCATCTGACTGTGAAGAACTAGATAAAACAACCTTTGCAGACTTTTTACCCTGTAACTTCTTCACTTCACCCTCAATTTCTTGACCCTTTTGACCAATTTGATGTTGATCTTAGAAAACCTTTCATTTTGACTTTTGAGAGCATTCTCTAAGAACTTCACCTTATCTTTCAGCTCTTGCATTGTCTGAGGTGATTGGGTTTGTGATATATGATGTGGTGATGGTGGTGGTGTTTCAGATGGTACTGGAGATGGTATTGGTGTTGTTTGTTGTGTTGGTGAAATGTAACCATGTGAAGAACTGGATGATTGTGTATCAGCAGATGGTGTGGGTTCTTCTGGATTGTTGTGGTACCATTTCATCAAAAAGTGGAACTTCCTCCCCTCTAAAACCAATTCTCATATTTGAAAATACTTTGTGAGAAAGTTTTGGTGTTTCATAAACTGAGTCTGTGGGAAGCAACACATGTTGTAATTTTCCAATGATGCATCCAATAAATCTTGGATACATCAAAAACTTTGTTTTACTTTTCACATTGTTTATCAATCCTTCAAAAATATATTTTGAAAAGTTGTATTTTCTGTTTGTTGCTAAGCAAATGAGAGCAGAGGCCATGTTGCCACTAAATTGCTCCCAAGAGGTTTTCTTCTGGCTCAAACAGTGAAGGATTGTGTGAATCAAAAATCTCCATTGTGGAGTAAGATGCTTTTTCAAAAAAGTGAGTTTGTTAGACTCAGCATGATACCCCATTCTTTGTAAATTTTCAAAATTTCAGTATCTGGTAATTGACTAATACCATCAGAATCATCCAAATGAAGATGTCTTCTTATGGATGACTCAGTAAGAGTCAAATGCTTACCATCCACTTTGGCTTTTAATTCTTTGGTCCCCATTTTCAGAAGTTTTAATTTTAGCAGATTGCCAAAATTGTAAAATTTGATTTTCATAAATAGTGGGATTGACTAGTAAAGCAAACCTGATGTAGGAGTTGTTTAAAAAGTCCACTACTTGATGAAATGAGGCATTATCCTCTGACTTCTCCAAAAATGCTAACTGATTGTGACGTTGGACAAAATCTAGATCAATTGTGGAAGCCATAATGAAAATTTTGAATATGATGGTGGGATTTGTTGGTAGTACTGGTAGAAGATAAAAGGTGTGTGTGAATTATGATAATGACTGATGAAAGAAGATATGAGAGAATTACTTTTAACCGACAATAATAAAGATTATAAAAAGAAATTGAAAAGGCGGTTAAAAAGATCTTTTATATGTGAAATATAATATAATATAATCATCAGTAATTTACATAACTACCCCAACGGCTAATTTTAACTACCAGGCCCAACGGTTAAAACTTTTTCTGACAGGCTCAACGGCTATCTAGCAGTACCTTTGTACTCTAGCAGTACCATTTTTGTACTACCAGTACCTTTGAAAGTTTTATAAAAATCCCTTATAGTTTTTAGCAAACTACCAGCTATCAACGGATTTGAGTTGTCTTTACCAAAAGCCGTTTGCTTAAGGACTAGCTAACTATTTACAATTAAGTATGGTTAGTTAACAACCATATAGTTTTTGGTAAACTATCAACCATCAACGGATTTGATTTGTCTTTACCAAAAGCCGTTTGCTTATGGACTAGTCAACTCTTAAGTTTGTGAAAACTTGGTGAGCTGAATACCAAAAGCCAGGATGGCCCAAAGATGGTGCAATTTCCTTGGATGGAGGAAATTTAGAAAGGCAATGATGCTGTGTATCTTGGATGATTGGTTCAACAAGTGAAATCATCTAATGTCATGCCTTTGAGTTGAAACCTTTCATAGTTTGATCTAGATAGAACTTTCTCCTTTGAGAAATGCTTCATCCCTTCTAGATATGTGATCTAACTCTATCTTTTTCAACTCTGCATCATCTTGTATGCTCTTGTCTTTCCTTTCATTAATTGGTGTTTCTTCCATTCTTGGCTATCAATTCCTCCCCTGAGATTGTTATCTCTCCTGAAATGAATATAACTTTTGTTGCTCCTTTCTGTTTGGAAGAACTCTTGTTTTGTTATCAACCTGAAATGTGTTAGTTGCAAACCAAAAGAACAAAGTGCAAAGCACTTGATCTATAGCATTTTAAACATTCAAGCCTTTAAATGAACAAAACATAGCAATTTTGTATCAGCAGGACCAATTATGAACTAACAGGACCTTTTGACTAACTAGCAGTACCATGTTTAAAAGTCAATACCAGTTAATTTTATGAACAAAAACACATGTTTTTCAAAGATTTATCATTCCAATACCTCCTACAAGATATTTGAATCTACCTAAATCAAAAGCTTTGGTGAGAAGGTCTGCATAATTCTTTTCAGAATCAATTTTAACTACTTGAATTAACTTCTTCTCATTGCAATCCCTTATGAAATGGTGTCTGATTTCAATATGTTTTGTTTTTGAGTGTTGAACTGGGTTTTTAATGATACAAATAGTACTGCTATTGTCAATATAAATAATGGTGTTAAGAAAATTGTACCCATAGTCAAGCAATTGATTTTGGATCCAAAGAACTTGCCCACAACAACTTGCACCAGCAACATATTCTGCTTCAGTTGTAGAATTGGCCACCATTGTTTGTTTCTTGCATTGCCAAGAGATTAGTCTGCAACCAAGAAATTGACATCCACCAGTTGTGGATTTTCTGTCTAGTGTTGCACCAGCATAGTCACTATCCGAATAAGCCACCAATTCAAAAGATGATTCCCTTGGATACCAAAGACCCAACCTAGGTTGACCCTTAAGATATCTAAAGATTCTTTTGACTGCTGTGAGATGAGAGATTTTGGGATGTATTTGAAACCTTGCACATACACATACTGAGAACATGATATCTGGTCTTGATGATGTAAGATACATCAAGGACCCAATCATAGATCTATAATTGTGCAAATCCATATCTTCTCCTTCAGCATCCTTGAGTAGCCCTTTGTCTGGATCCATTGGTGTACTTGCAACCTTAGAATCAGCAAAATTAAATTTTCTTAGGATCTCTGCTACATACTTATCTTGGCTGATAAATATGCCTTCTTTGGATTGTTTCACTTGGAGACCTAAAAAGAAAGTAAGTTCCCCCATGGAACTCATCTCAAACTTACTGTGCATAAGTTTTTCAAATTCTACACACAAGTCTTGGTTTGTTGATCCAAAGATTATGTCATCAACATAAATCTGCACTAACAAGATGTCTTTCTTTGTCCTTTTGATGAACAAAGTTGGATCAATCCTGCCTCTTTGGAATCCACTTTTTAGTAGGAAACAAGCCAATGTTTCATACCATGCCCTTGGAGCTTGGTGTAGGCCATACAAAGCCTTGGTAACTTTGTAAACTTTATCTGGATACTCAGCATCAATGAAGCCTGGAGGTTGAGATACATATACTGGTTCTTCAATTTCACCATACAAAAATGCACTCTTAACATCCATTTGATAGACAGTGAAGCCTATGAATGAAGCATAGGCTAAGAAAAGCCTAATTGCTTCAAGTCTTGCAACTGGAGCAAACACTTCTTCATAATCTACCCCTTCCTCTTGAGTATATCCTTGTGCTACCAATCTAGCCTTGTTCCTGATCACTATACCCCTTTCATCCTTCTTGTTTCTGAACACCCATTTGGTTCCAATTGCCCTATGACCTCTTGGCAAATCAACCAATATCCAAACCTTCTGAATCTTGAATTGGAGAAGCTCTTCTTGCATAGCTTCCACCCAACTTGCATCATCTAAAGCTTTGTTTATATTTTTGGGTTCAGCCTGAGATAGAAAACATGAAAACAGGCATATATTGGAATTATCATTATTCTTTTCTTCATACATAGAGGAGATAAACCCTTCTTCATCTGAAGATAAGACTTGAGATAAACCAACTTGAGATCTTGTTCTAACACCAGAAGTTATGCTTCCAATCACATCATCAGTTGAGTGATCTTTGAGAATTCTAGTGTTTGGTGTTTTAGGAACTTCATATGTAGTTGGAAGATTGCTAATCCCCACCTCTTCTTGAAAAGAATCATCTATTTGAACATTCAATGGCTCAGCAGTACCAATACTTGCACTAGCAGGACCATCTGAAGAACTGGCAGTACCATTGTCATTAGCACCACTTTCTTGATTCTCTTGATTCTGAGTTCCTTGATCTTCTTCATTGTCTTCATTTCTTGTGTTTGAAGGTCCTTCTTGACTTGAAGATAGATCCATACTTTTCCAAATTGGCATCCAGATGTAATCTTGATCTTTAGGAGCTTCAACATTGTCTTCAGAACCTGTATTATCATTAGTATTTGTACCTGAAACAGGCACATAATTCATAGATTCTGAAAGCCTATCAACATCAAACATCCAATCTGGTCCAACTCCTTTCACATTTGCTAGTTTCTCTTGAAACTCTATGTGAAGATTTTCTTCTACTAGCCTAGTGCAAGTGTTAAACACTCTATAGGCCTTACTCTGCAAGGAATACCCTATCAAAAAGCCAACATCTGCTTTTCCATCAAATTTGCCTAAATGATCTTTGGTATTGAGAATAGTGACATGACAACCAAAAGGTCTCATAAAACTTAAAGATGGTTTTCTACCAAAGAAAAGTTCATAAGGTGTTTTTCTATGTGGTTTTGTCATAAGAACCCTGTTTTGTACATAACAAGCAGTACCAACTGCTTCAGCCCAAAATGAAATAGGCAACTTAGAGTCTACTAACATAGTTCTAGCAGCCTCTATAAGTGTTCTATTCTTTCTTTCTGCTACTCCATTTTGCTGAGGTGTTCTAGCTACACTAAACTCTCTTTTTATGCCTTTTTCCTTGCAAAAGTCATCCATAACTCTATTCTTGAACTCTGTCCCATTGTCACACCTGATGATTTTGACTTTCTTATCAGATTGGTTTTCTACCTCAGTGATATAGGTTTTAAGTATCTCACTAGTTTCATGTTTAGATCTTAAGAAGAAAACCCATGAAAATCTGCTATAGTCATCAGTAACAACCAGACAATATTTCTTTCCATTCAAGCTGCACACATTAGTAGGACCAAAGAGATCCATATGAAGCATATGTAAAGCTTGAGTAATAGAGTTTTGGGTCTTGGGCTTACAAGAAGCTCTATGTTGTTTGCCTTTTAGGCAATCAACACAAGTTTGGTCGTTTTGGAAAATCTTTTTGGGTAAACCTCTTACTAAATCATATTTTGCAATAGTGTTGATTGTTTTAAAGTTTACATGACCAAGCCTTCTATGCCAAAGCATAGATTCATCCAATGAGGCCTTTGCTACCAAACAAGTTAAACCTTCCTTGGGATCAATGTTCTTTAAATTGACACTATACATATTGTTCCTTTTTGGAATTTTAAGAAGTATCTGACTCTCATCAGGCATCTTAAAATCAGAAGAAAGAACCATACATTCATTGTCAGTAAAGAGAACATTGTTCTTTTTGTCACACATTTGTGAGACACTAAGAAGATTAAACTGAAGTTCTTTCACAAAATACACATTTTCAAAATCTAGTTTACTGGTTTTGATAGTACCTTTACCAGTGATCTTTCCTTTTATTCCTCCCCCAAAGGTAACATATCCTCCATCAAATGTTTTGAAATCTGAGAGGAATGACATGTTGCCTGTCATATGCCTTGAACACCCACTATCAACAAATCCTTGATCTTCAATATCAGTTGAATGTTCCTGCACATGAATAAACATATTAGTTTCCTTGGGGTACCCAAGCCATGACAGACTTGGGTTTGCCTCTTGCATCAATGAAGTCAAACCTTTTCAGGATTGTTGATGCACCTTTTGATTTGATTGGTTTCCAAATCCAACATGCTGAGGACTTAACAGCACTTTCCCTTCTAATCCATTGTGTGGTCTTTGGTCTATCAGTACCAATTTTGGCAATACCAATTTTGGCAGTACCATGTGGTCTAGCAGGACCTTTTGGTCTAGCAGGACCTTTGGTTTTTGGACTCCAAACTTTTGTTTTGACCACATTTATCTTTTGAATAGGACTCTTCTCAACTTTTGGTACATATTTAAAAGTGTTTCCTGTACCCTTATCAGTTGGTTTTGCAATAACAGGCTTATCTTGTCTAACAGTATGTTTAACATTTGTGGTGTTAGACTTAACAAAACTTTTTCTGGGGTGAGTAACATTTGTTTTAGACTTTGATTTACTCCCAGAAACCCATTTATTACAATAAGCATGAAGATGATTAAAGCTACCACAATAATAACAAGCTTTATTAAACATAACAAAGTCATCACCTAATTGTTGTGACTTTAGGTTGTTCCAATTTCTTTGGCTTCCCCTAGGTTTGTTATTACAATTTTTACAACTTTCAACTGTCTTCAAAACAGTTTTGGCCTTAGCTTTAACTTCTACTTTCTTAGGACTGGTTGGTCCTACTTTGATTCCTTTCTTAGGAATAGTCTCATCTTCATCATCATCAGATACCCAATCCTCAATAATTAGGACATCAGGTCTCTTATCAGTGAGCACCTTAGAGAGTGGAACATTCTTAGCACTCTCAGAAGGTTCACTTATCACTACAGGTTTATCCAATGGTTTGTTAACAAATTCATGTAAACCTGATACAGCAAGATCACTACCTTGGGGACATGGAATTCCTCTATAAGGAGGTGGACATTCATTGTATCCTATCCCTGATTTTATTCTTTTATTCAACTGATTCTCTACTATGCTCTTAGTACACTCAGAAGCATTTTTCAATTTAGTAACAGTCAGTTGAATATTATCTCTAGCCAAAGTCACTTTAGTGCACTCAGTCCTTACCATTTCAATTTCTGAATCTTTCAAAAATATTTGTCTATTAAGAGCAGCTTTAGCATCAGAAAATGTGAGTTCATTTTCTCTATAGTGAATGATTTGTTTTTCTAGCTTGGACATACCACACTTATGGTCAAATAAGGTTTGATTGGTTTTTCTATGTTCTAATACTTCTGTATCATAAGCTTTACTTATGATTTTTAATTCTTTAAAAGATTCACAATCATTAGGACATTTGATAATTTGTACCTCAGGGGTGGAGAATGCCATCAAAGCCAATTCATCAGAAGTTGACTCATCTTCACCCATGAAACTCCAATCAAAACCCATGCCATCAATAGCAACCATTGCTTTTGGCTCTGCAACTTCAACAACCTTACTCTTGCTTTCAAAGCTTCCTTTCTTCTCAAAGCTTCCTTTATTTCTGTTGTCAAACCCTCTACCCTTGTCATCCTGCTTCTTAGGTCTTCTACATTCTCTAGAGTAGTGACCTTTCATGTGGCAGTTGTAACACTCCACCTTTGACTTATCATATCCAGCAGGCTCATTTCCATCTATCAGAATCTTCTTGCCAGTCCTCATCATCAACTTCTTGGCTCTAATGCTTAAAAGTGAAAGTTGCCACTTTATGTCCATTTCTTCAAGATCATCAGGATGAATCTCTTGAAGGTCTTCAAATGATAATACGGACCCATTGTGCTGAGATGTAAGAAAAGCACACCCAATTGTTTCATCTAATATGGATTTGGTACTACCAGAAGTACTAGCAGTACCAAAGGTTGTATTAGCAGTACCTTCTTCTCTGCTACCTTGTTCTTCATTATCAACCTTTGAGATGCTTGGGGATGAAACAAAAGCCATATTTCCAGAACTTGACCCAGTAGTCTTCTTTACTTCATGCTCTACTATTTTGAAATTGTTGTAGAGATCATTGAGACTCATCTGGTCAATATCTGACTTGTTCTTCCATACAATGACATGCATAGACCATTCTGAAGGTAAACTCCTAAGAAATTTAGAGTTTAGGTCTTCTTGAGTTATCATCACTTCATGGATGGCTAACTGACTTGCAAGCTTCTGAAGTCTATTGAACATACTGTCCAAAGACTCATTGGTTGTGGCTGTGAAGTTCTTAAATTGTTGTTTGAGAAGGGTTTTCTGTGTTTTCTTGGTAGCATCATTACCACCAAACCTAGCCACAATTGCTTCAAAAAGGGTTTTGGCATCTTTGTATTTGTTAAAGATCAGAAGTTGATCATTTGGAATAGTCATTAGTAACATACTCCTTGCCTTTAGATCATTTCTCTTCTGAACTTTTTCATTTGCATTTGATGGTTGTTCTTGTATTCTTGTTACAAGAGCATCATTTACTGTTGTAGTGGTGATTTGGGGTTTAAATGAATTGCCTTGTTCAATTATCTCCCAAAGTGCATAGTCCTGCACTTGAAAGTATTGTTCAACCCTTAGTCTCCACATTTCAAACTCGTTTTGCTTGAGTAATGGAAGTTTAGCTGCAACATTGGTTTGAATATGTTCAACATCCATTTTTCTTTTAAATTAGTAAATATCAAGCCTAGGCTCTGATACCACTTGTGGAACGTTTGTTGTTCGAAGTTCAAACACTTGGGATATGAATCTTAGTAATGTGTTTGAGAGATATTTATGTATTGAATGTGTTTAGCATGCGGAATCTACTACAACACACTTTAAAAGAACACAAGGTGGTGAGTTTAAGTAAATGAGTGAATGTAATGAACAAATAACACAACTTTGGTTAACACAAAACGATTCAATATTATTGATGAAATAATACGGATGATCTAAGTATCACCGGGATTACAAAGTAATCTTGAATCTAAGATTGTAAAGGATTTGTGATTTGAAGTAACTAAGTTACTTGAGAGATAGTTTGGTTTTTGGTTATTAGTTGTTAAAGATTGCATGCATGAAGAAGTGACTAAGATATCCTTTTATAAGATAAGGATATCTTATTACATGTTGTCAAGTAGATGAATATAATACTATACTTTGACTATATTGGCGCCTACAATTAAATACAACTACCCATGTACACTCTGATATATTCTTCTGTCACCACAGAAGACTATTCTACTTCTACATAACGTATAACAATGTACAAAGACTAATAATTCAACTAAATATCTATTACAAAATATCTAATCGACTTGACATAAGCTTGGCAGGCTCTTCATTAGCTAGCAGTACCTTCTACCCAGAAGGTACTGGTAGAACATCTTCGTACATAACAAAATCAACTAGCAGGCTCTTCATCGACTTGGCAGGCTCTTTGACTTTGATCATTTTATTCCCAACAATCCTCCCCTAAACTTGTTATTTCCATTAAAATACACAAGTTTCTGATGAATAAAATACATACCTTGAGGATTTGAGAACTCTTCCAAAAACCTTTACTTCCTATCCTTCCTTTTTCTTTCACATTGTTCAAATATGCTCCTTAGCAAACTTTGAACAATTTCTGAGTTTTCATCATCTTTGTCACACCTTAATCTCTTGGAGATCATAGTTGAGACGGGATGGTAGTCCGTATGTTTTTTCTACTTTTCTTTTTCTCATTTTTTTGTATTTTTCTTGATTTTTTCGATTTTTTTTTCTTTTTTTTTTTTCATACACTCTTGCCCTACTATCCAAAATAATACATCATAGGGGCGTTACATTCCCCTTACACTTGAACTTTTACATAACTTTACAAATAACTATTCTAATGACTCGAATTAAGATAATCGAAACACTTGGAGTACTTTTAAAATATTTAGCACGTATGGGGGTAATAAATGATGTTCTTTCCCATTACTCCATTACACTAGTACTTTACCCATGAGTCCCAATCGTCCCAAAACAATATGTACAAGGATATGACTCGACTTAGCAACCATGTAATCAATTAGATAATTAACTTGGGGTTTAAACAAATGTTGTCACAATAATGCACTAAAAATGAGTGCATACAAGGTAGGCTAAGGCGATTTGGGTGTACATTTAAGTGGGGTGTAAACAAATTCTTCCTTTAAGTAAAATGCTTAAAGGTAGAAATGAAAAGATAGGCTCTGAGGGGTGAACTAGGGGTATCGTGTACTAAAAATGAGTACAACGCAAAGGGTGTGGGAGAATTACTTGACCAATGTAGCCAACGTAATTATAACAAAAACACAGGTGTAAAACAATGGGTTAATCCTAGTGCCTCTTATCATGTAGTAAATCTAACTACACGAATGTAGTCTCACTTGTGGCCTCGGAATGGTCCTAACGCAAGTTCTAGAATCTAAGTGCTACCGGTACACACATCATAGCATAAATGCTTTTCCTACCAATTCTAGGGGCGAACCTCACATATTTGGGGGTGGAAAATTTTTTAGTGGTACGGTTTTTGTGCTAGTCATATAACTCCTATCCATGAGACGCTCATTAAGATCAAAGTTTCACTCCTATGTGTTGTAAAAAAATTTAAATTTGGCACTAAAATTGCCCTAACAGGTATTTATCTCAGTTTTATTACACATCTACCATTAAACAAACAAAAATCAAACGTAATAGCATTCTCTAAAGTATCGTACTTTACCCCCCCCCCCTTACACTTAAGATGAACATTGTCCCCAATGTTCAAATAACAAGATGTAGAAGTAAAAAGGTAAAAGAATGAAATCAAATACTCCCCTGATTCGCTCGGTGGATAAAGGGGTAACATGGTTAAATCTTCTTCCAAGAGAATGTAGAAGCTCCAAGACTAAAGCATCGCCAAAAGCTTGATTCCACATACAACTCCTTGTCCAAAATAACCTGTTAAACCTGAGAAAACAAACACGAAAACCTGCATAACATCGGCGGGATAAATTCTATATATAAGGATATAATGCTTGTGTAATGATAATTTTGCAGATTCCTGGAGTTTATAAGTTAGAGATTTAGTAAAAACTTTTTATGAAAACAAAACTTTCAAAAATTTCAGAAAATTAAAACCTGACGCCGTCGGGTTGTAAAGCCTGACGCCGTCAGAAATGATCTGACAGAATTCTCATGTTAAGTTTCCGGAAAATTTCTGGAAAAACCTATACCTTACTTCCTGGAATTCCTGCAAAACATCATTATGACTCGATACAAGCATTTGACTCAAACAAATACTAATATGTATGTTAATTTAATATTATTACGATTCATGTTCATTTGTTCTCGTAAACCGATTTGGATTTCCCTTACACTTATCTTTTGCAAAATACCTTTATATGTAGTTAAGACGAAGTTAAAAACAAGATAAAGCATTTTCACAATTTAGTTTTGAGCATGAATCAATAATAATAAAAATTAAACACACATACGGAAACAAATAAAATCAAGCAAACAAATAAATAAACACACAAAGCAAATAAAGCTTGGGTTGCCTCCCAAGAAGCGCTTTTCTTTATTAACGAGTCTTGTAGCTAGACTCAAAGTCACGTACATTACGTGACTTCTTCATCAAAAGTTATGTCTTCCTCATTGATCATTTCATTACCATTCTCTTGATAATGCTTGACTCGTTGTATATTCACAGTGAATTCTCTATCTTCGCCGTCAATCAACACAACGGCTCTGGTTTTAGAGGAGCTCCTTACGGTAAAAGGTCCATACCATCTAGATTTAAGTTTTCCAGGAAATAGTCTTAAGCGAGAATTATATAATAAGACCTTGTCTCCTTCTGAAAACTCCTTGGGTCTCTTAATCCGTTGGTCATGCCATCTTTTTGCCCTTTCTTTGTATGTAATGGAAGATTCATAAGCCTCTAATCTCAATTCATCGAGCTCTTGGAGCTGTAAGAATCTATTTGTTCCCGCAACCGTATAATCCAAATTACAAGCCTTAAGTGCCCAATATGCCTTGTGTTCCAGTTCTACTGGAAGGTGGCATGCCTTGCCATATACCATACGGAACGGGGTTGTCCCGATTGGTGTCTTATAAGCGGTTCGAAACGCCCACAAAGCTTCATCGAGCTTAAAAGACCAATCTTTTCTGTTTTGATTGATCGTTTTCTCTAATATTCTCTTTATGGCTCTATTAGTGTTTTCGACTTGACCATTGGTTTGAGGATGGTAAGCGGTGGAGAATCGGTGAGAGACTCCATATCTTTTCATAACTTTCTCCATTTGCGAATTGCAAAAATGGGTTCCCTTGTCACTAATAAGAGCCTTCGGAATTCCGAACCTAGCGAACAATTTTTTTAAGAAATGAATGACTACCCTAGCGTCGTTAGTCCTAAGGGCTTGTGCTTCCACCCATTTCGAAACATAATCAATGGCCACTAAGATGTATTCATTCCCTCCTGAAGATGGGAAGGGTCCCATGAAATCAATTCCCCAAACATCGAAAACCTCGCAAACTTGTATATAATTCTGTGGGGCTTCATCCCTCCTAGAGATATTCCCAGCTCTTTGACATGCATCACAAGTTTGTATCATTCCCTTCACATCACGAAATATTGTAGGCCAATAGAATCCCGCGTCGAAGACGTTTCGTGTAGTAGTGTTCATTCCGTGATGTCCTCCAGATGGACCTGCATGACACTCTTTCATAATTCTGACAGCCTCCTTTTCCGAAACACAACGCCTGATTACCTGATCCAGACATCTTCGGAATAAGAAAGGTTCATCCCAAAAGTAATACTTTAATTGATTGAAGAACCTCCTTTTTCATGCCTGCTCATATGCTCAGGAATGACTCGACTTGCCAGGTAGTTAGCATAATCCGCATACCATGGTTCAGAATCATTTATTGACATGAGCTGCTCTTCAGGAAATGACTCCCGAATCTCACTCTTGTCAGATTCAGCGAGGCTGGGGTTTTCGAGACGAGAGAGATGATCAGCTGCAAGATTCTCTGCTACTTTCTTATCACGAATCTCAACATCGAACTCTTGCAATAGTAAGATCCAACGAAGTAACCGTGGTTTAGCATCCTGTTTAGTAAAAAGATATCGAATAGCTGAATGGTCCGTAAAAAAAACCGTTTTAGAAAGGACAAGATACTGGCGAAACTTATCAAAAGCAAATACCACGGCTAGTAATTCCTTTTCAGTGGTAGTGTAGTTTTCTTGAGCAGGATTCATGGTTTTGCTAGCGTAGTATATTGGCTGAAAGTGTTTGTTAAGCCTTTGGCCTAATACTGCTCCAACAGTATAATCGCTAGCATCGCACATGATTTCAAAGGGTAACTCCCAGTTAGGGGTGACCATAATTGGAGCTTGGGTAAGTTCCTGCTTCAATCGATCGAATGCATCCTTGCATTCTTGAGAGAAGTCAAACGGGGCATCCTTCATGAGCAACTGAGTCATTGGTTTAGCTACCTTTGAGAAATCTTTAATGAATCTCCTATAGAAGCCAGCATGACCCAAAAAGCTACGGATTGCCTTGACAGTTGTTGGATAGGGAAGTTTGGATATAGCTTCAATTTTTGCCCGGTCTACTTCAATTCCACTTCCTGAAATCTTGTGCCCTAGCACAATCCCTTCTTTAACCATAAAGTGGCACTTTTCCCAGTTTAGTACCAAGTTAGTCTCCTCACAACGTTTGAGCATTTTCTCAAGGTTAGCAAGACAGCGATCAAAAGAGTTTCCAAAGACCGAAAAATCATCCATGAAGACCTCCATGCTGTCCTCTATTAACTCATGGAAGATTGCTGTCATGCAGCGCTGGAAAGTGGCGGGGGCGTTACATAGTCCAAAGGGCATTCGCTTGTAGGCGAAGGTGCCATAAGGGCATGTAAACGTAGTCTTTTCTTGGTCCTCAGGAGCGATAGGGATTTGGAAATACCCTGAGAACCCATCTAGGAAACAGTAGTACTCATGCCCCGCTAACCTTTCCAACATTTGGTCGATAAATGGGAGAGGGAAATGATCATTTCGGGTTGCATCATTCAACTTCCTATAATCGATGCACACACGCCATCCAGTTACTGTTCGTTGAGGCACTAACTCATCCTTATCGTTCTTAACCACCGTCATTCCTCCCTTTTTTGGTACAACCTGTACAGGACTTACCCATGGACTGTCTGAGATTGGGTAAATTAGTCCCGCATCTAGGAGCTTAATGACTTCCTTTTTTACGACTTCCTTTATGTTGGGGTTTACTCGCCTTTGAGGTTGCACGGTGGGTTTATAATCTTCCTCCATGAGGATTTTATGCGTGCAAAAGGTAGAGTCAATCCCCTTGATGTCGGCTACACTCCATGCTATAACTCCTTTATATTTTTTTAAAACTCCTAAGAGTTTATCCTTTTGTTCACTTTTCAAAGAAGAGCTTATGATTACCGGAAGTTGATCTTCTCCTTGGAGGAAGGCATATTCAAGGTTGTTTGGGAGTTCCTTGAGTTCTAACGTGGGTGGCTCGATGATGGAAGTTTTAAGCTTATTCTCGGGTTTACGAAGCTCAAGCTGTTCGATTTCTTGTCTGGGATAGAAGGAGACTGCATTCACATCCATAGTCTTCTCCTCCTCTAAGATGGGTAATAAAGCTTGATCTCGCAACCAACCAGCTTTCACCTGTTCATCTATACAATTGTCTATCTCGTCGGATAGTTCATTGATTTCTCCGATGAAATACAGCTGATTATCTGCTTCGAGAGAGAGATTCATTGTGTCCTTGATGTCGAAGGTTAAGCTATCGGCCCCCACTCGTAAGGTTAGTTTGCCGTCATGAACATCAATAACAGCACGAGCAGTTGCAAGGAATGGCCTCCCCAGAATGATGGGCACTAGGTCATCTTCTTCCATCTCTAAGATGACGAAGTCAACTGGAAATTTGAACTTCCCTACCTTAACCAGCACATTCTCACATATTCCTAAGGGGTATTTGACTGATCTATCGGCTAGTTAGATGTTCATTCGGGTTGGTTTCAACCCAGAATACCCTAATTTGAGGAACATGGAATGCGGCATAAGATTGATACTTGCTCCTAAGTCGGCTAAAGCATTCTTAACTGAAAGAGATCCTATTGAGCAGGGCAAGGTGAAACTACCTGGATCGTCCACCTTCTTTGGCAGCCCTCGTTGAGTCACCACAGAACATTCTTCTCCTAAGGTTACTAGACCCTCGAGCCCTTTTCTGTTGGTTAGCAACTTCTTGAAGTATGTAATATATTTGGGAATATGGTAACATGCATCAAGAAGGGGTATGGTGACGACCGAATTCTTCAGATATGACAAGAATCTTTTAGTATCATTTTCAACCTTTTCATTCTTGAGGCGGGACGGGTATGGGACTTTAATGGGCTGTTTGGTTGGAGTAGGTGGAGAGGGAGTTACCGGAGGGGTTTGTTCGGGATTCTCATCGTTCACATTATCTTCCTCCTCATGAGGGGTGTTGGGTTTCATGACGTTAGATTGTTGAGCTGGGTAAGGTGGATCCTTAGTAGTTGTTCCAGCACGAGTGGTGATGGCGAGTAAGGGATCTCTTTGAGGTTCGCCAAGGCCGTCGAGAGTGGCGTTGAGTTCTGCGAATTTGGCCCTCATGTCGTTTTGTTGGCTATTGATGAGGTTGTCGAGACCATTTAGTTGCAGATTCTTTTCAAACGTGAAATGCCCAAGATCATCCTCAAAAGTGCTCCTAACCTTGTAGTCAGGATATTCTCCTCCTCCTTCTTCTCTCACAAGATTTCCCCAAGGGGTGAAATCATTGTTTTGGTAGAAAGTTAAGAGCGAAGGATCATCGAAGATGTCGTGGCTTGACAAGCATGCTTGTTCGGTGGTGGTATCATCCCCGCATTCCTCCACTTCATGCGGGCCACCACATTGGTCGCAGATCAAGTATGGGTTTGACAACCGTTTAGTTGGTTGTGACTTGTCTAGATAAGAGACTTGATCATTCATTCTACTCAACCGGCTAGCAAAAGGAGGCTCTTTCATGATCTTGGAAATGCTCATGATCGAATCGGGTTCATCCCAGGTATCGTCTTGATCATTTGCGTATTCCTCAATTCTATTCCATCCTTCCTCAACACTTAGGTTGGCTATTTTTCCTTTTACCGAATTATTAATGCCAAATTGGTCGCTTTTAGGGACACTGTCATAAAAGATTTGGACAAGAAGCCAGAGTTCAATGCCATGATGAGGGACCTGTCTAATCAGATCTTTGAATCTGATCCAGGATTCGTGAATGGGTTCAGCTGGTCCAACATGGAAGCGGAAGATTTCGTCTCTTAACATTGAAGTTCTTCCTATTGGAAAGAATTTCTCTTAGAATTTTGAGACAAGCTGTTCCCATTTGAAAATGGATTCGGAGGGAAGTTGGTTATACCAGTCTCCGGCTTTTTCATAAAGGGTGAAGGGAAAGAATCGCAGCCGGGAGGTATCTCTAGTGGCCCCGTCCGTATGGAGGGTATCCACTATTTTCAGGAAGTCCTTGATGTGTTGGATTGGATCTTCAGTTTTCAATCCGTGGAACTTGCATACACTTTGGACAAGCCAAATATCGGTTGCACGCAAGACCCCATTCGTGTGTTCATTTGGAAAAACGATAGCATTGGAAAAACCACGAGGGGTGGGAGAAGAGTAGTCCTTGAGGCATTTAGGGATTGGGTTTTCGGGAACCTCCATATCATGATTGGGTTGAGGGCTAGGAGGTGTAGAATGATGATTGGATCCTTCCTCGGAGAGGGCATCATCAAAGTTGATGGCAATGCCAGATGGTTCGGGTGTTGCAAAGAGTCGCCTTAATCTTCGCATTTCCCTATCAGGTTCTGCGTAGGGTGGAATAAGGTCTCTTAGTGAACTACGACTCCTGGTGACTCTAAGATTGGAGAGATCTTCGTTTACCATGATGGCCAAGGAAGATTTGAGCAATGGATAGAGCAGAAAGAGATAGACTAAAGGAAACCTAGAAAAATAAAATAAAAATCTCACTAGAAAGGAATCTAGTGAGTAGACCTAATAAAATAAAAATTCAACCTAAACAATAACTATTCCCCGGCAACGGCGCCAAAAACTTGATGCGTGGTTTTGCGACCTTACAACAGGTTTTACCTCTCGAAGGATCTCAAGAGGCTTACAACCCCACCAGGCAGTATACCTGACCGATGTAGTATATAGTGTAGTGGTAAGTACGGGGGATTGATCGTTCTCCACAGGGAATAGTGTCGTTAGGATTGAAAAACTATTCTAATAGGTCTAAGGGTGAGGGAAGATTCTTTTTGTATTTTTATATTTTTATGAAAGCAAGTAAAATCTCGGGTTTGAAGGAGTGGGCGGAATTAGTTGCTAGTCAACTAACCCAAATAACTACAAATGCAAATAAAATAAAATAACTGAAAATGAAAAGGTTTGTGAAACTTATGTGGAGAGAAATGTGTTTACTTAGATTTCCTTACTCCCTAACTATCTTTTACCGGTTGATTAGTGTGTATTAATTGTGTGGATGACGGGTGTATTCCTTAATACCAATCATGGGGTGGCGTACGTACTTCCCCAACTCTACAAGCTCCTACTTCACTCCTATGTCGAGCCGGCTAAGAAGCTCCTAACATGGGATCACTAGAATTCGCTCATGCATTAAATACAACCATAAAAACCTTAGTACGCATTGGTTCATGTTTCTTAAGACGTTCAAGCAAGTTACCGTATAGGAAGTTAGCCAGTTTTCTTAAGCCTAACATCGATAAACAATCATCCAATACAACTAATAACACACTAACAACTAATAATCAATAGTTAGGTTTCATTAGATCTAAGCAAACACAAGATAAATCTAGCCTAGCATGTTAATCAAAAGACAAGAACAAGATATAATCAAACAACACATAGACATATTGATTGATTAAATGATAACTTATCTTCAATTAAACATGGGAGATCCAAGGGTTTGAAAACCCTTAAAAATGGCAGAAATTCGTCTTAGGGTTTCTCCTCACAAAGATGCACACCAAAAGTTGCACATTCATGACAAAAAATTGCAAAACTATATATAGAGTTTAAGGGCTGACGGCGTCACGTTGTAGATCTTGACGCCGTCACCTCGCCGTGTCTAGGGTTCCCGGATAGCCTTCTTGACGCAGTCCCTCTTTAGTGCTCCAAAATCCGCTCTGGCTTATCAAGGCTTGACGCCGTCAGAAATGGGCTTGACGCCGTCCCTCTTTAACTTAAACCGTGATGGCCTTGATCACTTCAAAGGGTGACGCCGTCAGATTTTCCATTGTAAAATTCTCTGGCTTATCATGTGTATTTTTCATATCCACCTTTTTTGCCAAGCCATGACGCCGTCAGGAACAATCCCTGACGCCGTCAAAGGTACTTTTCCAGCCAATTTTGAGACTTTGCCGTTTTCTTCACTTTTATGCTCCAAAAACGTCCAAAATGCTTCCTTTTCCAGATTTCTTCTCCAAAGTACCTAAAATGACAAAAGGAACGATTTAGGGCAATATTTGATCAAATAAATACGATTTAGGGCTTAAATGACCCCCTAAAAGCGGTACACTTTTCGCTTCATCAGTTATTCAATTTCATCTTACCCATCCCTGTCCCTATGAGAAGTCTTGTGGTGTTTAACCACGAGTATAAAATGTTTCCCTCTCATTTTGAACGATAAGATTTACTTTGCTGACCCGTCCTTCTTTGGATAGCTAACCTTGATTTTATTCTTATAAAGGATTGGTTGATCGAACATTTAAAATAGTGACAACCATCCTCCTATGTCTCACCTTTGGCGTTTGAAACAATTTTGAACTTCCTACCATGAGTACCGATTGTTAAACTCCTTGCTATCACTATTACTCTAGAGACTCGTGTGTTATTTTCGCGGTTATGAAGTTTCCCTAGAAACCATTTCGTACACAAATGAATAAACCTTATCTTGAAAATTAATTGGCACCCTGAATTTTCCGAATATGATTCCGGGTTGAACCCCCAAGTTTTCCACCGGAATAGGAAGTAGGATTTGACATGATACCGAGAGATTGTCTAGCCGCCAAGCGAAGATGTCTTTCGGATCATACCAGTTGATTTGAGCAACCAGAAAGAGCAGCAACCGAAGACCAGGAAGTGAGTTGCTTAAGTATATCTTCTGGGAGTGTTCCACTACCTAATTGTGATCTTCACTTCCGAACTGTTTGACAAACAGTTTGATACCTCTCCGACCATCCCAAAGGTCACTTAACCCCAATGTGTTTGACACACCTTATTAATTCATTTCCAGTGCTGGATATAAATGTATCATCTGATACTACTCTATCTTGCAAAATACATTACTACTCCTATGAGGACTCTGGTGATTATTAACCATGGATATAGGAAGTTTATTCCCTCCCTTTAAATAATGAATCTTGCCGTCAACTAGTTTCCTTTGGAAGGATATGACGATAATTTTGTCTCGATATTAAATTGTCAACTGAGCATGATGATGCTGATAACTGATATTCCTTATGCCTTACTTTTGACAGTTATACGATGTTTGTATTACCGATGATTCACAACCTACCTGCCACTTATGATAAATAGCTAAACAAAATTTTCAGCACCTTGAACTGTTCATTTATCTATCTCAACACTATATTGAACCATGTACTCAACCTTGATATATAAACTAACCATCTGTCTTGACGACCGTACTCATCCTACGAATCCGTTTACTTTTGATATATTCGATTTTGAGGTCTTTAAGTTATGGATTGGCTGGCCCTCATAAGCTGCCAGGGATTACCGTACCAGATATGTGACTTCAGAAATCTATTTGCATCCTACTTTTGTTATGATAACCTTTTAACCGCTCGAATCTGTTAAGCTTAACGCTGCTATGGAAACATTTTGCCTCGACCTCATTTGATTTTCAAATTCTCCTGACACTTATTAGTGTCCACCCTTAGAAGCTTTGGCATCGGAAGTTTTGTTGTACAAATTTTTTGGTGTAGTAAAATTGACTTGGAACCGATCTCAATTGACGACCCATGATGCTATAGAAGTCGAGAGATTGAAGAAGCTGATGGAATATGATTTTGTTCACCTCAGTGTTCCCTTTGAATACCCTTATTAGTCTATGAAGAAGAAAGAGAAAATTTTGCGTCGGCGCATCGACTAATCGTAACCCTAACCGTATCACTACCCGTAAGCATTTTTTTCATTTCCGCGTGTCAATGATTGATTCGTTCTATCTTTGTAAACTCCATATCAGACGACCTCGGTTAATATTTGAAGGACTAAAGAAGCTCCCACAAGTACTTCTAAGAAGAGAGTTGACTAACTGAGAGTAACCTCCGTGAAGCATTACAGTTTTATTTGAGAAGAGGAAGACAGGTGATATGAAGTAGATATGAAGTTTTTCCTGAAACGATTCATGAAGCTGTTTTCGTACTCGTTGTGACCATTATGAGTTTTAAATAATGCCAATTGTATTGGCTAATAAAATCATGTTTTTCGTGAGTAATCGGACAACTGTCATAGTATGACGGTGTGTTTGTGCTCTGAGACGAACGAGGAACACGTAGATCATTTTCGTATTAAATAAAATGACCCTTATTCTGGAAGAGTAGATTTGATTGGCGTCCAGAGATTGTAGCAGAAAACACTACCCCGTATCCTGTGATGACAACAGTTTGAGTTGGCGAATTTCGAACTGTGCTAGAAGACCCATCTAAGACACGCAGTTTTGCTTCTCTATTAATGTTAGTTGTACTAAATTAAGAGCAGAAGCAGACTCGCGAATGGAAGATGCACAGCGACCATGTCAGAGATTCACGTTACCGCACCACAATGTCCAGAAGAAGTGCCGAAGGCTTGAGGGACCAGACTCAAGTTTATAATTTCTTCCCACCCTATGATCATACGACAGACTACATGGACTTGGAAGAAGTTTAAGATCATGAATGGATGAAAATTCTGAAGCGAACGTTTGTGTTTGGAAGAGTTGATTCTGTGAAGGAGGAAGCTATGGATGACGTAATTCATTTCCTCTTGACCTACTAACCTAATGATAAGATCTTTTGAATGACTTAGGTTCCCAACTAGTAATCCCGTTTGTGTTAATTTTGCGTATGTTGGATGATGGTTTGTTATGCGAATTTTGAAGCAACCACTGATATTGCCTGAGTTGATTCTGGTGAGTGATGAAGGACTGACGCTATTAGCAACGTACCTAATTCTGATAGATATTCCAGATCCTTTCCAATACTCTTTCGAGCAGTTCATTCTTCTCTTAGTTAGGGTGTTTGATTTTAATGACCTCTGAGACTGTAGAAAGATTTGGTGGATTAAGATAGGTTATTTTGTTCACAACCTGAGATAAAGTATGACCATCATGAGGGCATATTTATATGATGCCAGTATTATGACGTCTGGCCAACGTGATAATACTTACACCATATAACGTGCACTTGTTGTGGGCATAAGATATTTCGGGGAGTGATAATACTTACACCATATAACGTGCACTTGTTGTGGGCATAAGATATTTCGGGGAGTACCTAAGAAGTTAGAATTTGATCTCCGTTGGTTTATCCGTGATTAGTAAGACTGTAGGTTCATTCTATCTATGCGGATACCCTACTTTCGTTCTTTAGATATCCGGATGAGTTTAAACTCCCGTTTTGCATTCTGTTGACCTCAGTTATAAATCTTGAACTCTTTGTAGAGCCTCTACTGTTGATACAGTCAATTTGATTTGAAATCTTGTTCCTCTTCCATATGAGCTTTCCAGGAGATTCACCTATCGTCCATTTTATGTTGCATGGACCTTTTGAGCAGAATCAATCTAATTAGCCTCCTTCTGATAAATTTGAACACATCTTGTTTTGGTTTGAGTCATGAGAAACTATTTGGTCTGAAGATCCCTTTTGGAAGAACCTCCCCGGACGTGAGTATGTTGTGACGATCTTTTGCAATTTGCTACGACTTCGTCTAACTTTGCGACTTCAATTTTGGACGAAAATTTTTTTTTTAGAGGGGAAGAAGTTGTAATACCCGAAATTCCAAAACATGCAAAATGACCAAATTGCCCCTGAAACCTTAAAATTTTATTTAAAGCTTACATGAAATGCCAAATAAATCTCAAACCTTTGGTAATGAGCTACATATAAAGTGAAATAATTTTAAGGCAACATTTTAATGTTTTACAATGTACAAAAATACTTCTCACACCTAAAAATACTTTATGGGCCGAATTTAATAATTATGTAAAATTATTATTTTGTTAATTTAATTAAATCTAATTAAATGAAAGATAAGCACAAATAAATATGGAAATAATGCATAATTTCAGCTAATTGATCTCTTTAGCCATTGATAGCCAAAAATCATGCCATCCCTCCCCCTCCACTCGGTTCTTAATTTATTCTCCATTTATTTTTCCACCAAAAACCCTAAAATAACAAACCAAAAATTCTCTCTAGTCCATCCGATTTTCTAGAAGTCTTTGGGCAATTTTATGGTGTTCATCAAGGTCTAAGGAGGCTGGGAAAAATAAGCTTTGGGTCGCAGAAATCTTGGTTCGATCGTGGGGATTTACTTGTGTCGATTATTCAATCCGAGAGGTACCAAATTACTACGCCTAATCCACAAGTTCTAAATTCAGTTTAGTATTTTTCTAATGTTATTTAGATCATATATGACTCATATAAATTGATAGAATCGATTCATGCAAGTTTAAATGATCATACAAATTTTAGAGAATAAAAACACAAATAAAATACAAATCGGTTCATACGATTTTTCTGGGTCATGTACATAATTTTTTTGGGCTCTAATATAATCATATCACTCTGGAAAAATGTTTGTTTGATTTTTTGAAGTTTAGATCGATCGTGGTAATTTTTGTGTTCTATCAGGTTTAAAAGAAAAAGAAAAAAATATATAAAACCTAATCGAATGAAATTAGGTTTAGGGTTTTGTGGATGAATCTAGTGTAATTAATAAGTTTTAAGGATGTTTTGATGATTTGGTAATGATTGGGAAATTAGGGTTAGGGTTTGTGTATTTAAAAAGTATACCGATTGGAAAATAAAATTCAAAGGGTGTATTTTGTAATTATTGAAACTTTTAGGGCATTTTTGTAAGGTTATTTAGATCTGTGGTAATATATAAAAAAAAATATAAAATGAGAGTCCTATGTGTAAATATTGCGAGTAGAAGATTTAATTAGTAATTATGTTGTCGAATTGAAAATTAATTAAATAGAGGGACTAAAAGTGTAAATTCTGGAAACTTAAGGTTATTCTGTTTAAATAATGATATAAAGGGTGTAATGTGTAATTTTGAATATTTAAGGGCTTAATATGTAATTATTAATAATTTGTGATTCGAATTATAAGTTTTGTAAATTCAAGGCACTAATTTTGTAAATTATGAAACTTGAAGGGTAAATCTTACCATATGTTAAATTAAGAAGTATATTCTGAAATTTTGTAAAAGTAAGGGCTTGATGTGTAAATATAAATATGGTAAGGGTTAAATTGTGATTTATGTAAATATAGGGTTTAATTTGTAATTTAATTAATTAAAGGGGTATAAATTGTAAATTGTTAAACCTAAAGGGTTAAAAGTCTAATTCTGGATAACTCATGATTTAAAATGAGTAACTTGTGATAGTTTGATTTTAAACCTTTAACTTTGGTATATTTATATTTAAAACCCTAATTATGGAAATCTGCTAATTATGGAAATTTACTAATTATGGAAACCTGCTAATTAAGGAAACCTTCTAAAAATAGAAAGTTACTAAATATGGAAAGTTGCTATTTTTGGAAAGTTACCTAAAAAGGAAAGATACTAAAAATGGAAAGCCGACTAAAATAAGTAATCTGAATTAAATAAGTTTTTAATAAGACAGTCGTGAATTCGTGTAGATTCGCCGAAGATGGAGTTTGCTTCCGACCTTTATATTTTCTGTTATATTTTCACTTGCGGTATAAGGTACAGATATTCTGACCTTCTCACAGGTTTCTCATGAACTCTTTCTCTTTTATATCTTGTTCCCCTTGAACTTTGCTATGTTCCCCTTGATTTGTGAACCTTGTTATGCTTCCCTTGATTTGTGAACCTTGCTATGCTTCCCTGTTAAATTGAACCTTGCTATGTCCCCTTGATACTTGATATGATTCGTTCATCACCCTCTGACATGAATATTCAAACCCCTGGATACCTTGAAGGTTCATTTGATATTTTGAACTGGATGCTAAAACCTTTCTAAATTATATATGAAAATGTTTTGAGAAAAACTATTTTAAAACGATGTTGTTGAGCACGATGCGATACCACTTTTAAATGTAATTTGGCTATCTTTTGTGAAAAACTAATTTTAAATACTACTGTTATGAAAATCGTTAGTAAAGATAATTTTATGAGAATCATTTGATTAAGTTTACGAAAACTACTTTTAAAGACTATCTTTATGAAAAACCGTTTTGAAAGATCACTTTTATGAAAAACTACTTTGAAAGATTTTTTTTTTTTTTTTATGAAAACCATTATTAAATGATTGCTTTAAATGAACTTTTGATAGAAACTTCTGAAATGAACTGTTGCTATGAAATTTTGATTATGACCCTTTGATATACTTAAAATGGAAACTTGATTTGACACACTGATATAAACCTTGATCTGATATACTTAAAATGGAAACTTGATTTGACACATTGATATAAACCTTAATCTGATAAACTCTTATATGAACCTAATTGATTTTGAACCTTTGATATTTACTTCTAGAATACTTGACATGAACCTTATGCTATGAACCTTGTTATATGACCCTCTGATTTTGACATGATATTTGACCATGACCCACGGTTTGATACCCGAGCCACCACTTGTTTCACTAGGCATGAGGGTTTCATGTCCTTGTCATTGATGCACCGATGACTTGACTCTAGGGTAGGAGAGTGATGACCTATCCCGTCCCTGATTTTATTTGTTATGTAGGAGAAGAATCTGGCCTACTGGGGCGCATGGATGCATTCTAGATTTGATATGTTTCTGTTATTGTTTAATGTTATATCTGGTGACTGATGGTGTGTGCAATACACGTCTTTCACATATCTGGGAGCTAGCTATTCCATTTGGTTATATTTGAGATGATATGATTTGGTCTGTTTCTGGGCTCGTGGTGGATTACTGTCTTGTTATCCTTACCTTCTAACCTTTTTCTTTTCTCTTATTCTTATCCATTTATCATCCCTCGACTCTTATTATATCTGCATGACTTTTACATCTTTTACATTTTCACTTTCTCTACTACTGCTTTGTTATCGTTATATCTGTTCACTGAGCTCTCGTAGCTCAACCGCATTTCTTTTCCTGCGGCAGGTTTTAGTAGGAAGCTGGGAATGAGTGGAGAGTACCTTGGACTTAGAAGATTGATAGCTATTCGGGATTAGAGATGATTAAAGTTATTATATCTTAGAATTTGTATTTATCGGAAGTTTCATTTGTAACCTTGTAGTTTTCAGTATTTCATTTGTAACCTTTGAATTCTTGTATTCCTTTAAATGTATGCTTTGTTTGATCTGATATGAAACCATTATTGTGACATCTTTACCCTTGTCGGGTTGGGGTGTTACAAATCCAGAGTGCAATACTGAGAGCAGAGATTCTAACAGACGAAATGATTAGGACTGGAATTTTAAGGAACGGTGACAAAAGGAAGGGAACAAAAGAGCCAGACAAGCAAATGGTCCCCATGATTGACAACAAGAAAACAAGAACTTTTATGGCCACAGGGTCCGGTCAGAGAGCATATGTAAGTCCACATCCTAAGTGTGCTAAATGTGCTTATCATCACCCGGGATCTGTGCCCTGCTGTGAGTGTACGGACTGCAATCAGTCGAGTCATTTTACGAATCAATGTAAAGCACCAAGAAATGCAGGCAACGTGAGGAATAATCAAAGGACATGCTATGAATGTAACAGCCTGGATCACTTCAAGAATACGTGTCCTAGGTTGAATAGAGCACCTGGACAAAGACAAGGAAATCTAGCTTTAGCAATAGAAGGAAATAACCCAAACCCTAGAGTCCATCTTAGTCCACCTCGTGGTAGAGGTTTCTATTTGGGTCATTTGGATACAACTAACAAATAATGGGTACGTTTTCCTTAGACAAGTAGTATTTTACCCTAGATACGTAAGTTTTTGCTTAAATACTTTAAACTTTACACATCGACTATTCATTAGCATCTTTCAACAGATAACACAGACTGAATCTCGGGAAGAGATTCAAGATAAGGGGTAGGTACTGTAGCAACCTGTAGAATTCCCTATGTATGGATCTTAGAGTCATTTGCATACTTGGAGACTTATATCTTTATCTTTACCATTTGATACATCTTGAAAACATCTATGTAACTTTATACTTTGAATTTCATGTTTAACTCTGATTTTAATAATTCGAATGGTAACATTTCAAAACGTCTCATTTAGAGGTCGTTTTCTGTACCTTGATCTATATTATGAAGTAATACCCCCTTGATACTACTATTTCCGCTGCAGTAATTTGGGGGTGTTACACATTGTCTTTTGTAAACTTAATTATTGTAAGAGATGTATTTTGAGATAACTATATACGTATTAGGTTGTGCCGATCCTGTACCGTTGTGCCTGTACTTCTTGATATCGTTGTGCCCTACTTGTCGTTGCCGTTGTGTTTTGTACTCGATGCCAGTTGTAATTTTTGCGTTGCTGCATATTGAGGTGAGTTCATGGCCCCTTCCATTCTCTTGTTTTAAACTATTTGGGGGAGAATGCATGCTCGTTTTTTTAAACTAAACCAAATGCTAGTTTATTTGAATCCGTGAATTGTTTACTCAAAATTTATTGTTTGGCTGAAATACTTGATTTATTACTCGAATGCATTACTTATTTTTCTTACGGACACAAGTGCTTGAAAACTTATATGTGCGAAACTTTTCTTGACTGGACTGAAATGTTGAGTTGTGCTTTTACTATGATTCTTATGTAGATGAGGCTAAGGTTTAGTATCCCATCATTACAAGAAAAGTGGCTTTTTAGGACCCCCATAAGCGTCATAAAATGGTACTTTTTAGGACTTTTCATTTAATAGGACCAAGGATGAAAGCGTTTCATGTAAGGCGGTCGTAATAGGTCCAAAGCGTCCTAATATCTCAAATACCTTATGAAACCAATTTTATGGTCGTATTATATGACTATGAATAACCCAAATAGCGTCCTAATAAAACCATATTAGGACATTTTTACAATGTTTTGACATGTGCTTACCTACTTTTAATCTTTTGACACACTTAAAAAGGTCCTTAAAAGTTTGTTATGACGCATATGATGCAACATCATAGCTATTTTAGCAACCAAGAAAAGGGTCCTAACAACTCAAATAAGATTATGATACCAATTTTATGGTCGCATAATAGGTCAAATAACGTCCTAATAAAACCATATTAGGACACTTTTACAATGTTCTAACATGTGGTAACCTACTTTTAATCTTTTGATACACATACAAGCGTCCTTAAATGTTGATTCTTAGGACGGTTATCATATAACATTATAGTTACTTTAACACCAAGAAAAGGGTCCTAATATCCCAAATATGATTATGAAACCAAATTTATGGTCGCATAATATGTCCATGAACAACCAAATAACGTCCTAATAACAACATATTAGGACACTTTTACAATGTTCTAACATGTGGTTACCTAATTTTAATCTTTTGATACACATACAAGCGTACTTAAAAGATAATGTTAGGACGCTTATCATGTAACATTATAGCTACTTTAGCACCAAAAAAAGGGTTCTAATATCTCAAAGAAGATTTTGAAACCAATTTTTTGGTCGTATAAAATATCTATTAACAACCTAAATAACGTCCTAATAACAACATATTAGGACACTTTTACAATGTTAAGCGTCCTTAAAAGTTTATTGTTAGGACGGTTAATAAGTTTAATAGGACAATTTCAAAGTCCTGACAAGTCATATGATAGGACGCTATTTTCCGCATGCACAATCTATTATTACGATATGAATAAAAGATCAACTAATTATTAAATGAATAAAACAAAAATTGTATTTCAAATAAGCAATTTTCATAACAAAAGCACTAAACATAAATAAGGTATAGACATTATCCAACATAAAGTCTTGTAACATTAAACAAGAAATTAAAGCAACAAGAAGCTTAGTCCAGGGTCATCATGCATCCTTTCTCAATCCACAGGACCACCTACAAATAAACATCCATGTATAAGCATTAAGTTCCAAAGGCATAGAACACATATTTAATGTTATTTACTTACATAAACGAACATCATAACTATACTATGGAGAAAACCAAAAGTGTAGTACCTCTTCTGGCGCAGTATAGCAAAACAGTGCTTCTGCAAATTCAGCACTATTGCCTTGAGCAATAGCTCGCCTTCCAGCAACTGCTCCAACCGATCCAGCTTCTGCAAATACTGATCTTTTTGATGCACCAGTAGCCGGAGAGCCTTCAACAGTGCTGAGGTCAATATTTCAGTATTAATAACAAGATAACACAAATGATTACAAAGTCAAAGCAATTAGTGTAGCTACATGTGGATCTAACATGTTGGGTAAAAAAAAACAATGCAGGCCGAAAAATATCTAGATACCAAATACTTGCTTATTTATCAAGAGACGTCCTCAAGCTTAACAGAAAAATTCTCGCAAAACTACAAGATGAAAGCAGCATACAATAGCAGAAATGCCAGTTATCTTATTGTTTCTCTATCCTTGACAAAACTGTCATATGAAATCCCAGGAAATCATATGCTCGTCTTCTGAGTTTCCTAGTTATCTTATTGTTTCTTCCAAATCAAATCTTTATTGATCCATATTCCAATGCTACATCAAAGTTATGTGGCACGAACTGTTTTTTGCCATTGAATTACTTATACAAGCCTGCCACCATCTGCAATAGCCTCGCAACCTTTTTATCTATTTCTAAAAACTAGCATCATCTATAAAGCAATCATGCTAAATATTCAATTTACTATAAACTCATAATGAACACTCGTAACCAAGTTTATTATTATCACAAAGTAACCTAGATCACGGTACCACATCAAGAATATTTAGTCCAACCATCACCATGAGAAAACAATAAAAATAGTATAATAACAATAGAAACGACAAAACTGACACCAAACACCACAACAACAAAAAAGCCAGTAATGCATGTTATTATGATTAATAAGATTTGTGCAAAAAGATCTTTTATGGTGTTGTCACACCAGAAACCGCAGAGTTTGATGCTATATTTTCTAAACCAATATCACAGATCATGATTTAACGACTACACGCAGTATAGAGCGTCATCAGACACAACCATGAACCAAGTAAACTAATTTGCACAGGTCTTAATCAAAGCAGAACTCAACTACAGTGAATTATGAAAACTCTTCAAAATATGCAACTTGTAATGCAAAGCTAAAAATCATACCTTCCATAACGAGACGATCCGTTCTTTGAGGAGCTCCCTGGGGTAGAGCTACTCACCTCTCGCCGTGGCTTAAATTTACCAGCTCGTGACCTAACCCTACGTGGGTTGTTTACCTGCTGACTCGAACCAAGACACCCCCCCTGGTGGTGTCATAATCAAATAGTGAGTAAAACTAACTAAACCATAAGTTAATAAATAAGCTAAGTCAATAAGCAATGAATAGACATAACCAGTATCACCCATACGCATATATGTACAAATCCAAAACCGAGACCCAAACGCAAACCACATCAGAAATCATACAACATAAACTCTACATAATGACTGAAATAAACACGAAGAAAAACAAAGATACTCGAGGCAACTCAACTCAGTGAGTTGACTCGGTCGGGTTGACTCACTGAGTCAAGTCGACTCAACCACGAATCGGACGGGTTTTGGGTTTAAAAACATGAATCCACACAAGATTGTTTATAAACATTAAGTTTTAATTAATTTAGAACTCAAAAAACGTTGTCATAAATTTAAAACCGGCTAGGGTTTTATTAAAATTACGAAATAGGTAAAGATGATGGCGCGTTGGATTACCTATCGAGAGAGAAAGGTGGGGGAGAAGATGGCGGCGCGTGGTGGTGAACTGGTGGTGAGCGGCTGTGGTGGCTTCAAACACGGTCAAACTAACGCCTCTTGGCTCCAAATGCTCCAGAAATGCTCCCATGGTCTCGATCTACGCGGCGGTATCAAGAAGGGCTCGCCGGAAATTTTTGGCCGGAAATGTGGTGGCGCCGGAACAGTGGAATCCGGCGGTGATGTATAATAATAAAAAGGGAAACCCTAATTTGGGTATTTATAATACACAGGGACCATTCTTGTAATTTAACCTTAGTTTGTGAAGATGGGGTAATTAGGTTCAGGGGTTGGTTGTGCCAATTTGTGATTCTTTTATAATAAAGCAATGTGGGATTGTGGGGCCCATTCTACGTATCAAACGGACTCGAAAAATTATGAAACTTGCGCCACTGTGTCCGAAATAATTTTTCCAATAAAAATGAGTATAAATATGCATAACTTTCTCGAAATTAATTTGTTTGACAGATTCGATTCGTTTCGCGTATTTTAGGTTGTGCTGGCTCGATAAATGCATAACGTGCACGTTTCAACAAGATATCCATAGTATTTCAATCCTAACAAGTTCAACGAGTTTCAGAAAAGTTATAATCTCGGCTGATTCGTTTAACATCTCATGTACAACCATATCATCTCGGCTCATTCGTTTAACATCTCGTGTAAAACCATATAATCTCGGTTGATTCGTTTAACATCTCATGTACAACCATATCATCTCGGCTCATTCGTTTAAAATATCGTGTAAAACCATATAATCTCGGCTCATCCGTTTAACATCTCGTGTACAAACAAATCATCTCGGCTCATTCGTTTAACATCTCATGTACATTTGTATCATCTCGGCTCATTCGTTTAACGTCTCGTGTAAAGCCATATAATCTCGGCTCATTCGTTTAACATCTCATGTACAACCATATCATCTCGGCTTATTCGTTTAACATCTCGTGTAAAACCATATAATCTCGGCTCATTCGTTAAATATCTCAAGTACAACCATATCATCTCGGCTCATTCGTTTAACATCTCGTGTAAAACCATATAATCTCGGCTCATTCGTTAAACATCTCATGTACAACCATATCATCTCGGCTCATTCGTTTAACATCTCGTGTACAACCATATCATCTCGGCTCATTCGTTAAACATCTCATGTACAACCATATCATCTCGGCTCATTCGTTTAACATCTCATGTACATTTGTATCATCTCGGCTAATTCGTTTAACATCTCGTGTACAACAATATCATCTCGGCTCATTCGTTTAACATCTCATGTACATTTGTATCATCTCGGATCATTCGTTTAACATCTCGTGTAAAACCATATAATCTCGGCTCATTCGTTAAACATCTCATGTACAACCATATCATCTCGGCTCATTCCTTTAACATCTCGTGTAAAACCATATAATCTCGGCTCATTCGTTAAACATCTCATGTACAACCATATCATCTCGGCTCATTCGTTTAACATCTCGTGTAAAACCATATAATCTCGGCTCATTCGTTAAACATCTCATGTGCAACCATATCATCTCGGCTCATTCGTTTAACATCTCGTGTACAACCATATCATCTCGGCTCATTCGTTTAACATCTCATGTACATTTGTATCATCTCGGCTCATTCGTTTAACATCTCGTGTAAAACCATATAATCTCGGCTAATTCGTTTAACATCTCATGTACAACCATATCATCTCGGCTCATTCGTTTAACATCTCGTGTAAAACCATATAATCTCGACTCATTCGTTAAATATCTCATGTACAACCATATCATCTCGGCTCATTCGTTTAACATCTCGTGTAAAACCAAATAATCTCGGCTCATTCGTTAAACATCTCATGTACAACCATATCATCTCGGCTCATTCGTTTAACATCTCGTGTACAACCATATCATCTCGGCTCATTCGTTAAATATCTCATGTACAACCATATCATCTCGGCTCATTCGTTTAACATCTCGTGTACAACCATATCATCTCGGCTCATTCGTTTAACATCTCATGTACATTTGTATCATCTCGGCTCATTCGTTTAACGTCTCGTGTAAAGCCATATAATCTCCGCTCATTCGTTTAACATCTCATGTACAACCATATCATCTCGGCTCATTCGTTTAACATCTCGTGTAAAACCATATAATCTCGGCTCATTCGTTAAATATCTCATGTACAACCATATCATCTCGACTCATTCGTTTAACATCTCGTGTAAAACCATATAATCTCGGCTCATTCGTTAAACATCTCATGTACAACCATATCATCTCGGCTCATTCGTTTAACATCTCGTGTACAACCATATCATCTCAGCTCATTCGTTAAACATCTCATGTACAACCATATCATCTCGGCTCATTCATTTAACATCTCGTGTACAACCATATCATCTCGGCTCATTCTTTTAACATCTCGTGTACAACCATACATCTCGGCTCGTTCGTTTAACATCTCATGTACATTTGTATCATCTCGGTTCATTCGTTTAATATCTCGTGTAAAACCATAATCTCGGCTCATTCGTTTAACATCTCATGTACAACCATATCATCTCGGCTCATTCGTTTAACATCTCGTGTAAAACCATATAATCTCGGCTCATCCGTTAAACATCTCGTTTATAACCATATAATCTCGGCTCATTCGTTTAACATCTCGTGTACAACCATATCATCTCGGCTCATTCGTTTAACATATCTTGTAAAACCATATAATCTCGGCTCATTCGTTAAACATCTCATGTACAACCATATCATCTCGGCTCATTCGTTTAACATCTTGTGTACAACCATTTCATCTCGGCTCATTCGTTAAACATCTCATGTACAACCATATCATCTCGGCTCATTCGTTTAACATCTCATGTACATTTGTATCATCTCGGCTAATTCGTTTAACATCTCGTGTACAACAATATCATCTCGGCTCATTCGTTTAACATATCGTATACAACCATATCATCTCGGCTCATTCGTTTAACATCTCATGTACATTTGTATCATCTCGGCTCATTCGTTTAACATCTCGTGTAAAACCATATAATCTCGGCTTATTCGTTAAACATCTCATGTACAACCATATCATCTCGGCTCATTCCTTTAACATCTCGTGTAAAACCATATAATCTCGGCTCATTCGTTAAACATCTCATGTACAACCATATCATCTCGGCTCATTCGTTTAACATCTCGTGTAAAACCATATAATCTCGGCTCATTCGTTAAACATCTCATGTACAACCATATCATCTCGGCTCATTCGTTTAACATCTCGTGTACAACCATATCATCTCGGCTCATTCGTTTAACATCTCATGTACATTTGTATCATCTCGGCTCATTCGTTTAACATCTCGTGTAAAACCATATAATCTCGGCTAATTCGTTTAACATCTCATGTACAACCATATCATCTCGGCTCATTCGTTTAACATCTCGTGTAAAACCATATAATCTCGACTCATTCGTTAAAGTTCATGTGGGTAGTTTGGGGTTGGTCATTTTATGGGGAAATCTAAAGGTAATTAAGGATGCCGTTATTCTTTGTGTAATTTGTTATAGGTAATTTTTGGATATCTATATGAACATATATTTACCCTACTTAAAATGTATACATAACTTTCTAGAAATGGGTTTTTGTCGCGAGTAAATGCTAACGTCTGATTTGAGGGTTAATAAATTAATAGTTATGTAGTACTTTTTGGCAAAAATAACATTAGCAGTGAGCAGTAACTGTGAGTCGTAGCTGTATTTTTCTATAAAAACATTTGATAACGAAGTTGTAGTTATAATTATAATGTGTAAAACAACTCTTAAATGCTTAACGCTTTTAAATGCTACTTCAGGGAGCGTTGGAAAGGAACATTATGTAAAAAATAGATAAAGTTACTTGTTGTTTGCCAAACGAGCATTAAAAATCAAAACACTCAATGATCATCGCTCATCGCACCTAAATGCTGCTAAACGCTCTGCGCCAAACACACTCGTAGCATTTTTTTTTTATTATTATTATTATTTTTTTTTTTTTGAATATTTGTTATAAGCAGTTTATGATCATTTTCTACAAAATAAGATATATTAATAGTTATGTACAACGTAGTCTTTTTTTATAGTTAGTGTCTAATCTTATCCTAATAAAATTAAATACATTTAAAAATCAGTAAAGTTATGGCGCCCATAATTCGCGCCTGTTTGAAATTTTCAATCATTTATTTATCTCATATATTCTCTTAAGTCTTAACTGACCCCAATTTTATCTCAACACCTCCACACATCCATACCTTCCTGTTAGCTTTTGCAACCGTCCTTTGCCATCATGAAAAAGGTTGTTCGAATATTTGTAGTTGTCATTGTTATTGTCACTTTGATACTTCAAGTACTTAATTATACGTGTTTGCCTTTACAAGTTTGAGGCACATTAGTCACAAGCATCCCAATCCAACTCTTATTATGATATTAATTTTGCTTTTCTAATATCATATACACTCATAGTGGCTTTAAAAATTACAAGGAGGAGTGACGTTTCAACTTTCAAATAAATGAATTACTCAGTATAAAGTTTTTAAAAAAAA
The DNA here is from genome assembly GCA_021014915.2 of Artemisia tridentata subsp. tridentata. Classification (NCBI taxonomy): domain Eukaryota; kingdom Viridiplantae; phylum Streptophyta; class Magnoliopsida; order Asterales; family Asteraceae; genus Artemisia; species Artemisia tridentata. The sequence goes on from CP139502.1 coordinate 317,602,807, forward strand.
ATTAACTGCACAATTTGATACATTTACAATTGTTTCGATTGATATTGGCATGAATAATTGCGTTGGTTTCTTTTAGCAGGTTAATCTTTGTGATACTCCTTTGCTTGCTCTTTAATGGATTTCGACAATGATATGCTCATCGGATTCATTTTTGTCTGGATGTTCGAGCAGGCTACATGACAACTTCCGGTTTAAGCATGATTATTATTATTAATTTGATGAATTCATTTCTTAGCGCAATCTCCCTCTAATTTCGTTTTCAAATTTCTGCATATTCTTACCCATTCTCATATTTTTTGGTCATCTACAAATCCCTTCTTTTTGTAGTTGTTGATTCAATGTAAAGAGTAAAGACTACACAAAGAAGAGACACGCATCATGTTTGAGAACCACACAATGACAGCTTTGGTAGATTCACAGCTTCGGATTTACCTCGTCCCTACCTTTATTTGTAAAACATAAAAAATAAAAAAAAAAAAAAAAATTAAAAAAAAAAAAAAAAAGTTGTGATTGTATGAGAATTTCAAGTGTTATTATAGCTATATAATTTTTGTGCTTTATGTTTGACAAAGACAAATTGTGGATGAACCATTATGTAGATTGTATTTGATCCACGTAATGATTTAATGTAGTTTCATTTTGACATTAGTTTGTAGTTGGATGTGTATACCAATCTCTTTTTATGGATTATACAAAGGCTATGTTTGGCGCGGAGCTTTTTGGAGCTTTTTTGGTCAATGAGCGGTGAGAATGAGCTTTTTTATTTTTGATGTTCGTTTGGTAAAAGTGCAATGAGTTGTAGCAATTTTTTAGGAGAGCTTTTTTCCCGATGCTTCATTTTGAAGCTTTGGATATTTACAAGAGCTTTTTTATATTCAATGACTAAAATACCCCCTACCCCATCCCTAATAAAAACCATATATATCCTTTTACGTCATTTTACATATATATTACCAAACGTTTTTATTTAAAAAAACAGCTACTGCTCACGGCTACTGCTCACAGCTACTGCTCACAGCTACGGCTCACAGCTACTGCTCACTGCTACTGCTCCTTTTACCAAACACAGCCAAAATTCGCAATAATGGTTAGTTTTTAGGGATTTATCCATAGTAATGTGTAAACATTCATTCATTCAACTACCATTTGCCCATGAACAATTACAGGTTAATTGATAATATTCCTGTTAGAATTAGGCACGATTGCATCCGTGTGCATTTTTTTCCCACTGATTACTCATGATGATGTTCATGGGTGCTTTCGTGGTATTCATAAATCCCATGAAAACTTTACCCATGAACATATATCGATTGTCACCAAAATTGTTGTGGGTAACATTCCCACAGACACAAAATGTTGTGGGCAAACAATTAGCCTCGGAGGTTTTACCCATGTTTATATATTTGTGGGTAGTCCGTGGAAATTTGACAATTACCCACGAATTTTGATCTTTTACCCACATATTTGGTCGGTGGGCAATCGCCTGAATTCTTGTAGTGTGTCCTATTATGGTGTATCAACTTATGAGACCCAAGTGACAAGGGTCCTATTAAATTTTGTTATAATAAAACTGTTGCGAATAACCGTTGTAAAAACCTGATGTTTTATTACTTAAATAGCTAGTGTCCTATTAAGTTTTGTTATAATAAAACTTTTGTGAATAAGCGTTCCATAAAACTGATCTTTTATGACTCAAATATCAAGTGTCCTATTATGGTATATCAAGTTTTGAGACCCAAGTATCAAGTGTCATATTAAGTAATGTTTAAATAAAACTTTTGTAAATAAGCGTTCTAAAAAACTGATGTATTATGACTCAAATAAGAAGTGTTCTATTATAGCGTATGATAATAAAACCATAACAAATAAGCGTACTATAAAGGTTAATGTTAAAAGACACAGGTGTCAAGGGTCCTATTAAGTTTTGTTAAAATAAAACTTTTGCAAGTAAGCGTTCTATAAAACTGATACTTTATGACTCAAATTTCAAGTGTCCTATTATGGTGGATGAATTTATGAGACCCAAGTGTCAAGTGTCATATCAAGTTATGTTTTAATAAAACTTAATTTGAATAAGCATTATAAAAAGCGGATGTTTTACGACTCTAAAAAGAAGTGTCATATTATGGTGTATCATAAAAAAACCATTATGAATAAGCGTTCTATAAAGGTTAACGTTATAAGACCCTATTGTCAAGGGTCATATTAAGTTATGTTTTAATAAAACGTTTGCGAATAAGCGTTCCAAATAATTAATGTTTTATGACTTATGTATCAAGTGTCCTATTATGGTGTATTGTAATAAAACCATAATGAATATGCGTCCTTTAAGGGTCCTATTAAGTTTTGTTATAATAAAACTTTTGCGAATAAACGTTCTAAAATACTGATATTTTATGACTCAAAAATAAAATGTCCTATTATGATGTATGATAATAAAGCCATTATGCATAAGCGTCCTATAAAGGTTAACATTATAATACCCACGTCTTAAGGGTCCTATTAAGTTTTGTTATAATAAAACTTTTGCGAATAATCGTTTTAAAAAAATGATGTTATATGACTCAAAAATGAAATGTCCTATTATGGTGTACGATAATAAAACCATTGTACATAAGCGTCCTCTATAAAGGTTAACGTTATAATACCCACGTGCCAAAGGTCCTATTAAATTTTGTTATAATAAAACTTTTGTGAATAAGCGTTTTAACTAACTGATGTCTTATGAATCAAAACTCAAGTGTCCTATTATGGTGTATTATAATAAAACCATAATGAATAAACGTCCTATAAAGGTTAAAGTTATAAGACCCAAGTGTCAAGGGTCTTATTAGGTTATGGCATAATAGGACATCTAGTGATCAAGTGTCGTATTACACTATCACATAATGGGACACCAACAACTAAATGTCTTATAAAGTAATTTATTAGAATCCATATTTTAAGTGTCCTATTAAGTTATATGATAATAGGACCCCAAATAATCAACCATCCTATTATATAACTTTTTAGGACACCGCCTAAATAGCAAATATTTAAAAAGGACCCTAAACGCTCATATGTCCTATTAAACAGTTTTTTAGGACTCTATTATCATACCGTCCCACACAAAGGGTCCTAAAAAGCCACTTTTCTTGTAGTGCATTACATTGCCCATTTGTGAACCGTATTTCTTGTTGGTCCCGATGGGTAGCCCCTGTCGTAGTGGACGTGTATCTTGTTGGTTGGTCCCGATGGGTAGCCCCTATCGCAGTGGACATGTATCTTGTTGGTCCAGATGGGTAGCCCCTTGTTGGTAATTTTAGTGTTATCAACTTTTTTTATGTAGTTGTGTTTTACATGAGACCAATGGCCTTATTCAAGTTTAGCTTAAGACGGGTTAGGAGGTGCGGAGTGCACACTCGTCATAGTTAGCTTGATACTGCCAGGACAAAGATGCGGGGGTCAAAGGGGTCGCTCCCCCTTTCGAGGTCAAGGGGCAGAGACCTTTGGTGGGGTCCCGCTCCCAGGTGAGCGGGCGGGGGTCGAGGGGGGGACGCCCCTCGCGAGGTTTGGGGCAGTGCCCCAAAACATAAGCAATTTTTATTATACGGTATAAAAGGATTTATCCGTTTTCCCACCAAAAACCCAACCGACACATCGTTTGTCAACCAACATAATGGTTGGTAAATAACCAAAAATAATTGTTTCAGTTAGTGGTTATTTAACCATATTCCTGATCTCATTTACGGAACATAACAAATAATAATACTCTAACGTTTCTGATTGATTTCGCGTGCCTTAGATTTCAATTGAACAATCTGTCTTATCCGATTAAGGATTTCGTGAACCCCAGGCATATAGGGTCGAAATACTTTAATCTGAAAGTGATTACACGATTCAGATTGATATCCAGATTATAAACCATTCACACACCATTAAAATTTCCTACAAAGATTAAAGTATTTCCTGGTTTTAATCATGGGTGACACTGTTAAAGATATGATTGCGAAGTTTGGGAAGTTAGATAAGTTTGAGGGAAATGATTTCAGGCGCTGGCAGAAGAAGATGCACTTTCTTCTCACCACGTTGAAGGTTATGTACGTGCTGAGTACCTCCATACCTGAACTGAAGGAGGATGAGACGATGGATCACTCAAGGAGACGATGCAAGTGGGAGAATGACGATTACATCTGTTGTGGCCACATCTTAAATGGTATGTCTAATGCCTTATTTGATGTATATCAAATCGTGGATTCGGAAAAGGAGTTATGGGACCAACTTGAATCAAAATACATGGCAGAAGATGCTTCAAGTAAGGAGTTTCTTGTCAGTAATTTTAACAATTACAAAATGGTTGATTCAAGGTCTGTGATGGAACAATATCATGAACTCCTTCGAATTCTGGGACAATTTACACAACACGGTTTGAAAATGGATGAATCCATTTCTGTGTCTAGTATCATAGACAAACTTCCACCCTCATGGAAGGATTTTAAACACAATTTAAAACACAACAAGGATGAGTTGTCGCTTGTACAACTTGGAAGCCACTTTCGCATAGAGGAATCTCTTAAGGCGGAAGAAAGTGGTAAAGGCAAGGGTAAAGAAATTGATGGTTCTTCTTCGGTGAATATGATAGAAGATGGTAAGAACAAGAATAACAACAAAAATTCCATGGGAAAGAAAAGGAAGAATGATGGTAACAACGACGGATCCAACAAAAAGTCTAAATTGACTTATTGGAAGTGTGGCAAAACGGGTCACTACAAAAAGGATTGTCGTGTTGGTAAGAAGAACAATGGTGGTAACATTTCTGGTTCGGGACAAGGGTCTAAGGATCCTAATTCATCACAAGGTCTGAATTTTGACTTTGATGTAATTCCTTTTAATCATTATGTGTCGAAAAAATTACACGGATGGTCCTTGTGGTTTACACGGATTTCATGTTTAGTCCCTATTTCGTTTTAATTACACCAGAGATACCTATTTTGTGAAATGTTGCACACTGTTGGTCCCTAAGTTGGATGGACCGTTAGTTTGACCGTTAAGTGTATAAATATTATTTGCCCGTTAGTCCCTCCGTTAGTATATTTGCATCGTTAGTCCTATTTTTTAAAATAAATTAAAAATAGCACCACCATTACTACCACCACCACCACCGCATGATTCCCTATATTCTTAATATGTTGCGAATCCGAATCATACAAAACCAGCTCAATATCATCCTTCTCCACCAAAACCTCACCGTTTAACCCACACCCCAGCGACCTCACCAAAACCTCACCTAACACACGTTCACACAGAAAAGATTGGACTATATGGGTTTAGCCAGACGAGGCTCTTATGACTTATATGGTTGAAAATTTAGGACGATGATATGACAATTGAAAATTCATCTAAAAAGAAAGGATGATAAAACAAACATTGATTGTGTCAAATATCCACTTTATTCAACCACCTCTTTATATATAAGTGTTATCAGTGTTATCAACAACAACAAAAAAATGATATATTAGTGTTATCATCAACGAAAACTCATAGATTCATCCAGATCTGAAAATCACGCAACCCACTACAAATTTTTAGTCGAGTAAATCACAACGACATCTGAAAATGTTGAACACCCACGTCAACGATGGGTTTGGTCGAGTAAATCACAACGAGATCTGAAAATGTTGAACACCCACGTCAACGATGGGTTTGGTCGAGTAAATCACAACGAGATCTGAAAATTTTTAGTCGAGTAAATCACAACGAGATCTGAAAATGTTGAACACCCATGAGATCTGGTGGTGGTGGTAATGGAGATGGAGATGGAGTATCGGCTGGATCTGTTGGTGGAAGGTGGTGGTCAACAGATCTGGTGATGGTGGTGGAAGGTGGTGGTCAACAGATCTGCTGGTGGTCAAGAACAATGGTTGTGTTGTGGTGGTGGTGGTGGAAGGTGGCTAGTCGTGGTGGTGGTGGAAAGTGGTTGGTCAGATCTGGTGGTGGTGGTGGAAGGTGGTGGCGCTGGATTTTTAAGAGAGAAAGGGTGGTGTGTGAGGGAGTGAAATGAAAGATAAGTCTTTTATATAAAAGAGATGGTATTTTGGTCCTTTAACACAATTAATAATAAGACAAAGTATCACATCAGTTAATGGAGGGACTAACGATGCAAAAAATACTAACGTAGGGACTAACGAAAAATAATATTTGTACACTTAACGGTCAAACTAACGGTCCATCCAACTTAGGGACCAAAAGTGTGCAACGTTTCACAAAATAGGTATCTCTAGTGTAATTAAAACGAAATTGGGACTAAACATGAAATCTGTGTAAACCACAAGGACTATCCGTGTAATTTTTTCTTATGTGTCGCATATTTCTGAAATATGTTATGTGCAGGATGATGCATTTGCTTGGTGGATTGGCTCGGGTGCAACTTGTCATGCATGTAAGGATCGTTGCTTGTTTGATACTTTTCATCTGGTGCAAGATGGATCCGTTCTTCATATAGGCGACGAGTCTACCAAACCAATACTTGGATGTGGAAATGTTGTTTTAGAATTCAGTTCTGGAAAAACTATTACTTTAGTTAATGTTGTGTATGTATCGGGGCTTAGGAAGAATCTTATGTCCGGTCCCGTGTTAAATAAGTCTGGTTATAGACAAGTGTATGAATTTGATAAGTATATCTTATCAAGACGTGGTGTATTTGTTGGTTTCAGATACTATAATAATGGCATGTTTATGTTAAATCTTAATTTAGTTTCTGATAATTGTAGTAGTGTTTGCATGATTAGTTCTAAAGTTGTTGATTCTTCTATGTGGCATGCACGTTTAGGACACGTTCACTATAAACGTATGATTGCTATGTCAAAGGATAATTTAATTCCAGAATTTGATATCAACTTAGAAAATGCAATACTTGCATGTTAACAAAAATCACTAGACAACCTTTCAAAGAAATAAAACGAGATTCTAATGTTTTGGAGTTGATACATAGTGATTTATGTGACTTTCATGCTACACCTTCCATAGGGAATAAAAAGAATGTTGTCACTTTTATAGATGATGCAGCTAGGTTTTGCTATGTTTATCTATGCCATGCTATAGATGAAGCCTTAGATAAATTTAAAATCTATAAAACTGAGGTTGAGTTGCAACAAAATGATCTAATTAAAACTTTACGCACGGACAGAGGTAGTGAATATTATGATCCTAGTTATTTCCAATCTGTAGGAATCATACATGAGACTACAGCTCCTTATACACCACAACAAAATGGTGTATCCGAAAGAAAAAATAGGGCTCTTAAAGAAATGGTTAATTCAATGTTGTCTTACTCGGGTTTGAGTGAAGGATTTTGGGGTGAAGCCATGTTGACGGCTTGTTATTTATTAAATAGAGTTCCTAACAAAAGGAACAAAGTCACTCCATATGAACTTTGGTATAAAAAATGACCTAACTTATCATATTTACGAGTTTGGGGTTGTAGGGCAGTCGTAAGACTCCCGGAACACAAAAAGAAAAATTTGGGTGAAAAAGGTATTGATTGCATCTTTATTGGATATGCTGAGCATTCCAAGGCTTATAGATTCTATGTAATAAAACCTAATAAATATATATCCGTTAATTCGGTTATAGAGTCAAGAGATGCAATGTTTGATGAAAAACGGTTCACTTCAATACCTAGACCTAAAAGTCTAATACCAAGTTCAAACGAAGATCAAATTGGTGAAACTCCAATTGAAATTCCTACAACTCGTAGGAGTAATAGAGCAAGGGTAGCTAAATCATTTGGATCTACTTTTCAAATATATTTAGTTGAGGGATCTAGAGATGAGATTGGACCTCAGTACTCTTACTGTTACAGTATAGAAGAGGATCCAAGAACATTTGATGAAGCTGTGCAATCTCGTGATGTTGCATTCTGTAAAGAAGCAATTAATGATGAAATGGATTCAATAATAGAAAATAATACATGGATTTTATCTGATCTACCACCTGGTTGCAAGCCTTTGGCTTGCAAATGGATCTTCAAAATGAAGATGAAAGTTGATGGAACCATTGACAAGTTTAAAGCTCGATTGGTTATCCAAGGCTTTAGATAAAAGAAGGAATCGATTATTTCGATACCTATGCTCCGGTTGCTCGAATCTCCACAATTAGATTATTGATTGCTTTAGCATCTGCTTATAATCTAGTGATCCATCAAATGGATGTCAAAACAGCATTCTTAAATGGTGATTTGGATGAGGAGGTGTATATGAAGCAACCAGAAGGATTTGTTATGCCTGGAAATGAGCATAAGGTGTGTAAATTAATTAAATCATTATATGGACTCAAACAAGCTCCAAAACAATGGCATCAAAAATTTGATGAGTTTGTCTTGTCTAATAGGTTTATACTAAACCAATCTGACAAGTGTGTATATTGCAAATTCGATGAATCTGGTAAAGGAATCATCATTTGTTTATATGTTGATGACATGTTGATTTTTGGAACTGATCAAGATCAAGTGGATAAAACGAAAGAGTTTTTGTCATCAAATTTCTCCATGATGGATATGGGGGAGGCTCATGTGATCCTTGGTATAAGGATTAAACGTGAGGACAAGGGTATCATAATTACTCAATCACATTACATTGAGAAAATACTCAGGAAGTTCAAATTTGATGATTTTTGTCCAGTAAGCACTCCTTTAGATCCAACTATCAAACTTATGCCTAATAAAGGTAAGGCTGTGGATTAACTTGAGTACTCTAGAGCAATTGGTTGCTTGATGTATGCAATAACAAGCACAAGACCGGATATTGCTTATGTTGTGGGTAAATTGAGTAGGTATACTAGTAATCCTAGTACTCATCATTGGCATGCTCTAATGCGGGTATTCAAGTACTTAAAGAAAACCATGGATTATGGTTTATCATATGTTGGGTTTCCTGCAGTTTTAGAAGTTTATTCTGATGCAAGTTGGATAACTAATTCAGAAGATCATACTTCTACAACTGGTTGGGTATTTTTGCTAGGTGGAGGTGCCATCTCATGGGCTTCCAAGAAGCAAACTTGTATTACTGACTCAACTATGGAAGCAGAGTTTGTAGCTTTAGCTGCGGCTGGCAAAGAGGCAGAGTGGTTGAGGAATCTGATATATGAGATTCCATTGTGGCCAAAACCAATTTCTCCTATTTCTATTCATTGTGATAGTGCAGCCACTTTAGCTAAAGCATAACGTCAAATATACAATGAAAAGTCTAGACACTTAGGTGTTAGACACAGTATGGTTCGTGATGCGTGGTTTTGCAACCTTACAACAGGTTTTACCTCTCGAGGGATCTCAAGAGGCTTACAACCCCACCAGGCAGTGTACCTGACCGATGTAGTATAGTGTAGTGGTAAGTACGGGGGATTGATCGTTCTCCACAGGGAATAGTGTCGTTAGGATTGAAAAACTACTCTAATAGGTCTAAGAGTGAGAGAAGATTCTTTTTGTATTTTTATATTTTTATGAAAGCAAGTAAAATCTCGGGTTTGAAGGAGTGGGCGGAATTAGTCGCTAGTCAACTAACCCAAATAACTACAAATGCAAATAAAATAAAATAACTGAAAATGAAAAGGGTTGTGAAACTTATGTGGAGAGAAATGTGTTTACTTAGATTTCCTTACTCCCTAACTATCTTTTACCGGTTGATTAGTGTGTATTAATTGCGTGGATGACGGGTGTATTCCTTAATACCAATCGTGGGGTGGCGTACGTACTTCCCCAACTCTACAAGCTCCTACTTCACTCCTATGTCGAGCCGGCTAAGAAGCTCCTAACATGGGATCACTAGAATTCGCTCATGCATTAAATACAACCATAAAAACCTAGTACGCATTGGTTCATGTTTCTTAAGACGTTCAAGCAAGTTACCGAATAGGAAGTTAGCCAGTTTTCTTAAGCCTAACATCGATAAACATTCATCCAATACAATTAATAACACACTAATAACCAATAATCAATAGTTAGGTTTCATTAGATCTAAGCAAACACAAGATAAATCTAGCCTAGCATGTTAATCAAAAGACAAGAACAAGATATAATCAAACAACACATAGACATATTGATTGATTTAAATGAATACTTATCTTCAATTAAACATGGGAGATCCAAGGGTATGAAAACCCTTAAAAATGGCAGAAATTCGTCTTAGGGTTTCTCCTCACAAAGTTGCACACCCAAAGTTGCACACTAATGACAAAAAATTGCAAAACTATATATAGAGTTTAAGGGTTGACGGCGTCACGTTGTAGATCTTGACGCCGTCACCTCGCCGTGTCTAGGGTTCCCGGATGGCCTTCCTGACGTCGTCCCTCTTTAGTGCTCCAAAATCCGCTCTGGCTTATCAAGGCTTGACACCGTCAGAAATGGGCTTGACTCCGTCCCTCTTTAACTTAAACCGTGATAGCCTTGATCACTTCAAAGGGTGACGCCGTCAGACTTTTCATTGCAAAACTCCCTGGCTTATCATGTGTATTTTTCATATCCACCTCTTTTTCCAAGCCATGACGCCGTCAAGAGCAATACTTGACGCCGTCAAAGGTACTTTTCCAGCCAATTTTGAGACTTTGTCGTTTTCTTCACTTTTATGCTCCAAAAACGTCCAAAATGCTTCCTTTTCCAGGTTTCTTCACCAAAGTACCTAAAATGACAAAAGGAACGATTTAGGGCAATATTTGATCAAATAAATACGATTTAGGGCTTAAATGACCCCCTAAAAGCGGTACACTTTTCGCTTCATCAATTCGTGAGCTCATTACAAATGGAGTGATTTCCGTGGATTTTTTTCGATCTCAACAAAATTTGGTGGATCACTTGACAAAAGGATTAGCCCGAGACTTAGTGCACAAGTCGGCTATAGGGATGGGATTAAAGTCCATTCAAATCTCTAAGGGTGAGATACCCAATTCCCTTCTAGCTAACGCTAGGAGCTGAATTCAATGTGGAAACCTCATTTTTAGTGATTGGAGCACATTCAACAAAATCATCCCAAGGTATGTGCTCGGTTCTGCAGATGGTGTTAGGTTGAAGTTCAACTTCATAATAGTTCTTTTGAAAAATTGCACGTGCAGGTGCAAGAATAAAAGGACTACCTATGTGAGCATGAAGTTTTGCCGCTTCAAGAATCTTGGACTTGGCTTTTATATGCTCATCAAAGGATATGGACACATGGCTTTATAATAGTGTCAAGTTTATAAACATTAGAGTATTACAGTAACATGTGTGTATATTATCTCTGGGTATTCATACGAATTGAAGGGTTAAATCCTAAGCGACACCTTGATTTTCCAATTTCTCAAATGTGTAATATACTAAGTGAAAATTCAATCCATACTGACATTTTCATTTATGCATGAGTTTGGTTTGTTTTGTGTATTTTAGTAAATCAAGGATTACACTAAAATGGGGTAGCCCCTTGTTGGTAATTTTCATTTATGTAGTTGTGTTTTACATGAGACCAATGGCCTTATTCAAGTTTAGCTCAAGACGGGTTAGGAGGTGCGGAGTGCACACTCATCATAGTTAGCTTGATACCGCCGGGACAAAGATGCGGGGGTTAAGGGGGCCGCTCCCCCTTGCGAGGTCAAGGGGCAGAGCCCCTTGCTGGGGTCTCGCTCCCAGGTGAGCAGGCGGGGATCGGGGGGGGGGGATGCCCCTCGCGGGGTTTGGGGCTGCGCCCCAAAACATAAAAAAAAATTATGATACGGTATAAAAGGATTTATCCATTTTCCAGCAAAAAACCCAACCGACACATCATTTGCCAGCTAACATAATGGTTGGTAAATAACCGAAAATAACTGTTTCGGTTGGTGGTTATTTAACCATATTCCTGGTCTCATTTACGGAACATAACAAATAATAATACTCTAACGTTTCTAATTGATTTCTCGTGCCTTAGATTTAAATTGAACAATCTGTCTTATCCGATTAAGGATTTCGAGAACCTGAGGCATATAAGGTCGCAATACTTTAATTAGAAAGTGATTACACAATTCAGATTCATATCCAGATTATAAACCATTCACACACCATTAAAATTTCCTACACCCCTATCGCAGTGGATGTGCATCCTGTTGGTCCCGATTGGTAGCCCCAACCGCAATGGATGTGTATCTGGTTGGAAAGTACGAGTGTTTTAGGATAATGCCTTATGACCTACTTTGCGGATATTATTTTTGATATTGTGTGTTAAGTGGTGTACAATTATGCTAAATTTGATTTGTATGTAAATAAGTAATTATACTCGAAAACCTTGTGGTCCAACTATATTGTTTTAAACTTAAACCTATGAACTCACCATCCTCGTGTTGATACTTTTAGCATGCATTTTCAGGTTTAAGGCGATAGTTTACTTGTGGAGGCGTTTGAAAAATGGCACGGTCATAGACTACTCTGATATTCATTTGGGACCGCTTAAATTCTTTTATGGGCCTATATTTTCGCATTATTTTGAAAGATGTAAAACTAAATGCTTTTGATTATGTTATTTCTTTCTAAACAGATAAGGTAAATCCGCTTTCTATACTTTGTGGTGTGATACCAATTTAGTAGCACCCCAGTGACATTATCTTCTGCTGCGACCCATTTTTGGGGGTGTTACAAATACTTTCATGAAACATAAAATGAATGTGCAGACTGTAGTTGCTGCCTGTCCTTGTTTATGGTGGTTATAGATGCTTTTTTTGAACTTGGGATGGTGTTCTTAGCATCGAGCTGATTTTAGTTGTAAATGGTACATCGTACTGGTTAGCAGGGCAAACTACAATGTTTTATAGCCATCGTACATGTGCCTTTATTTATAGATAGGCAATGATGAGTTTACACAGGTTTGCATTCAGCTTACATGAAATGTAGGCATGGCAGCATTATTTGCTAGTAGCCACAGATGTCGGTCCAGCTGTTAACAAATGCTTACTTACCTGACCCATGATCTTATGTGAATTATCTAATGGTATTATGTGAATTTTAGAATAACTCCATAGATCGTTTAGAGCACTAGAGATTAACAATAACAATGATAAACGTGATGCGCAGCGGAATAAACAAAACATCATTATTATTGATACAAGGTTTCTTCGTCATCATCTCTAACAACTACATACAAAACTCATAGCCTCAATACTACGTAATCAAGTGTAGTACGGTTACCTAATCTAACAGGGATCAATGATCCTTGAGGCTTAACAAGAACTCTAACCTAGACGTCTAAACAAGACCATACGCCTGGTTTACCCACACACACATTTTCCTGGTGTTACATCTTTGACACACAATAAAACAAATGCCCTTAATCTCTTTATATAATAGAGATTAGGGTTACAAAGACTTCTAACATAATACATTTTAAGCCCTTGTAGTTTTATTCTTCATCATTTGAAGAATTCTTCCATTGTCTTCATAAGTCCTTCATCTTTCATGTGTTTTGTCTTATCAACTCAAGTATAATTCCCAACAATCTTCCCCTAGTTGATAATTACAAAAACTTCGTCTTGATCTTCCATGAATGAAATCTTCCCCTTAAGCTCACCACGTGAACTTAAACAACATGTACAAGGGATTAACAATAACAATGATACCAATTGTGGAGTTTAGAACAACTCCATGAATCGTTTAGAGCACAAGGGATTAACAATAACAATGATAAACATGATACGCAGCGGAATAAACAAAACATCATTATTATTGATACAAGGTTTCTTCGTCATCATCTCTAACAACTACATACAAAACTCACAGCCTCAATACTACGTGATCAAGTGTAGTATGGTTACCTAATCTAACAGGGATCAATGATCCTTGAGGCTTAACAAGAACTCTAACCTAGGCGTCTAAACAAGACCATACGCCTGGTTTACCCACACACACATTTTCCTGGTGTTACATCTTTGACACACAATAAAACAAACGCCCTTAATCTCTTTATATAATAGAGATTAAGGTTACAAAGACTTCTAACATAATACATTTTAAGCCCTTGTAGTTTTATTCTTCATCATTTGAAGAATTCTTCCATTGTCTTTATAAGTCCTTCATCTTTCATGTGTTTTGTCTTATCAACTCAAATATAATTCCCAACATATTATGATGCAGTCAAAACTACGTTGTTTCGTGTTGCGTCTTTTTTGGGGGCTAAATTTAGCCCGCTGATTGTTGGCCCATTTAATGCCCGTTTGCATTTTAGGTTTATACCGACTCATAATATAGGCGATTAATTTTATTGACTCGTGATGATATGCGTTAGTTATGTTCTATGTTAAATGGTGCATGTGTTTTTGCTGCGTTGTAGGCTACTTAGCAACCTCCTGTCAATGTTTTGTGATGTTCAGTTTTCAGCCCTAAAGAAAAATATGCAGTCGGGATTGACACAATTATGTGATAATAGTTTAGCTGTTTAAAATCATATCAGTTACTAACAAATGAATTCGTAAGCATATCTGAATTTACAATATTATGGCATTAGCACGATTATAATCTTAACAGTTTAGTTGTTTATATTTTACACAGAATTAAACGACTTTCAACTCCGCCAAAAAGGGAGGCCTCCAACAACAATACTTCCACAATGGATGAATGTGGAAACAAACAATGAACACATGAATAAAGTACCTAGGCCAAGGGGACGTCCTTTCAAGAACGCAACCCAACCACGTAAGAAATTTAATGCAGCATAAACACGCGTAAGTTAATTTGTCTTTATAATATTTTCCATATTGAGTTTTATACCATCAATAACAGAAACACCTACGAATATTGATCACAGCCAATCTGGTGCACATTCTTCTAAACGCAAATCTGAAAGGCTTAAGCAAAAAACAGAAATAGTTAGACAAAAGACATTACAAGGATTACAATTTAGTGCTACACGCTTGGCAGACGAGCATGTTACAGAAAAAGATACCTTCGTTGGAATATCTAATGGTACACAAACTATATCCTTCATTAAAACAAGTGTTCAACACAATTTATTGGCATGTATTTATAAATTATGTATGCTTTAATACTATATTGCTGTACAGATTACATTGACCATGGAGATCCAATTTACAAATGAGATTCTTGTGATGCACTATTATGGCAAGCTGAAAGTATGGTAGGATATACACATTCAAATTCAGAGTCATATTCACTCTGTTGTGGCAGAGGAAAGGTGAAATTGGGAAATGAAATACTCAATCCACCAAAGATGTTGATGGAACTTATCAGTGGAAACCATCCAAAAAGCAATACATTCATTGAAAATATCAGACGCTACAATTCAATGTTTGCATTCACATCAATGGGTGCTAGACAAGACATGTCAGGTAATCAAGGATATGGTGCATATTGTTAAAGAATATAGGGTGAAAATTACCACTTAATGGGTTCGTTATTCCCAAACGAAGGTGAACCTCCAATGTTTGCACAACTATATATTTACGATACTGAAAATGAAATCCAAAATAGGATGAATTGTTTCAGGTATGTTGTCAAATCTTATAATGTAATGTTAAGAATCTTTTGTTTTTTAATTATATTTTAAAAAATATTACAATTTTTATTAAATACATTATGTTACAAATTCGTATTTAACTTACTATATTTGTAACTACATCAGCGGCACATCAACACCAGCAGAGAATCACGGCATAGACCACTAACTAACAGTTGAGTTATGCGACATGCTTGATTCCATCAACCCATTAGTTGCTCAATTTCGAATGGCGGGTGAATGGTTTGTATCTGAAAGGGACAGAAATAAATTAAAAATACGTCTTATTGGTACAAGAGAACGAGATGGTAGGAATTATAACCTACCCACGGCTTCTGAACTTGCAGCACTGATTGTGGGGGATTTTGACAGCACAACAAATAAAAGGGACATTATTCTGCACATGCAGGAGGGAGGTAAAAGAAGGGTCAGCGAATTACATCCTTCATATCTCGCACTACAGTATCCTCTGTTGTTCCTGTATGCCGAAGATTGTTATCGGACAGACATATACCATTTTGGTATTACTGATTACACACCAACAAACAAAAAAATGAGGGTAACAATGAAAGAGTATTTTTCATACCGACTGCAAGATAGGCCAGGTGTTTTTTCTATGTGTCTAAATGCAAGGAGGCTTACTCAGCAATTCATTGTGGACGCATACACTATGGTCGAATCTGAAAGGATGTCATACATACGAAAGCAACAAAAAGAATTGAGAAGTGAAACATACTCAAAATTAGCAAAATTGGCTGAAGACGAAAATTCTGGTGTGAAACTACGAGGGAAAAAAGTAATCTTGCCTTCATCATTTATCGGGAGCCCAAGTATATGATGCAAAACTATCTGGATACCATGACAATTTGCAAGGTGTATGGATTTCCAGACCTCTTTATTACGTTTACGTGCAACCCGAATTGGCCAAAGATTTCACGTTTTGTGGCTGAGAAGGGCTTGAAATCAAAAGATAGACCAGATGAAATTGCTCAAGTTTTTAAACAAAAACTTGACACCCTTATGCTAGACTTTAAAGATCGACAATATTTTGGAAAGCTCAAAGCGGGTATCTACTTGACAACTCTATTTCCTAACATGATTATCTCCTAACAAGTATTTCTTTATATATTATATCTGATATTATGTTATTAATGCAACTGTTTACAAAATCGAATTCCAAAAAAGAGGACTTCCACATGCTCACATATTACTTTTTTTGGATGAAGAACATAAAATAACGACCCCATCACAAATTGACGGCTTCATTTCCGCTGAAATACCGGACAAGAATGAGGATCCGGAACTATACAATATTGTAACTGACCACATGATGCATGGTCCGTATGGCCCTCAACGACCGTGCTGTCCTTGCACCATAAAGAACAAATGCACAAAGAAGTTCTCAAAAGAGTTTAATGAAACGACATTCATTGATGAAACAGGTTATGCCATTTATAAAAGAAGGAATGACGGGTCTACTATAACAAAAAGTAAAACGGATTTGCACAACGGATTCGTGGTTCCATACAACCCCGGACTGCTACGTCGATACCAATCACATATTAATGTCGAATGGTGCAACCAAATTGGGTCTATAAAATATCTTTTCAAATACATAAATAAGGGACCAGATCGAGTTACTGCAGCTCTAGAAGACGAAGATGCCGATGAAGTCAAGGATTTTTACGATTGTAGATACCTTTCTACATGTGAAGCCGCTTGGAGAATATACGGATTCGATATACATTACAGGTTTCCGCCTGTTGAGAGATTACCATTTCACTTACAAGGAGAACAGTCAGTTATATTTGATGCAACGGAATCTATTGATTTCACATTAGACAGGCCATCGGTGAATGAAACAAAGTTTATTGCATGTATGGAAACAAACAAGACAGACGAAGATGCTAAAAAACTACTCTACCATGAGTTTCTGGAACACTATGTATGGAGACAAGAAGAAAGGAAATGGTTAAAAAGGCAAAAAGGGACGTGTATTGGACGTGTGCAACATGTCCCTCCATCTATGGGAGAATTGTTCTATTTGCGAGTATTACTAAACAAAGTTAGAGGTGCCACGGACTGGACTGACTTCAAAAAGTTTGAGGGTGTCACGTATCCTACATATAAAGACGCTTGCCAAGCAAAAGGGCTGTTGGTGGACGACAAGTAATACATCAATGGATTGTTGGAAGCCAGCCATTGGGGAACAGGAACATATTTGCGCACATTTTATGTGATGCTAATTATGACAGACAGCGTGTCTCGACCAGATGTTGTTTACGAAAAAACTTGGGAAGTAATGGCAGCTGATGTCACGCATATCGAGCGAGTCAAGAGGAACGACCCAGGTGAGAAATGTTTTCAATCATAACCATATATTTATTACAACCTATCTACATACTTTAAAACATCATATAGATTAAGTACAAAGTTTATTAAAAATTTAAAACACTTAATTTGCACAAAAAAAAAAAAAAAAAAAAAAAAAAAAAAAAAAAAAAAAAAAAAAAAAAAAACAATTGTCCAAAAGAACAAATGCACATTATAAGTATTCAAAGCAAACAAACAACAACACAGAAGCTAATGGTGATTTTTTATTTATAGATTTGGAACTATCAGACATTCAAAGGAAAAACATATGCCTGACATATATAGAACACATGCTTCTTTGTAACAACAAAAGTTTAAGAAATATACCAAACATGACATTGCCAAATGAAATGTTCACGATGGCAAATTACAACAGGCTAGTGTCGACCGAGTTGGCATACAATAAATATGAATTACACCATCAACACAAAAGAATGTATCATTCATTGACAGATGAACAAAAAGGGATATACGAAACAATAATGGACGTTTAATCATTCTGAAAATGGAGGTATGTTCTTCGTGTGCGGGTATGAAGGGACTGGAAAGACATATCTTTACAAGACATTGTCTGCTGTGTGGAAAACTAGAAGGGGGGGTTGAATAGTTTTACGTCTTTTTAATTTATTATAAAACCTTTGTATACTTTTAAAAACTTAGATTCAAGTTTGTTATGAAAATTAAAACTTGAACCTTATTATTAGTTATATATGTATTCTTTTAAATTGATTACAAAAGTTTTGGTTTCTTGAATGGAGTTTCAAATTGAACTTTATGTGAAGTCAACCTCTAAGTAATACTAACAATTATATAAGCCTATGTGTATGAAAGTAATGACGATGTAAGTAAAGAAATAAATAAGAGATGGAAAGATATAACCGAGACACGAGAGATTTATAGTGGTTCGGCTACAAGGACACCTTCCTTGCCCTACTCCACTCCCCGAGCACCAAGCTCGAGAGTTTTCTTCACAACTTCAATATGCTCCCTTATGGCGGAGAAAACCTTACACGACTTTGGCTTACACCGGCTTAACGACACAAAGCTAAATGTCGAGTTCTAATCGTAGCTAGAACCAATCTCACGACTTCACAACACAACTTCTTCACGACTTATTCACAACGGCTTCACGACTTGAACTCTAGAACTTCACGACTAGGACTTCACGACTTCAACACGACCGCTTCACAACTTCTTTGCTACGGCTTCACAACATCAACAAAAGAACTTCACGACTATGACTTCAAAACTTCAACACGACCGCTTCACAACTTCTATGCTACGGCTTCAAGACTTCAACACTAGGACTTCACGACTAGGACTTCACAACTTCAACACGACCGCTTCACAGCTTCTATGCTACGGCTTTAAGACTTCAACACTAGGACTTCACGACTAGGACTTCACAACTTCAACACGATCGCTTCACAGCTTCTATGCTACGGCTTCAAGACTTCAACACTAGGACTTCACGACCTCTACCTTACGGCTTCACGACTTCTATGCAACGGCTTCACGTCTTCTACACAACGGCTTCACAACTTCTACTCTATGACCTCACACCTTCTATACCACAACTACTTATACAACTTCTTCACTACTTACACACAACACTAATCTATTATACACACCTTACACACAAATGAATGAATGATTTACAAACTTTGTTAGACTAACAACTTAAGTAACAAGATGATACTAAGTTGTAATACTTCTAATCTTGATTGATAGAAGTATTCTTCTTTTGCACTTGGATGGTTGAAGCTTGGATCACTTGGAAACCAATGCTTAAGAGAATATGATCAAAGGATTTTAGAAACTATTTACAAGGGTTAGAGAGGATTTACAACAGAAAGTTTGGGGTGCAAAAGGTGAGTAAAAATCCAGGGGAAGGCTGGTATTTATAGGCAGAAAAACTGGACAGCTGGGAGCTACTGGAGCGGGGGCGGTCCCCTTAAATAGGGGGGCGGTCCCCTTAATTTTAAGGGGGCCGCCTAGTATAATTAAGGGGGCCGCCCCTCCCTAGCCGTTGGGCAGATTTGTCTTTTTGTGGGGAAGGTTTTTCTGGAACATTTTTACTGATTCTGGTTGAAAATTTGAATTCATAAATTTATAATGAATTAAACCTTTTTATTTATTACCAAAAATATTTTTCTAAAAGATATAAAATGTTTTTGACATTTTATAAAAAATCTAGTGTTTAAGAAAATGTTCCTTTGATCATATAATGCATTAAGCATTAGTTCATTCATACCTTAAGTGATTTGAGTTGTAGAAATAGATATTAACAACTAAATACTTGTTTACGTCATAATTTTCCGATTAATGATTTTACATTTTGTGATTATCAAAACGTAGAGATATCGAAAAATATTAATAACGTGTTTAGGCATTATTTATATCAACAATCTCCCCCTTTTTGATGATTCCAAAATCTAAACTCATTAAATCTAAAAATTAGTTTTTAGACAAGTATTTAGTGAGTTTACATCTATTTCTCCCCCTTTTTGTAGAATCAAAAAGGTTTAACCGACAAGTTTTAAGTTTAAAAGTGTCGTATGAGAACTCCCCCTTGATGTGTACTCCCCCTCGTTTGGGGGCACCAAGGAAACGAGCTATGGAACGCTTGCAAGAAAAATGTTAGAAGCACAAGTATATGTAACAACAATAAGCAAGCATATAGAATAAGAACATTCATTTAATAAAAGTGTTGTGTATGAATACACAACCAAGAAGATTACAACATGAGGCATGCAAACATTCAAACAAAAAAATAACTAATGATACTACATAATCGTCCTAGGAGTACATGATCTTCCATGGAGCTTGCACACAAAAAGATTTTGAAAATTATTTTTAAGCATTGCATATGCTTAATTTGGTGAAAATGGAGGTGGTGGTGGTGTAGTGGGTGAAGGAGGTGTAGGAGGTGGTGGTGGTGGGTTGGTAATCATGTGTTCAAGTGATGAAAACATGTAGTGTATCTCATCTCTAAGACCAAAGATTATAGTCAGGTTATGGATGCAACAAAGACAATTGTCACCATGGGATTCAAGCAATGCCCAAGGTATGGGAAAGAATGGTTGTGGGATTGGTGATGGTGAGAAGTGAGCATCAAGAGGTGTGATGGGTGATAAGGAAATGGCAAGTTAGGTGGATGAAGGTTCTTGAGTGGATGGTGGTGATGATGCTCTTGGTGATGATGTTAGGTGAGTGTTGATGTAGTCATTGATGGATGAAGTGGATGGTATGGAGGAAGATGATGCTCCATGGGTAGAGGGTGTTTTAGATGGTGCATTTGGTGCACTTGGGGATGAACTTTGAGGTGGTGGTGATGGAGTTTTGGTGTCATCTTGGGTTAAGTCTATGAAAGGTTGTTTTGGTGGTATGATGACAAGTCTTTGCTTCCTTGGAGTCTTAGAGATGGAGGATTTTGGTGATAACATGGTGGTTTTGGATGGTGAAGGATGATGGAATGAGAGGTGATTATATGAAGGGAATTTATAATATGAAAATGTGGTTGGTTTAGGTTAATTTTTTGAGGTTTTGTTGTAAGATTCCAATACCAGTTCGTCCATAAGGAGAAATGGTAGCTGGGGCTAGATAAAAGTGGTCACATGATGCAAAAGAAAACAGTGAATGTTTCTTCCCAGATGGCCGGTCCCCTTAATTACTGGCCGGCCCCCTTAAAGTTAAGGGGACCGCCTAGGGAATTAAGGGGGCCGCCCATCTGCTGTTTTCCCAGGCGACCAAATTTGAAAAATTTCCAGAAAAGGGTCATTGTTAGGGTGTATTTGCAGTAAGCTTCATTTGGATCATGTACATGAAGAATGATTATATAGTAGCAATAACATATTAAGAAGAATAATGTTTATATGTAAACTACTAACATCATATTGTAAGCATGTCATAAGCATATATCTTAATTAAACAAAAAATGAGACAACACATTCATAGCAAACATATATAAGAAAGAAAGAAACAAACATTCATTAATTTAAAATGATTATGTGACAAACATAATCATTGTTACAACATACATAGTGCTTAAAGCATACATTTGTTAGAGAATTCTAATTTGCCTAAGAAATCCATTTGACTTGCTTGATGATGAAGGTGGTTTTTGAAATGAAAACAAGTGAGAGGGTGAGTAAATGGGATTAGTGAAGGTATATGTTTGGGTGTGTGGAGGTTGAAGATGGTGGTGGTGGAGACATTTGAGGTGGAGAGCTTGGAGCGGACCATGATGGATGAAGGTTTTGATGTTGTTCAATTGGGGATATTGGATTGGATCTAGTGAGAAGATACTCAATCCAAGTAAAGTGCTCATTTAGAGCAATGGTTTGTTGTTGAAGAAGGATGTAACAAGGACAATTGTTGACATGTTTCTCAACTTGGTTTTTGTTGTGGGGTGATGTGGAAGAGCTAGATGGAGGTTGATCAAGGTTCCTTTGGGCTAGGTGTAGGGCAAGAAGAGCACTAAGCTCATGAGCTTCCTTGAGTTCCTCGATGAACTTCAAGTGTTCGGATGAAGGTGTTGATGGTAAAGTGTTGTTGTTATGAGGGATGGATGTTTGCACATGCAACATAGGGGTAGCATGTGAGTTGGTAGGAGGTGGTGGTGACACTCTTGGTGGTGGAGATGTTTGTGAACTTGGGTAATCATGAGTGGATGAAGATGGTGATGTGGATGAAGTGGATGTTCCAAGAGTGGTGAGTGTTTTTAATGATGCATTGGTGGGTTGAGTGTGGATGAGATTAGGATTGAGGTTTTGGGATTGATCATAGGGAGATGAAGGGTTAGGAATGGATGATTGGTTATGTGTTTGAACAACATCATTAGTTGAGTTATGGCAAGTTTCAAGCTTCCTTCTCCAAATTGGTCTCACCGAGATTTTGGCAACTCTTGAGGGTTTTGACTTTGGGTAGTTGGAGGATGACATGTTTGAGTGGATGATGTGAATGGGCATTTATGATGAGGAGGTGCATTTATAGTGAAGGAATGATGTGGTTTAGGAAGGTAAATTTTGGTGGGTGGTTTATGACAAAATGTGTTTGTGAATTTTGGGAAGTATGGAATAAAATGGGTTGGAAATTGAAAAAAGGAAACAGTAAGCCGGATCTCCAGATGGCCGGTCCCCTTAAATAGGGGTCGGTCCCCTTAATAATTAAGGGGGCCGCCTAGGTATTTAAGGGGGCCGCCCATCTACTGACTTCCAGGTTACTGAAAATGGGTTTTTGGCAGAAATTTGTAGAAAAGGTTGTGTTTTTGGGTTTAGATTCAAGCAAGTTCAACTTCTTTTTGAGGCAATTTAGAATTTAATAACTCATGTATGCTAAGCACATTCAATTAAGCAATTTTAGTTATCATGCTACCTACTCATTTACCAAGAAGCATATATGTATATATAAACAAGAAAACAACATATAATTACCAAGTAATTCATACAACCATTATTATCACAATTAATTAGCTTGTTAATTAATCCTAATAAGTGCCAATGTGATGGGAAATTTGTGATAGCATGGATTTCTAGACTTGGACCAAGCATGATTTGAGTAAGTGTTTTTAGGCATTATTCAACAATGTTTGAAAGTAGGTTTTATTTGAGTGTGAAAATCATTTCAACAAGGTAGATTTGAATTTATTTCAAAGTGTTTTCATAAGGAAATAAAAAGAAGTTGTTACACTTTTTGGCTTAGATAAAAACATGTTTAATAGAGAAGTGACATAATCTTTGAAAAATCATTTTCTAGAATATGAAGATTTGCATTCTTTTTTAAAAAGGAATTGTAAAAAAAAAAAAAAAAAAAAATCATGCTTGATTGATTAAGGCTATTGTCTCATGCTATCCCTTTCAATCAAATTATGCGATTTAAACGATGGTGATGACTAAATTCTATATGTTCGATAGAGAATACTTTATTTAATGCTTAGGAGGGTTAACTTAAGGTTTTCTAGTTTATTAACAAGTAATATGGATATAACAAATAGTGTGATGACAAAGCAACCTATCAAACTAAGCATATCTCAAGGCAGTGATTATCATTACTATATGCAAGGAGTAACTACTCAGAAAAGTTTAAAAAGAAGACTTATCTCAGGTCCAGTTTTTCTTCATGATATGAGGTAGTGAATTATAGATGAGTACCACTTTGTTCCATCCTCATTTTTGTAGATTAATAAGTCTTCATGCGTGTGTTTTGAATATGAGTAGGTTAACGCAAGATAGAGTTACATTCCATTTTGCGTTCATTACCTAATCAAATAAAACAGCTTGGTACCCAGGTTCTCATGGGTCCGAGATGGTTAGTTGGGGACATCCATTGCATTTTTATGCATATGGAGAAAATGTCGCCAAGAAGTACAAGAATTCCTTGATAGTTTGTTTAGATGTACAAACAATGGATTTCTTGACTTATATCATTTATAATCATTGTAATTAACCTTATTTCTAAATTTCTCTAATAGGTTTTTCAATTTTAATTTGTTTTGATTTACTAGTTGATGAGTTATCCGAATTAAATCCCAAACCGGTTTTATCATTGAATGGCTTTTGACAACTTAGTAAGAATTTAAGAGATTTGGAGCTTTCTTCAAATTTAGCTAATATTTTTGCTCTTTCATTTAATCTTTTAATTTCAAGTTTATAATCATGACATATTTTGCATTCTAGATCAATTTCAATATTACTTTCAAGTCTAGACATTTTATCTTCTAAAATTAATTCTTTTTCAAGATTACTTTCAAAAGTTTTTGATGATTTATGTTTAGACATAGTTTTTAGATCTATGTTGCAAAAATGTTTAAACTCATTTTCTAGTTTTGAAAATTCTAAAATGAATGGATCATAGCAAAAATGTTCGGTTTCGGATTGTACCTTATTTGGAGTTTTATCTAGTTTGCATTCGTCACATACCGGATGATGATCTTCTCCTTCGTCTGTGTCACTCCATGATATTGGATTGAGTTCACTTTGGAGTTGATTGATGTAGTCTTCGTCGTTAATACCTTCATTAACAACATTTGAACTAGTAGCACATGTATCTATTTTATCTAAATGTTTATCTATTAAATTTTCTAAAATGACTAATTCATATACAAGATCAAAATCCTTATCTTTGGCTTGACATTTTTCTTGATGAAAGTTTAAGAGATTTTTCCAAATATCATTTGCCGTTTTACAGAAAGATATTCTTTCATATTCAACTTTCGGCAAGGTTTTGTAAATAATTATTTTAGCTTCAAAATCCGTTTTTGTTTGACTTTCAAAATCCGTTTTTGTTGGTTGAAAATCACCAATCGAAATGACATGCCAAAGATCAAGATCAATTGATTTCACATAATTTTCAAATTTATTTTTCCATTCAAGAAAAGTATGGTTTTCAAATAGTGGTGGTGTTTGCATACATTCCCCTTCTAAATATTTTTCGGATTCCATAGATCGATTCAAGTTTTAAAATACAGTATATTTTAAAGATCTTGATTGACGTGGCTCTTGATACCAATTGTGGAAAACTAGAAGGGGGGGTTGAATAGTTTTACGTCTTTTTAATTTATTATAAAACCTTTGTATACTTTTAAAAACTTAGATTCAAGTTTGTTATGAAAATTAAAACTTGAACCTTATTATTAGTTATATATGTATTCTTTTAAATTGATTACAAAAGTTTTGGTTTCTTGAATGGAGTTTCAAATTGAACTTTATGTGAAGTCGACCTCTAAGTAATACTAACAATTATATAAGCCTATGTGTATGAAAGTAATGACGATGTAAGTAAAGAAATAAATAAGAGATGGAAAGATCTAACCGAGACACGAGAGATTTATAGTGGTTCGGCTACAAGGACACCTTCCTTGCCCTACTCCACTCCCCGAGCACCAAGCTCGAGAGTTTTCTTCACAACTTCAATATGCTCCCTTATGGCGGAGAAAACCTTACACGACTTTGGCTTACACCGGCTTAACGACACAAAGCTAAATGTCGAGTTCTAATCGTAGCTAGAACCAATCTCACGACTTCACAACACAACTTCTTCATGACTTATTCACAACAGCTTCACGACTTGAACTCTAGAACTTCACGACTAGGACTTCACGACTTCAACACGACAGCTTCACAACTTCTTTGCTACGGCTTCACAACTTCAACACAAGAACTTCATGACTATGACTTCAACACGACCGCTTCACAACTTCTATGCTACGGCTTCAAGACTTCAACACTAGAACTTCACGACTAGGACTTCACAACTTCAACACGACCGCTTCACAGCTTCTATGCTACGGCTTTAAGACTTCAACACTAGGACTTCACGACTAGGACTTCACAACTTCAACACGACCGCTTCACAGCTTCTATGCTACGGCTTCAAGACTTCAACACTAGGACTTCACGACCTCTACCTTACGGCTTCACGACTTCTATGCAACGGCTTCACATCTTCTACACAACGGCTTCACAACTTCTACTCTATGACCTCACACCTTCTATACCACAACTACTTATACAACTTCTTCACTACTTACACACAACACTAATCTGTTATACACACCTTACACACAAATGAATGAATGATTTACAAACTTTGTTGGACTAACAACTTAAGTAATAAGATGATACTAAGTTGTAATACTTCTAATCTTGATTGATAGAAGTATTCTTCTTTTGCACTTGGATGGTTGAAGCTTGGATCACTTGGAAACAAATGCTTAAGAGAATATGATCAAAGGATTTTAGAAACTATTTACAAGGATTAGAGAGGATTTACAACAGAAAGTTTGGGGTGCAAAAGGTGAGTAAAAATCCAGGGGAAGGCTGGTATTTATAGGCAGAAAAACTGGACAGCTGGGAGCTACTGGAGCGGGGGCAGTCCCCTTAAATAGGGGGCGGTCCCCTTAATTTTAAGGGGGCCGCCCCTCCCTAGCCGTTGCCCAGATTTGTCTTTTTGTGGGGAAGGTTTTTCTGGAACATTTTTACTGATTTTGGTTGAAAATTTGAATTCATAAATTTATAATGAATTAAACCTTTTTATTTATTACCAAAAATGTTTTTCTAAAAGATATAAAATGTTTTTGACATTTTATAAAAAATCTAGTGTTTAAGAAAATGTTCCTTTGATCATATAATGCATTAAGCATTAGTTCATTCATACCTTAAGTGATTTGAGTTGTAGAAATAGATATTAACAACTAAATACTTGTTTACATCATAATTTTCCGATTAATGATTTTAAATTTTGTGATTATCAAAACGTAGAGATATCGAAAAATATTAATAAGGTGTTTAGGCATTATTTATATCAACATGCTGCACTAATGTCAAAAGGAGAGATAGTGTTAAATGTCGCATCAAGTGGGATCGCAGCGCTTTTATTGGAAGGTGGCAGGACTGCCCATTATCGGTTTGCTATCCCAATCAATATAGTAGAGGATTCTATGAGCTATAGTTCAGCTGACAGCGAATTGGCTGACTTGATAAGGATGTGTAAACTAATAATATGGGATGAAGCTCCAATGACTCATAGACATTGCTATGAGGCATTGGATAGAACGCTTAGGGATATATGCAGAACAGATCCATCCGAACCTTCTTCATATGTTTTTGGAGGGAAAGTAGTTTTGTTTGGCGGAGACTTTAGACAAATCCTACCAGTTATCACAAACGGTACCAAGCTCAATGTTATGCACGCAGCTCTAAACTCTTCATATTTATGGCAACATTGCACTGTATTGCAGCTGACAATTAACATGAGGTTAAAAACAGGTTCAGATAGTACCGAACGAAAAGAAATACAAGACTTCTGATTGAACAATTATAGTATATAAATTTCCCCAAGGATTACACAGGAAATTATGTAAACCCGAGTCGTTTTCCCAATGAAGGAATGAATGGAATTTTGTGAATTCGAGTCGTGATATGTGTCGTGAATAGTGAAATAAGAGAGATTTTTGGATTTTTAAGCTAAAATTTATAAACATAAACTAAAAACAACTAAATAAGCAAGTAAAACAATAATGTAAAGCACACGTAAGTAAAAACGTAAAAGAAATCTAAAAACGAGCACGCTCGGGCTAATCCCGAGCCTAAAAGGTGAAAACTAATAAATATTAACCCTAGGTATGCAAAACGGATTTTCCTAAGTCCTAAATAGTAAAAGAAAATTTTAGAAAAAAGAATTATATTTTTTTTACTTTTATATTTTTTATTATGAATTAAAAACTAATTTAAAAAGAAAAATATGTAAAAAATACTAAATGAAAGTGAAAAATTCTGAAACCTTGCGAAAAAGTAGCTTAAGTTAATAAGTATCAAGGAAAAATAAAATGAAGATCACTACTTATTGGAATAAGCAGTTATTAAGCAAAAGGGAAAAATAAGCAAAAGAAAGAAAATATTGGTTAAGTAAATTAATGTGGAACGAAATGACAGAGAAGTCCCAAGGGCATGATGGTAGTGTGGTGTTGTGTGTGAGTTGCTATGGTCTGGAGGTCCCAGGTTCGAATCCTGTGCTCCCCTTTTTGCCAATTTATTTATTTATTTATTTTTATTTTTTTGATTTTTTTTTCTTTAAAAACTTAATCAGCATAAGAAAATAAGCAATTTTTAAAAAAACAACAACTTTTGAAAATTAACCAATAAGCCAGAAATTGCTTTTTAAAATCAGACTTGTATGAAATAGAAAAGATAAGCTAAGGCAATAATCAAATAAGCTATTGAGCTAACTAAAAGCTAAATCAAACTTAAATAAGCTAAAATACACTGAAATTAATCTAAATAAGCTATAGGAAAACATAATAAGCAACAAATTAAGCTAATAAACACTGAAATCCAATTAAGCAAATGGGGTACTGTTGTGCAGGCCTAAATGGCCTACCGATGTGTTTTTAAGCTTAGAAAAAGCTATCTAAAAGCTAATATAAAAAATCAAAAAAATGTGAAACAAGCATACTAGCAATCAAATAGTAACTGTACCAAATTTTAGATTAATTGAGCTTATAATGAACTTATTAAAATTCATAAACACAAACTGATTGAGACAATTTTAGGATAAGCAGGCCCGATCTAATGATTGCGGCCTATAATAAGCCAACCAAAAAAGCTCAAAAACCTAAAATAAGTTCAAACATGTAAAGTTCATACTACAAGCTAATTATAAACCAAAAATTGGACACTAAGATCAATAATTAAGCACTCAAATTGCCTTATGAAACTGATACTTAAACTGATGAGAGAAAATGTATTCTGATGTGAGCTAGTGCAAAATTTGATCCAAAACTACTCAAAACCAAATGGAATTCAACCAAAACTTGAAAATCAATTTAACATACTAGAATGAACATAAAAATTGCAAAAGCAAGTACTACAACTGCTTATCTCTATAATAAGCCAAATTGAGCAGTTAAGATCCTAAAAACTTAGAAATCCACCATAAACATGCAAAACCATTGAAATGAGCTTAAATCAAACAACAAACAGCTTATACCACTCACAATAAGCTAAACCAAAACTATACAAAAGGCACATGAACAGTAGCAACCATTTTTACCCATTTTGCACCCTTGTGCCAAACACCCCTATATGTGGACTGTTTTGGATTTTTCAAATGATTAAGACCAAATAAGCTGAGGCTTTGATTGAAAATTGATTAACTAAGTATATTAATGACTGATAAGTAACTTTTAACAAGAAATAAGCACTAAGAATAAGACAAACTAGTTAAGCTATATTTTGGTCTATTTTGAGAGTTTTAAGCAAAAACAAGTATAAGTAACTAAGATCTAGCAAATTAACGTCAAATGGCAGTAACAAGAGCAAATAAGCAGAAACTAATCAAATAAGCACTTAAATGAACAGTAATAAATCAATGCATTCAAAAACTTGAAAATCAAAGCAACTTACAAATGCCTTAGCACAACAAAGGCAAAATATGCTCGCGGAGCTACTCTACAAGCTCTAGCTTGTCAGAAGACAAGCTAGTAACAGCTATAATCCTTTCCAGGACTGGCTTATCATCCACAACAGCTTATTGGATTTTTGATATTAAAACAGATTTAAACACTAATAAGCTTACAAATAGCTATTAGAAGCTAATATGAGCTTATGCTAACTGAAAAAGAGCTTATGAAAGCTGGATTTAACTATTTAATCATATTTTTGTATTTTTGAAGTATTTTTCTTATTTTTTTGGATTTTTAGATATAAAACAGAAATTATGAAAGTAAATGAACAAAAAGCTTTTAAGAGCTTATAGAAAGTTGGTGCAACATTAAATTAGCTTATACTAGCTTATTTAGACATAAATGAACATTTAGTAAAAGCTTAAAAGGAAATTTGCAAAATAAATAACAATGAAATTCAACTTTATTACTACTGGAAATTGATTACAAAACAGGAAATAAGAGATTACAACTGAAATTTTCAAAGCTTATCTAACTTAGAAACTAAAATAGCATAATAACGACTCTAAAAAAAACTAACTCTCTGCCCTCAGGCTACAATAAAACCTATTTATAGTAACACTAAGAACTAGGGTTCCTCTTGTGCTTTCTGTGCTTCTTTCTGGACCCTTGGATTAGACTTGTGCAATCTCAGACTTTAATCTTGGTTTTGGCGCCCAAAATATCATATGGATTACCAGCTTGGCAATGTCCTGTGAGGGGGAGCGATACATGTGAAGGATGTTTGGACTGGAGTGGTTGGAGGGGGTGGTGGAGTGGAGCAGGGGAGATAACAGGTAATGATGGTGGTGCAGGGTGATGATGGTGAGTTGGCGGGAAAAGGGGAAAGGAGGGTGAGGGGTTGACTGGGGTTTTATTAATAAAAAGGCTTGGATGGGTTAAGTGGGAACCGGGTTAGGATAGATCCGGGTTGGGGTTGGTTTGGGCTGGGTTTAGGTTTTTTTTTTTTTTTTTTTTTTTTTTTTTTTTTTTTTTTTTTTTGGTTTTAATAGTTTTGGTTTTGGTTTTAAGGTTTAATAATTTTAGGTTTAGGTAATTAGGTTTAGGATAAATAGGTTTAGGGTAAATGGTGAAAAATAGGTTTTGGTTTTGGGTTCGTTTTTTCCAAGCTCATCCAAATGCCATATCCCGGGTTTGACTTTGACTTTTCTTTTCTTCATTAAATGCTCAAATGGTGTCGAGTCGATCCAAAAATGTCCATTTTTGCTCTTTTCCCCATCCAAGCTTGGTTTTGTCCCTTTTTGCCCTGTTTTCAATCCTTTTGTACCTGAAATACATAAAAACACACTCCAAGGATATTTGCAATAATATTTGGTATTTTTGGGTGTTTTTAGACATTTTTGTGGGTTTTTCGGGTATAAAATGATGAGTAAAAGGCCACTCATCATCCCCCCACACTATCAATTGCTAGTCCCTAGCAATCCGATCATATAAAGTAATGAAAGGATCAAAAAAATACCAAGGATACCCCGTTTTAACTTTTTATTCAATGCAAGAAATTTAAACTAGAACAAAAATAGATAACATGCTTGATTTTCAAAAATGGCATCATGGAACGGGATTCACACAAAATGAGTGTCTCCAGGGAATTGTAATCTTCATCCTCTTTTTTATACTCCCAACTAAGCTTAAACTCAATGTGCAAATATTTTTGTAAAATGCTAACACTACTTATACTATTAATCTATTTAAGCCGAAACTTAACTTTTCACTCCCACTATTATTCAAGAAGTTAGGTGAGTGTGCTCATTTTTAAAATTTTGACCGCAAAAATCGACATTTATTATGGTTGTTATTTGTTTAAGTCAAATACTAATTTACCGGGAACCTCAAAAATCTAAGGATCAAAAAGGGCCTTTTCCATGTAGTGGCTTTCTTCTCGGCACATCTTAAACCAGTTGGTTTTTAGGTGACCAGGCTTTTGACACCTCACAAAAAATAGTACCGGAATCAGCGGTATTTCGATTTCAAAGATTTTAGATATTCCCACTAAGTCAGTATTAAGTACTTAAATAAATAGCAACAAACGACCATTCAGAGATTAGAGACTCAAAGGAGGGATCACTCCATGTAATGGCTTTCTTCTCGGCACATCCCAAACCAGTTAGTTTTAGGTGACCAGGCTTTTGACACCTCACAGAGAAGAGTACCGTAGCTCTCGGGACCTTTGAAATCAACAATCTACCAAATTACCGTTTAACCTTTGTGACAAAATTGACGAATACTAGTTCAACTCCCGATTTAAATTTAAGAAAAAGCAAGTTTCGTACATTTATTCACATAAGCAACAAATATTTTCATTTTTTTTAATGTCATACTTACATCTTTACTTTTGCAACATTATAACTTATTTCATTTTGCAATATCATTCCATTTTTTTTAAGAAAGTATGCTTTCTCCAAAATTTAAATAAAAGGTTGAACTCGGACTCTATATCAAAATTGTATAAAAATTTGTTTTGCATAACAAAATGATTTTAACGTTCAAAAGTTTGAAAACAGCACTAATTTAGTCAGATTAGGAGCTTCTGGGTGGAAAAGCCATAGATTACTTATATAAGCTCTAAAGAGAACCAACTACTCTACGCTTAGCATTTTCATTTGCACAATTCATAAAATCTTAGTCTAACTGTTAAGGAAGCAGCCAGATCAACACTCTGGCAGAGTCGGGATTCCCCTTGTTCTAACCTAATCAAGACTAAACATTTTTTTTAATGTGTAAAGCACTTCTTTTTCATGCAATTTCTTATTTAAAAACGAAGAAAATTTAAAAAATTTGGTCAAAACGGGGGTACTAGGGCACTAGAAGGTACACATGTGATCAAATTCGCTAGAATTCCCCCCCCCCCCCCACACACACACTTAGAATTGAATATTGCCCTTATTGGTCCCAATCTGAATGGATCCTTCTAGCCTGTTAAGGGTCGTAGCTAATCTGGATAGATCCAAACTAACTACAAGAGAAACACCGACTATGAACAATATAGGTTATGCGGAATCTAACTTGTATTGCTAAGAAGAACAACGAATAGTAAAAGAACTTTTATTACTATTAATCTGCTTAGGTTACAGATTACTAACTAAAGTAGACACAATAGAGAATTACTTGTTCTAATGCCGTAGGTTCCTTTTATACACCAAGGAAACCCTAACAGCTTACAATAACATGTAAAGAGATGTTACATATCTCTTCCTAATATAACTCCATGCATATCTTTGCATATCTATTCTAATAATAACTCATGCATATCACATAAACAGTACTAACTAAAACACGCTAACAGTACCTTTCTAACACGAACAATACTAACTTAAAGCTAGCAGTACTAACTACATAACTAACAGTACTAATTATAACCAGCAGTTGAAACTTCAGAAACACATAATTCCCAACAATCCTCCCCTAAACTTATGATTTCTTTGCAAATCACTAAGTTTCTTCAGATTATGTGTTGTCTTTAAGCTTCTCTTGATTTCTTGATTTCTCTTGAACTCTTTTTAACCCTTGTGGTTACTTTTGATTTCTTCTGTGGAGGATGTTTCCAAACACTCTGTTCTTCAAATATATTCTTGATGATTTTGAACTCTTTTATCTTTATCCAGCTATCCAAATGATCTTCATAAACAGCAACAATAACCTGTTCACAGCAGTACCAACTAAGTTGGCTTTGTAGTTTTTGGCAAACTACCAGCCATAAATGGATTTGATATTTCTTTACCAATAGCCGTTTGCTCTGGAATAGCCAATGCTTTATTATAGAAACATGGTGCATTGATTACCATATAGTTTTTGGTAAACTATCAACCATCAACGGATTTGAGATGTCTTTACCAAGAGCCATTTGCTTAGGACTAGCCAACTCTTCACTGTGAAGCATGGTGAGTTGATAACCATATAGTTTTTGGCAAACTATCAGCCATTAACGGATTTGAGAAGTCTTTACCAGACACCATTTGATCTGGACTAGTCAGTTCTTGATGTCTGTTAGACATGGTGAACTAATGACCATTTGTTGTGTGGTAGAGGTACCAACACTCAAAGATCCTTCTCATTCCATCACAGCTTCCAGATTTCCAAAAACATGTCACAACTCTTCATTCTGCTTCTTAAAATACATCCTTTTCCTCAGCAGTATAAACTTCTGTTGTAGCAGTAGAAACTTTGTACTAGCAGTAGAAAAATTTTCAAGCAGCAGTACAAACTGTTATACTTAGCAGTAGGAAGAAATTTCTACTTCTTCACTCTAGGTTTTCTTGTAAACCCTATATATAAAGGGTATTAGACAGCTGGTAATAGACATCCAGAAAACATAGAATTCTCCAATCAAAATCATCTTTTTCTTTAATTTCCTCCCCTTAGCAAAATTATCTCATCATTTATAACATTTTCCTCCCCTGTTTGGATACATACTCCATAACAATCATTCCATAACCTGCCTATTTACCTCCCTTGAACCAATGCAGCTATACATTTAGCATTTCAATGTTAACCACTAAGAAATTGAACCTGCTAACATCAAAGGCTTTGGTTAAAAGATCAGCCAGATTATCATCAGTATGAATCTTAAGCACCTGAACCAGCTTCTTCTCATAAGCATCTCTAATGAAGTGGTGCCTAATCTCAATGTGCTTGGTTTTGGAGTGAAACACAGGATTCTTCACAATGCAGATGGTGCTCTCATTATCAATGTAGATCTTTGTGTTCATGAAGTTGAAACCAAAATCTAACATCTGATTTTGAATCCACAAAACTTGTCCACAGCAATTAGCAGCAGCAACATATTCTGCCTCAGTTGTAGAAGTAGCTACAATGGTCTGCTTCTTACATTGCCATGAGATAAGCCTTCTACCCAGAAATTGACAACCTCCTGTTGTGGATTTCCTATCAAGACTTGCACCAGCATAATCACTGTCAGAGTAAGCTTCCAACTCAAATGAGGAGACTTTAGGATACCAAAGACCTAATTTAGGCTGGCCTTTAAGGTATCTAAAGATCCTTTTTACTGCATGAAGATGTGAAGTCTTTGGAGTTACTTGATACCTAGAACAAGCACAGACTGCAAACATGAT
Source organism: Artemisia tridentata subsp. tridentata (assembly GCA_021014915.2). Taxonomy (NCBI): domain Eukaryota; kingdom Viridiplantae; phylum Streptophyta; class Magnoliopsida; order Asterales; family Asteraceae; genus Artemisia; species Artemisia tridentata. The sequence goes on from CP139502.1 coordinate 317,637,687, forward strand.
GTCAGGTCTAAAAGCAGTCAAATACATTAAAGATCCAATCATGGACCTATAAAGATGTACATCCACATCAGCAGCTTCTTCATCCTTGACTAATGGTTTCTTTGACTACATGGGAGTACTGACAGTTTTCACATTAACCAAATCAAACTTCTTCAGGATTTCTGCAAATATTTATCCTGACTTATGAAAATTCCATCTTCTTGTTGTTTCACTTTTAATCCAAGAAAGAAGGTAAGCTCTCCCATAGAACTCATCTGGACTTGACTTTTCATCAAGGCTTCAAACTCTTCACACCAAGACTTCTTAGTAGAACCAAAAATAATATCATCTACATAAACTTGCACCAGCAGAATATCATTTTTGTCCTTCTTTATGAATAAAGTCTTGTCAATGGTTCCTCTTCTAAAACCATTCTTCAACAGAAATGAAGATAAAGTAGCATACCAGGCTCTGGGAGCTTGGTGTAAACCATATAAAGCCTTCACAACTTTGTAAACCTTCTTTGGGGATTTAGGATCTACAAATCCTGTAGGTTGAGTCACATACACCTCTTCATCAATTGTGCCATACAGAAATGCACTTTTCACATTCATCTGATAAACTATAAACCCCTTGTATGAAGCAAATGCTAAAAAGATCCTGATGGCTTCTATCCTAGCCACAGGTGCAAATACCTCATCATAGTCTATCCCTTCCTCTTGTCTATAGCCCTGAGCAACTAGCATTGCCTTATTCCTTACTACAACACCTCTTTCATCCCTTTTATTTCTGTAAACCCACTTGGTACCAATAGCTTTCTTCCCAGGTGGCAAATCTACAAGAATCCATACCTTCTGCAACTGAAATTGTAAGAGCTCCTCTTGCATAGCATCAACCCAACTTTCTTCTGCAAGTGCTTGAGATATACTCTTGGGTACAATCTGAGAGAGAAAATAGGCAAACAAACAATGTTGAAAGTCCTTATGATTGTTTCTCCTCTGCTTTTGAATGTAGCTGAACAAAGCATGAGCTCCAGAGTTCTTGTTCACTTTCTTCTAGTCTGAACTGCAGAACTTGGATCTCCAATAATTTGAGATTTAGGATGAACAGTATGTACTCTTGATGTAGGAATAGGATCAACATCCACTGTATCTTCCAAATTTAAGAAATCAGTCACTACACCTTCATCATCATAGGATGCATGAGAGAAAATCCCATCTCTTGGACTGGCATAAATATCTTCAAGATCAAGCATAGCATCATCATCTTGAAGAACATCTTTGGTTAGCTCAGGATATGAAAAATCATCAGCAGAAACTCTTGAAGAACTGGCAGTACAAACTGGTGTGCTAGCAGTAGGAACTGGGTTTGTACTGCTAGTTGATTTCTTTGAAAAAGTTTCATCAACTTTCTTCTCTTGTCTTGTAAGCCTTTCAAGCTCATCCAGAAAAGCTTCAGCTTCTGTGTCATTAGGCTTAGAATCAGACTTTGAATCAGCATCAACCTTTCCACTTGAGTTCTTGACATTTGGAGAGCAATTGGACAAGAAGGGCAGTACAAAAGATTCCTCAGAAGAGTCACTTGAATTGATATCTTCTTATGTACCTGCATTTGGGTTAGCTTCTTGTGGACCTGCATGTTTGTTAGCTTGATTCTCTACAGCAACAGGTATGTAATTCATAGAATTTGTTAAATAATCAAGATCAAACATCCAAGCATGTCCTTTTCCTGCAAAATTAGGTTTATTTTCAAGAAACTCTACATGCAAATTCTCTTCTACTTTCTGAGTCTCCAAATTATACACCCTAAATGCCTTACTGCTTAGAGAGTATCCAACCAAAAATCCAGAATCAGCTTTCCCTTCAAACTTTCCTAAGTGGCCAAGAGTATTCAAGATGGTCACATGACACCCAAAAGGTCTTAAGTAACTTATAATAGGAACCTTTCCAGTTAAAAGCTCATAAGGTGTTTTATTTTGAGGTTTAGTCATTAATACCCTATTAAGAACATAGCAAGCAGTACTAACTACTTCAGCCCAAAATATACTAGGTAAAAATGAATCTGCTAGCATAGTTCTAGCAGCCTCAATCAAGGTCCTATTCTTCCTTTCTGCAACTCCATTTTGTTGTGGAGTTCTAGCATTACTATATTCCATTTTTATGCCCTTGAGATCACAGAATTCATTGAGATCCTTGTTTTTGAATTCTGTTCCATTATCACACCTAAAAATCTTAACTCTGAGATCTAATTGGTTCTCTATCTGCCTAACAAAGCTTTTAAGAATATCAGCAGTTTCATCCTTAGAACCCAAAAAGAACACCCAACTAAACCTACTGAAGTCATCAGTGATTACCAAACAATAGGTCTTATGATTTATACTCCTTATAGATGTGGGTCCAAACAAGTCCATATGCAAGATCTGTAAGGGTTTACTAACAGAACTCATTAATTTAGCCTTACAGGAGGCCTTGTTTTGCTTTCCTTTCTGACAAGCAACACAGGTATGGTCATTTTGAAAAATCTTGGAAGGTAAGCCTCTAACAAGATTTCCCTTCACAAGTTTTTTTATGTTTTTAAAATTGACATGACTAAGCCTTCTGTGCCATTTATTAGATTCATCAACTGTAGCTTTTGCAATCAAACAAGATAAATCTCCAGAAGGGAAAATGTTCTTTAGATTGAAACTGTACATATTGTTTTGCCTACGGATTTTAAGTAATACTTGATTTTCATCAGGTAACTTAAAATCAGGAGACAATACATAACACTCAGTATCAGTGAAAAGAACTTTGTTCTTCTTGTCACAAATTTGTGATACAGAAAAGAGATTAAATTGTTCAAGTTCTTTCACAAAATATACATCCTCAAAATCTAAATTTCCTGTTTTTATAGTTCCTTTACCAGTAATTTGACCTTTGCTACCTCCAAAAGCAACTGATCCACCTCTAAATTCTTCATAATCTGAGAGGTAAGCCTTGTTTTCAGTCATATGCCGGGAACATCCACTATCAACAATTCCTTTATCCCTTAAAGCTCCATATGGATTTTCCTGCACATCAAATAAGAAAAATCAGTTTTTCTTTGGGACCCAAGCCACAGATGACTTGAGTCTACCTTGTGGATCATTATATTTGAATGTCTTATAAGAACATGATCCACTGTTGCTTTGGGATCTATATGTATATTCATTTTGCATGGGATCCCAAGTCCAACATGCTAAGGCTTTTACAGCATTCCCCTTATTTCCCTTAACAGTATTAATTACTGCTTGTGTCCCAGCAGTAGAAACATGATTTACCTTAGAAGTAGTAACTCTGGGTTTCCTAATCATGTTATTAAATACTGTTGTATTATAAAAAGGCCTTCTGACTGGTGAATGAGTTTTGTGAAAAACATTTTGCCTAGCAGTGGTAACTGTCATTGGCCTAGCAGTAGGAACTGCTATCTTTCCAGATCTAGTTAACACTGGTGATGGAACAAAGTTCTTATTATTCTTAGGGTGAGTCTTATGATTTGAAATTTTTTGTGTATTCACCCTGTTAACATTGTTCCACACTGGTCTAAACTCACTTTTAACAACATTCTTAACCTGTTTAGCCATCCTTTTTTCATGAAAATCACAATCTCTAATAAGATGACTATAACTTCCACATACAAAACATGCTTTTCTAGTGACACTATATCCCAAACCAAATCTTTGAGTCCTTGACCTACTATGTGTGTCTTGTTCCTTAACATCTTTCCTAGGAGTTTTTACATGCTCAACAATATTACTACAAGCATAACTAGGTTTTTCTTGTTCAACAGAGGCTTTACACACATATTCATCTTCACTATCAGATTCATACTCCTCAATGATAGGAGCATGGTATGTGCTTAAACACATACTTTTTCTTGACCAAAACCGGACCCAAATAGACCAAAAACCCGACCAAAATACCAAATATATTATGTTTTTGTGTTTTTACATGTGCAGGCACGGATATCGAAGAAAAGGACAAAAAATCAAGCAAAGACCGGGAATAACGAGCACGAGATTGGGAAGAGTGTTCAAAGCCGAAGCCGGGATGCATAAAAGTCAAAGTCAACCCATGAATTATCAAAGCTTGTCAAGAATTGCCCTTGGATATTACTTTTGAAGAATGGCAGAAAAAGACCCTAGAGTTTCAGATTTTACATCTTTGGTCCTTGTCTTTTATTTGCTAAATCCAAAAAACTTAAAACCATAAAACCTTATCCGGATTTATTCACAAAAATCCAATCCAAATTCATATATCACAAGCCCACTTCTCGTTTGAAAAACCCATGGCCCACCTTCCATTTACCAATAACCCCAAGCCCACACCCCTAAACCCAAAACCCGACCCAAACCATATAACTCGGACAAATAATATTAATTCTCAGTCAACACAAAATAAAACGCGCCCAAATCCAATTTTTTACCCAGACTAACCTCCATCTCATGAACCCTAAAATAACCACACCAAAAATCACCACAATTAAGGGCAGAAATGTACTTTTCACGCGTATCTAGGAAGTCCTGACACACAAGGGAATGAGTACGTGGCAGAATGGAGCTTTCCTATTGGTTGAGAGTGCGTGGCAGATTCAATCCAAGGGCTAGTAACAATTTGATGATGCAAAAGATGATCGGAGGGCTGTTGATGATTCGAAGAAAGCACAAGGCACGGATTGCCAGCTTGGCAATCTTCTACTAGATCCTTCCTCAACCGGCTATATAAGGGGTTATCCTCTCCTCATTTCGGGGTTAGCAAAATTAGGAGTAGGTTAGAATTAGGGTAGCTTTAGGAGTAGTATAATTGTAGCTGAGCTTATTGTATTTCTGTTCCAAAGCTTGTACTCATTAAAGTTTTAATATAATTTTAGTTTTCATTTAATTCCTTGTTATTAAAAGTTCAAGCAATTTACTATTCTCAAAACTGTTTCAAGCTTTCAAATTGTAGTTTACTTGTTTTCACAAGCTCATGTAATCTAAATAATAGCTTAGTGTGGGTTTAGTTTCATTGTTGCTGCCTTAATTTGTTCAAGAGATGTCGGTCAACTAAAGTCAACAGGATCAGAACTTGGTGATGATGGTGGAATTTGGTGTATTCAGTGGTGGTTTAGGGTTGTTTTAGAGTGGATAGAGCCTATCAAAGATAGGTTTAGCTCAAATGAATCCTCTGTTCAGCTGAGGGAATGAGTTGTAAGTTTACTCTTTAAGTTTTCAAATCTGAATTGTTCTTTAATTCTGCTTATTAGTGTTTATCTGTGTTGCTTGTTATTTCTTCTTACTTGTTTGTTTAATTTGGTTATATGTTCATCTGTAGTGGTTTAGTTAATTTTCTTAGTTTGATTCATGGTTATGTTCTTTTACTGTTTCATTATGCTTTCAATATGATAGACTTGCACTCCTTAGTTCCTGCCTGTTATTGTTGATTTAGGTTCATCTAGTGTAATTGCATCTAGATTAATTACTGAATTGTTGAGTGTTAGTTTATTTAAGCATTTCATAGTTTAATCTGTCTTTGTAGGGGTGTTTGGATCTGCTGAGTATTGGTTGTTATTGTTGTTCACTTGTTGTTTGTTCTGCACATTTAGTCCACTCTAGGTTCGCACAGACTAGTTATTGCATTATATTGGTAGCTTGTTCATTAAAAGTCATATTTGATCTCATTTTCATTTATATCTGCTCAATTAGTATTGTGATCTTGCATCCTTTGTTCATCTGGTGTTATTTGTGTTGTGTGTTCATGATTATTGTGTTTAAACTTGTTCAATATACATCTAGTGTTAGATATAGGGCATTTATATTCAGATTAGTCAAAGTTCTTAGGCATTTCAATAGTCAAATATTGCATCTAGTTCACTTTCATACTTGTTTTCTGTCAACTGAACTGAGTATCATTTAGGGTAGAAATCATGGGTAACTTTTGGGCATTTTTGGAGTAGAAACAGCCAGTAGTTCATAGATTATGGATATGCTTTTATTTTTCCTTTATCAGCTTATTTGCATGCCTATTTGATAGCTTATAAATGGTATTTTTTTGTCTGATAAGGTTCATCAGTTTCATGTTTAAAATGGTACTTGTATTTGCATCAATTTAGGTTAGGAATCATGGTTAGAATTTGGGGCTCTTGAGTTTTTCTTAAAGCCAGTAGTACTAGCTTTTTAGAACAGCTTTTAGATTCCAATTTGGAGCTTATTTGAGTGCTTTATTCGATCTGCAAGTAGGGTGCTTAGAGTTGCTAATTCTGATAAAATGTTTGCTGCCTTACTGCTTATTTTTAATAGTTTCTAGAAATTGCATAGTTAGTCCCTTAGTTTTTTATATCTTTCATTTCAGCGTGTTTACCTTTCAAATAAATAGTTTTAGTCTTATATAAGTTTCAAAAATAGCATAGTTAGCCCTTTAACTTTTCATTTTACTTTTTAAGTCTTTTTACTTTTCATTATAGTTTACTAAATTTCATATTTAGTCCCTAGTCTTTTAACATTTGCATATTAGCTTCATAATTCTACTTTTAGTTTTATAAATCTCGGGACTAGCCCGAGATTTGCGTTATTTGTATTTCCCGTTGCCTTTTAATTGTTAATTGTGCGTTTATTTGATTCCCCGTACCTTAGCTTGCGTTTTAAGTCCTTTTTTGTAGTATAATAAATCAAATATCACTTTTTTCACATTCACTTCACGAATCACGTCCCGGGAACACAAATTCCATTCGATCTTCGTCGGGACAAACGACTCGGGTCAACACATATTTCCACGCGTGTTTTCCTTGAACTATATATATAATTGACACACATCAGAGCATCAGACCAAACTTTTGGTTCATTAACTACTTTGGGTTCATTAATAACCAATTTAGGCACAGACTCAGTTGATTCTTCACAAGAAGGAGCAACATCAGTGGTTTTAGACTCAGTTTCACTAGTTTTAGCATTTGTTTCACAAGTTTTAGTCTGTTTTGGACCATATGTAAACATTGAATCATCTATCTCAACATCATTTCTAGGAGGCATATAAATTCCAGTGATAGGGGGAACTGCATGCATTCCTTCAGCTTTAGCATACCTATCATTCACAGGAACATCTTCTACATCACTATCACTACTAAAAAATACACTTTTAAACATTTCTTGCTCATAACTCAACATTCCCTTATGCAAATTATCTCCATACCAAAGCCCAGATTTGTCACTTGAACTCATTTGAGAATCTATTAGTTTACTAAGATTCTTAGAAGAACTTTGCCAAGATTGAACTCTGGTTTTTAGTTAATCTTTTTCTTTTTTAGCAGCAACTAATAGTTTCTTATTGTATATAAGCTCATCAGTTTTAGCATCTAAATCAATCTTCATAAACCTAAGCTTTTCTTCATAAATGAATTGATTTCTTTGATGACAAGCTAATTGAGCTTCTACAGTTTTTAAAGCTTCAGTGTAGGCTTGTATTTCTATGATATCATGAGCAATTTTATCTCTTTGTTCATTATATAATTGTTTAAGCTTAGCATAAGATTCTACACATTCTTTTGAACAAGATTGTACCTCATTGAAAGCCATCAAAGCAAGTTCTGTTTCAGCATAGCCTGACCAATTTATCTCATCTCCATCAACAGTCACCAATGCTTTGGCTTCATCAAACTTTGCAGGTTCCTTGTATCCATTCTTTCCAGCATCTCTCCTTCTGCCTTCTTGATTGCCCTTTGATCTGCACTCTCTAGCAAAGTGCCCAAACTTATGAAAATTGAAGCACTCAACTTTGGTCTTGTCAAATCCAACTGGTTCCTTTGCATCAAACTTCAGTTTTCTTCCTGTCTCCTTGTGAAACTTCTTTAGTCTCATGGAAATCATGATCACCTGCCATTTCAAGTCCATCTCTTCTAGGTCATACTTATCAATCTATTCTAGATCCTCATGATCCAGTTGCGGAGCACTAGATTGATTAGCAAAGAAAGAGTGCATAAGATCATCAGTATATGATGAGGAGCCTTCCCTTTGTGAGTTATACCCAGAAGCAGTAGAAACACCATGAGTAGTACTAACTCCATTAGTACTGCTAGTGCTTTCAGAAGACACAAATGCCACATTCTGTGTGCTTGAAGATGATCCAGTTGAGCCTTTAACATCACGTTCAAAAACCCTAAGGTTATTATACAGATCATCAAAGCTGAGAGTGTCAATTCCTGGCTTAGTCCTCATGATCAAGGATACTTGTGACCAAGAAGAAGGTAAAGCCCTAAGAAACTTCTGATTGGCATCTTCAGTTGAGACACCTGCACCATGAATTTCAAGCTGACTCAAAAGGTTTTGAAACCTATCATACCCTTTGTGCAATCCTTCTGAGTTGGATACAGAAAAGCTTTCAAATTGCTGATTCAGAATATACTTCTGCATCTTCTTGGATTCATCATTCCCTCCAAATCTGGATTTGGTAGCATCCCACATCTCTTTGGCATCAGTCATCTTGTGAAACTTGGCTAAGTGATCTTCTGGTATAGCCATCAATAAGGTGGTCCTAGCCTTTCTTTCTCTTTCTCTGGCTTGAATCTCTTCAGCAGTTTTAGGAGGCAAAACCTTAACATTCCCTTGGGTATCTGTTGCAATCTTAACAGGACCATTGCCATTCTGTATAATTTCCCACAGAGAATAGTCAGTGTGACTTAGGTAATGCTCCATCTTCATGGCCCATATGTCATATTCACCCTTCTTCAGTACATGAAGTTTAATGGATGACATGGTATGAGGGATTGGTTGTGTTTGAGTTTGTGGTGGTGGTGTTTGTGGAGGTTTCTGGTTGTTGTCTTCATTGGTTTCGATTTTATTAACTTCTTCTTCTCCTGACATTATCTCAGATCTGGTTTTGGTTCTTCTTACTCAGAGTTTCTCAACAAGCTCTGATACCACTTGTTGGTCCCAATCTGAATGGATCCTTCTAGCCTGTTAAGGGTCGTAGCTAATCTGGATAGATCCAAACTAACTACAAGAGAAACACCGACTATGAACAATATAAGTTATGTGGAATCTAACTTGTATTGCTAAGAAGAACAACGAATAGTAAAAGAACTTTTATTACTATTAATCTGCTTAGGTTACAGATTACTAACTAAAGTAGACACAATAGAGAATTACTTGTTCTAATGCTGTAGGTTCCTTTTATACACCAAGGAAACCCTAACAGCTTACAATAACGTGTAAAGAGATGTTACATATCTCTTCCTAATATAACTCCATGCATATCTTTTCATATATATTCTAATAATAACTCATGCATATCACATAAGCAGTACTAACTAAAACACGCTAACAGTACCTTTCTAACACGAACAGTACTAACTACATAACTAACAGTACTAATTATAACCAGCAGTTGAAACTTCAGAAACACTATATTCCCAACAGCCCTCAATATTCAAAGTACCGGCTATTATGCCGACACTAAGAACGTAAAAAGGTAACATACTAGCCAAGTGTGGGAACGAAATTTTTTTTCACAAAAAAGGATTTAAAATATATCCCTAGATAATCGTTAGCAACAAGATCGGATATTGGGCGGCTGGATTGAAAACAGGCGCATCAATCTTCACGATCTAAGAGAAACCTGAAAATAAGAGCAAACACACAAAAGCAAAGCACAGTAGAGGAATTCCCCCACACTTAGTGTTAGAAAATAGAAAGAAGACAGAAACATGGGTTGTTACCCATGTAGTGCTAATGTTTTTGTTAACCGAGTCACTAGGTTGACTCGACCCCGAATTCATTGGTCCATGGAGAAAGTTTGGAGATCCGGGACAACCATGGGTGGTATGTCCCCTCCAAAGTAATGCTTCAACCTATGACCGTTCACCTTGAAGTTTGGTCTGTCGGTTTGAGATAACTCGATGGCACCATAAGGAAAAACTTTGGCAATGGTGAATAGTCCAGTCCATCGGGTTTTAAGTTTACCCGAGAACATCTTCAATCTAGAGTTAAAAAGGACTCGATCACCAACGTTGAAAACGCGGTTTTTGATCTTGGAGTCATGGATCTTCTTTGTCTTCTCTTTGTAGATCAAAGAGTTCTCGTAGGCTTGATCACGAAGTTCATTTAATTCATTGAGTTGAACCTTACGGTGATCACCCGCGGATTTAAGGTCAAAGTTAGCATGCTTCAAGGCCTAATAGGCTTTATGCTCGAGCTCGATCGGTAGATGACACGCCTTTCCGTACACAAGCTTGTAAGGAGTACACCCGATGGGTGTTTTGTAAGCGGTACGGAAGGCCCAAAGTGCATCATCTAATTTATCCGACCAAGATGCACGGTTTTCACCTACGGTCCTTTCCAAGATTCTTTTTAGACCGCGGTTGGAAACTTCCACTTGTCCACTGGTTTGTGGGTGATACGCGGTAGCAAGATGGTGAGTGAAACCGTACTTAAGCATGACCTTTGCAAATTGGTCACTGCAAAAGCGCGTACCGCGATAACTAATGATAGCACGGGGAGTTCCAAACCGAGCAAAGAGAGATTTCAAAAATTTAACAACTACTCGAGCGTCGTTGGTGGGGAGTGCTTTCGCTTCAATCCATTTAGACAATTAATCAACAGCCACGAGTATGTACTTGTTCCCTCGTGAAGACGGGAACGGCCCCATAAAGTCTATGCCCCATACGTCAAAGATTTCACGAACTTGAATGGCATTTTGTGGCATTTCATCTTTTTACGAGATTTTCCCGTGACGTTGACAAGAGTCACAAGATTTGACTAAGCCATGGGCATCACGATAAATTGTGGGCCAATAGAAACCGGAGTCAAACACCTTTTTGGCGGTGTAATTCGGGCCATGATGTCCCCCGGTGGGTCCATTGTGGCAAGCCTTAAGAATATCCATGGCTTCTTGGCCGTGAACACACCGCCGGATGACTTGATCTGCACACACTTTAAACAAGTAGGGGTCGTCCCAAAAGTAATACTTCACGTCTTTGAAGAATTTGTTCTTTTGTTGGGACGACATCCCTTTAACAACAAAGTTCTCCGCATGGTAGTTTGCAAAATCGGCAAACCATGGGGTACTAGAATCACCACGAAAAGATACCATGTTAAGTGTCTCGAGAGGAAATGTTTCATTTATTTCCTTTTTCTCGAGCACACTTTGATGAGGATTCTCTAATCTGGACAGATGATCAGCCGCGAGGTTCTCGGCTCCTTTTTTATCACGGATGATGATATCAAATTCTTGAAGGAGGAGAAAACATCGGAGCAATCTCGGCTTTGCATCTTGTTTTGCAAAAAGATATTTAAGAGGCGAGTGATCTGTATACACTATGCTTTTTGACAAGATTAAGTATGGCCGGAATTTTTTGAAAGCATACACCACGGCTAATAATTCTTTCTCTGTTGTGGTGTAATGAGCTTGGGCATCGGTCATAGTTTTGCTTGCATAGTGTATAGGCTGAAAATGTTTTGTTTTTCGTTGCCCCAAGACCGCACCTATAGCAAAATCACTAGCAGCACACATGAGTTCAAAGGGCAAGTCCCAATCGGGGGCAACTAAGATCGGTGCTTCTGTTAATTTCTTTTTGAGAATTTCGAATGCTTCGATGCATTCTGGGGAGAAGAAGAACGGAGTATCTTTTTCAAGAAGATGGGTCAGAGGCCGGGCGATTTTAGAAAAATCTTGAATAAATCGACGGTAGAAACCGGCATGACCAAGGAAACTTCGAATTCCTTTGACGGTGGTGGGATGAGGTAGCTTATCGATAACATCGACTTTAGCTTGATCGACCTCAATCCCAGCATTGGAAATCTTATGGCCGAGGACAATGCCCTCTTTAACCATGAAGTGGCACTTCTCCTAATTTAGAACAAGATTGGTGTCTTCACACCGTTTTAACATTTTGTCTAAATGGGAGAGGCAAGATGAGAAAGAATTTCCATAAACTAAAAAATCATCCATAAAAACTTCCATTGTTTTCTCGATCATATCATGAAATATGGCCATCATGCACCTTTGGAACGTGCCCGGAGCATTGCATAAGCCGAAAGGCATACGTCGGTAGGCAAACGTACCATAAGGGCAAGTGAAGGTGGTCTTTTCCTGATCTTGTGGATCAATCGAGATTTGGAAATACCCGAAAAAGCCATCGAGAAAACAATAGAATTCATTTCCCGCTAAACGCTCAAGCATTTGATCCATAAAAGGAAGCGGAAAATGGTCTTTACGAGTAGCATCATTGAGTTTACGATAATCAATACACACTCTCCATCCGGTGACGAGACGTGTGGGAATCAACTCATTCTCTTCGTTTGTAACGACGGTCATACCCCCTTCTTGTGTACACAATGGACGGGACTAACCCACGGGCTATCAGAGATAGGGTAAATCATTCCGGCATCAAGAAGTTTAAGAACTTCCTTTTTGATAACCTCATGAATCTTTGGGTTTACCCTTCTTTTTTGTTACACCATGGGTTTAAAATCATCCTCCATTAAGATCTTATGAGTACAGAAACGAGGGTCAATACCCTTTATATCAGAGATCTGCCAAGCGATGGCACTCTTGTGATTTTTAAGCACGGCAAGAAGTTGGGTCTTCTCCTCATCTTTTAAATCTTTAGCAATAATGACGGGAAATTTGTCGGTATCTACCAAAAAAGCATATTCGAGATGAGGAGGTAAATCCTTGAGCTCGAGCCTCGGAGGATTAGACGGCTTAATTTCTTTGATTTCTTCATTTTGAATTTACTTCGGAGGGAGAGAAGACGACAGATCATTATTAAGTAACTTCTCGATGAGGAGAATGTCTCCCTCCGGATCAAAGTCGGTATCATCAATTTCAGGTGAAATCGATTCATTTTTGAGACAAGCATCGATCTCTTCCAAAACGAAGTCACTTCCCTCAAACGGAGTGAGAGAAGTGGAAGAGTCGGAAAGAATAGGTTGAGAAGAAGGAGTGGGATTGCCACTCAAAGATTTGTTTGAAAATCCAAGAACTTCTTGAGCATACTCCTCCGAAGCAATGTCTATGACATCAATTCGATTAACTGAGATAGAATCGTAATTGGAGGAGTATTTGAAAGTTCGATCAAGATTAAAGGTCACGGCCTCATTATCAACCCGAAGCGTTATTTCTTCACCATATACGTCAATCAAAGCACGGCCGGTTCTTAAGAATGATCTTCCAAGTATTAGAGGAACTAACTAATAAGCCAGAAATTGCTTTTTAAAATCAGACTTGTATGAAATAGAAAAGATAAGCTAAGGCAAAAATCAAATAAGCTATTGAGCTAACTAAAAGCTAAATCAAACTTAAATAAGCTAAAATACACTGAAATTAATCTAAATAAGCTATAGGAAAACAGAATAAGCAACAAATTAAGCTAATAAACACTGAAAATCCAATTAAGCAAATGGGGTACTGTTGTGCAGGCCTAAATGACCTACTGATGTGTTTTTAAGCTTAGAAAAAGCTATCTAAAAGCTAATATAAAAAATCAAAAAAATGTGAAACAAGTATACTAGCAATCAAATAGTAATTGTACCAAATTTTAGATTAATTGAGCTTATAATGAACTTATTAAAATTCATAAACACAAGCTGATTGAGACAATTTTAGGATATGCAGGCCCGATCTAATGATTGCGGCCTATAATAAGCCAACCAAAAAAGCTCAAAAACCTAAAATAAGTTCAAACATGTAAATTTCATACTACAAGCTAATTATAAACAAAAAATTGGACACTAAGATCAATAATTAAGCACTCAAATTGCCTTATGAAACTGATACTTAAACTGATGAGAGAAAATGTATTCTGATGTGAGCTAGTGCAAAATTTGATCCAAAACTATTCAAAACCAAATGGAATTCAACCATAACTTGGAAATCAATTTAATATACTAGAATGAACATAAAAATTGCAAAAGCAAGTACTACAACTGCTTAGCTCTATAATATGCCAAATTGAGCAGTTAAGATCCTAAAAACTTAAAAATCCACCATAAACATGCAAAACCATTGAAATGAGCTTAAATCAAACAACAAACAGCTTATACCACTCACAATAAGCTAAACCAAAACTATCCAAAAGGCACATGAACAGTAGCAGCCATTTTTACCCTTTTGGTACCCTTGTGCCAAACACCCCTATATGTGGACTGTTTTGGATTTTTCAAAAGATTAAGACCAAATAAGCTGAGGCTTTGATTGAAAATTGATTAACTAAGTATATTAATGACTGATAAGTAACTTTTAACAAGAAATAAGCACTAAGAATAAGACAAACTAGTTAAGCTATATTTTGGTCTATTTTGAGAGTTTTAAGCAAAAACAAGTATAAGTAACTAAGATCTAGCAAATTAACATCAAATGGCAGTAACAAGAGCAAATAAGCAGAAACTAATCAAATAAGCACTTAAATGAATAGTAATAAATCAATGCATTCAAAAACTTGAAAATCAAAGCAACTTACAAATGCCTTAGCACAACAAAGGCAAAATATGCTCGCGGAGCTACTCTACAAGCTCTAGCTTGTCAGAAGACAAGCGAGTAACTGCAATAAGCCCTTCTAGGACTGGCTTATCATCCACAACAGCTTATTTGACTTTTGTTGACTTTTTTGGATTTTTGAGATTAAAACAAATTTAAACACTAATAAGCTCACAAATAGCTATTAGAAGCTAATATGAGCTTATGCTAACTGAAAAAGAGCTTATGAAATCTGGATTTAACTATTTAATCATATTTTTGTATTTTTGAAGTATTTTTCTTATTTTTTTGGATTTTTAGATATAAAACAGAAATTATGAAAGTAAATGAACAAAAAGCTTTTAAGAGCTTATAGAAGGCTGGTGCAACAGTAAATTAGCTTATACTAGCTTATTTAGACATAAATGAACATTTAGTAAAGGCTTAAAAGGAAATTTGCAAAATAAATAACAATGAAATTCAACTTTATTACTACTGGAAATTGATTACAAAATAGGAAATAAGAGATTACAACTGAAATTTTCAAAGCTTATCTAACTTAGAAACTAAAATAGCATAATAACTACTCTAAAAAAAACTAACTCTCTGCCCTCAGGCTACAATAAAACCTATTTATAGTAAAACTAAGAACTAGGGTTCCTCTTGTGTTTTATGTGCTTCTTTCTGGACCCTTGGATTAGACTTGTGCAATCTCAGCCTTTAATCGGACTGAATAGAACCAAAGAGATCGATATACCTTGAGTCGGACTTACGAACGAAATAAGGAACACAAGAACCACCCACAACCTTTCGAACCAAATCCAAACCTTCGAATATAAAACCACACGAACAAAACCAAACGAACAACCCCGCGATCCAGCCAAATAGAATTCACCAACGATCACCCCTTAACCACCTTCGTACCTTCTTCATACCATCTTCTTGAGAGAGAACAGCCGACTTTATAAAGTTTTTAGGGTTTAGCGTGTGAAGTTGGAATGTGATATATTCGGTTCTTTAAATGAGAAATGAAAGGAAATATAGGCTGTGTAGTGACCGAGTATTAAGGGAAATGTGATTGGCTAGTTCTTCCTCCAATTTAAATGTATTTATCCACAATTAAAACTGAAAGTGTGTACAAAAATTTTAAATATGTTTGGTCCTCAAATATTGAAGCTTAAGTACGCATAACATGATAACAACTAATGTATCTTTCTCGTGTCCAAAATTGTGTATACTCATTAAAACGAAATCGGTCCTTAGTGACATACTAACTTGTGATGTTTAAAAGTTTGTGTCGTTTATATTTTGTAGTTTTGGTTTAAGATTTATCATACTTGTGGTCTTAAATTCATAACTTATAGTTAAATTTCCAAACTATATTCGAAATTAAATGTTCAAATGTCGTTTCGTATTTCGGATTATTATATGCTTGCCCATCGTTTTTACCTCCAATTGTTCCGTTTCCAATTGATATAATCCAATTAGCGAAGTTGACGAGTGGCCTTTTACTCATCATTTTATACCCGAAAAACCCACAAAAATGTCTAAAAACACCCAAAAACACCAAATATTATTGCAAATATCCTTGGAGTGTGTTTTTATGTATTTCAGGTACAAAAGGATTGAAAACAGGGCAAAAACGGACAAAACCGAGCTTGGATGGGGAAAAGAGCAAAAACGGACATTTTTGGATCGACTCGACACCATTTGAGCATTTAATGAAGAAAAGAAAAGTCAAAGTCAAACCCGGGATATGGCATTTGGATGAGCTTGGAAAAAACGAACCCAAAACCAAAACCTATTTTTCACCATTTACCCTAAACCTATTTACCCTAAACCTATTTATCCTAGACCTAATTACCTAAACCTAAAATTAATAAACCTTAAAACCAAAACCAAAACTAGTAAAACCCAAAAAAAAAAAAAAAAAAAAAAAAAAAAAAAAAAAAAAAAAAAAAAAAAAAAAAAAAAAACTAAACCCAGCCCAAACCAACTCCAACCCGGATCTATCCTAACCCAGTTCCCACTTAACCCATCCAACCCTTTTTATTAATAAAACCCCAGTCAAACCACCCAGTCAACCCCTCACCCTCTTTTCCCCTTTTCCCGCCAACTCACCATCATCACCCTACACGACCATCATTACATGCTATCTCCCCCCTCCTCCAAACACTCCAGTCCAAACATCCTTCACATGTATCGCTCCCCCTCACAGGATATTGCCAAGCTGGAAATCCAGATGATATTTTGGGCGCCAAAACCAAGATTAAAGGCTGAGATTGCACAAGTCTAATCCAAGGGTCCAGAAAGAAGCACAGAAAGCACAAGAGGAACCCTAGTTCTTAGTTTTACTATAAATAGGTTTTATTGTAGCCTTACTTCTGTGGTAGGGCATTCGAATATGTTGTGATATACGTTTTGTTTGGTCAGTGAAACATCATACGATCTCTAATATTGACATTAAAAATCTGAAATACACTCAAGATATATAAGATGGAACGTATATGTTACTGTACGTGCGTAAAGGTCTGGTTATACGTGACTTTGTGTAACTTTTTGGCTCGTGAAAATGTGAGTGTATGCATCATGTGTATGCCAATCTTGTCAGGCTGTTTAACATGTGGATATGAAAGAGATTTAGAACCTTAAAAATGCAACAAGAATCAGATATATGTTAGTCATGGCCTGTACGCATGTTTACATGCATGATTGATTTGCATGACCTTTATATAATCCTATAATTATATGGCATATAGTAGTACACTCATAATGTTTTGGAAACAATCGAAAGGAACTGTTCTGGTCGGTGGATAATAAAAACTAAGAAAACCCCAACTATGAATCATTATTATAAGGTCGAATATAGTTTTGGGTTTGTGGTTTCATGTGTGTGGCATGCATATTAACGAGAGTCAAATGGATTAAAATGGGGCGTTGATATTTTTAAAGACAAGCATACATGTGACTTTGTGTGTTGTTTTATTTTGGAAGTGTGTTGTGTCGTGTATAGTTTTAGTAAAGACTGAGTTTTACATGCATTGTACACACATCTATATATATATATATATATATATATATATATATATATATATATATATATATATATATATATATATATATATATATATATATGATCATGGGTATTGAGAATGAAGCATGTTACTTGTGGTATTAGAGCATTAACAGATGAATAAACTAAAAGTCAGGTTTAAAAAGAACAAACCTTGTACTAATTTGGTTATTAGATTTAGGGGCTGTTTACTTTCTGCTTAATGTCCTGTTTGGTAACAAAACTGGCTGGAAACAGGAAACTTTGGTGTTTCTTTTTAACTTATTGCAAAAGAGAATCCTTAATGTGAAAGGGGGCAAAATTTGATGCTGTTTCTATCCAGGACGTCTTAATACGAGTTTTTTCCCGAACTAGTGTAGGTGGAAAAAATAAATTCGAAAAATTTAGAAAACTTCGAAAAAATTTATAAAAATTCAAAAAAAATTTAAAAATTCAAAAAATTTATAAAAATTCGAAAAATTTTAAAAATTCAAAAAATTTATAAAAATTCAAAAAAAAATTATAAAAATTCGAAAAATTAATAAAAAATCAAAAAATTCGAAAATTTTATAAAAAATTTATAAAAATTCAAAAAATCCAAAAATTTTATAAAAATTTATAAAAATTCAAAAAAACTTATAAAAAAATTAAAATTTTTAAATTTTTTTTTGAAATTTTATAATTTTTTTTGAATTTTTACAAATTTTTTGAATTTTTAAAAAATTATAAATTTTTATAAATTTTTTAAAAATTTTAATAAGTTTTTTCGAATTTTTATAATTTTTTATAAAATTTTTGAATTTTTTGAATTTTTATAAATTTTTTGAATTTTTAAAATTTTTTGAATTTTTTTAAAATTTTTATAAATTTTTTCCACCTACACTAGTTCGGGAAAAAACTCGTATTAAGATGGTCAATTAAGCATAAAAAAAAACAAAATATATCCACACAGACACTAACTAGAAACAGGACACATATATCCACACAGACACTAACTAGAAACAGGAAAAAAAAGAAACAGCCCCTTAGTGAAATTATAAAGTAATATGTATGTTATTTGGCGTAGAACTAGAACCGAATGCGTGAGTTCATGCACACACATGGTCATTAATATCAATAATAGATAAAGTATGGAAATGGCATTGCTAAATTTACTCCTAACTACATATACTATAAAGCTTAACCAAATGAAACATGTGTGAAATATACATGGATGTAGGGTATTTAGTATTAGGTTGAGTCCTTCTTTCCGTATACTAATTAATGTTCTATAGGTTATAATGGGATCATAAAATACTGGTTTACGTGTCTAATATGAACGAAGTATAAATCGGGCCATTTATAGGATTAAGTTACAATTTAAACCCTAATCTTTGGTAATTGTCATGTTAAACCTTAGACTTTACTAAAGTTACATATTTAACTCTGGGCTATGATAATTGTCATATTGAACCTTTAAGTTAACTTATTATCAGTTAGAGACCCTAAGTTGATTAATTGTGAATTGTGACCTGAGGTTGGAAACTTATTAAATCTGGAAAGTTACTAATTATGAAAAGTTACTAATTATGAAAAGTAACTAAATATGGAAGGGTACTAAAAATGGAAAGTTTCTAAAAATGGAAGGAAACCCTAATATGTTAATCTGCTCAACAACAAGTGATGAATCAGTAATAATTTATGAAATGGTTCTTAAATAATAAGACGATCATTAATTCGTGTAGATTCGCTGAAGAAGGAGTAACTTCCGATCTTTGTGATATGGTTTCATTTGTGGTTTGAGGTACAGATATTCTACCCTTTCTCAGTAAGGGTGTCTTGTCCCATGACTTTTGATCCCTGACATGATTTATTTGCTTTGATATAATATGATCCTTTGATATGAGCTTTGCTATGATCCCATTTATGTGATCCTTTGTTATGATTCAGTTGATATGAACCATTGCTATGATTCCCTTTGATATGATTCTATGCTATGATATGATATGTTCTGTTTTGTCACCCGAGCTAACTAGCCATGGAGGTACCATGGCCATGTCATTAAGGCACCAATGGCATGACACTTTCTGTGGAGGTGTGATTGATCCACAGCGTCCCCATTTGATATGATACGATATAATATGATATGTGATCATTTGGCCATTTTGATATATGCGTATACTTGTCTAATACATGGTACGTATATGATTTGTTTTGTGGGGGGCGTATGGATGCATCCTAGGCTTATATGATATGATATGTGATATGATTTGTGTGGTGACTGGCTGTGTGTGCCCTACACCCCACTAACTATTTGGTACTTAGAGGCCTCCCCTCTCCGTACACTTTGGATATGATATGTTTATGTGATTATGCGGTCTATTCGAGTGGCTCGTTTAGACAGGCTCGTGGCTATCTGTTAGGTATCTTTGGTCCGTTCGAGTGGCTCGTTTGGACGCGTTCGTTTCCGTATTTATTACTTGACTCTTAGAGCTATTCTTATTCATGATATTATGTATTTGGTTCTTTTGCTTCATATTCGTTGCTTATGCTTATTACCGTTTCTGCTTTGTATATATATCTGTTCACTGGGCTTTTTAAGCTCAGCCGCATTTCTTTTCCTGTGGCAGGTTTTAGGTTGGAAGTTGGGTTTGAGTGAAGAGTGCATAGGAGCTCTTAGTGGACTACCCTGATGATAGATCCCCTTTGCATTTGGATTAGACGTTGGAGTTATCTTCCATTTAGATTTGATTCAGACTTGTATTCTAGTTTGATAGTCAATATTGTTTAGACTTATTATGTCCTTAGTTTTATTTTGAACTTTGTAACCTTAATAATTATAAAAGTCTTCCGCTTGCGTTTGTTCTGTGGACACCATAATGTGGCATTTTGACCCTCATCGGGTTGGGGTGTTACAAAGCAACTGTCAAATTCCTAGAGGATATGTTGATTCCGGACTCAGATGATCATACCGGATCAATAATAGAAGAAACATACCCAAATTTAAAAGACAACCTTTACAATTCAACATTTTTCCAAGAAAAAGCAATCCTTGCACCAACACACGAGCTTGTGGATATGATAAACGATCGAATGCTACAACTCCTTTCCGGAGAAGAACATACATACCAAAGTACTGACACAGTTGGTATTGCTGATCAAGACACGAATTTCAATGAGTCAATATACACGTGCGATTTCCTTAACAACATTTGGATTGTCGGTATTCCTCATCACATATTAAAATTAAAGGTAGGCACTCCAGTTATGTACTTGAGGAACATTGACCAAACAGTTGGGTTATGCAATGGAACAAGGCTTCAGGTTCTACGGATGGGTATAAATACAATTGAAGCAAAGATTATATCCAGAGGAAGTGTTGGTACTATTTACGCAATACCACGTATGATTCTTAGCCCATCAGATAACAAGATGCCATTTAAATTTAACCGCCGGCAATTCCCAGTTGCTTTGTGTTTCGCAATGACTATTAACAAAAGTCAGGGCCAAACATTGACACAAGTAGGGTTGTTCCTAAAGCGACCGGTTTTCTCACATGGTCAACTTTATGTGGCGGTATCTAGAGTCAAGAACCGAAAGGGATTGAAAATCATCTGTTGTGACGAAGAAGGGAAATACACCAACTCAACAACAAACGTTGCATATAAAGAAGCTTTATTTCGTATTTGATTTAAATAAACTTTCCTATATGCCAATTACATTAGCAAAATAATTATTTACCACATATACTCTGTTCTTATAAATCAAACAAAAAAAATAGGTTTAAAAACAAATAATTGAAAGCCATAAAACTCATCCAGACACACCATAGAACTGTTATTCAAAATATAAAAACACCACCAACACCAGAAAAACGCTTAACATGAGTAGTCGAAATCAAAACTTTGTCGATAGACCAATCATTTAAACTACCATAATGTTTACCATAACCTAAAGATTTACAATACATATTTTCAAACAAACCATAAAATAGTTACCAAATCCTACACATTCAAACACAATTATATGTCCATAATCCTAACATTGTCTAACATCAACCAGCATACATACCATCATGCGACATAAACATATAAGACAGGATAACATAAAGGGTGATAAGCTTAGCAGATATGGAATATCGGGAAAATAGGATTTTCACCTTCCGGGGCATCCAAATCTTCACCATTGCCTACATACTTGAACCTTATCATTTTTGAGTATTCAAATCCACATATATCTGCTAACACCCTCCACTGGCCATGTATATTCACATGATTAGTCCTGTCAGGCTTTTCTTTGTGTAATTCCATTCTGATTATCATTTCGTCTCTATACTCTTGGTGTACGATCAGAGTCTTACTATAGGTGTGCATTGGGTGAACAAAAACGAATTTAGAAGGAATTTCCTGTAATTCGATTAATCAACAATTAATAATACGACTATATCTTAAACACTAA
This sequence comes from Artemisia tridentata subsp. tridentata, assembly GCA_021014915.2. Classification (NCBI taxonomy): domain Eukaryota; kingdom Viridiplantae; phylum Streptophyta; class Magnoliopsida; order Asterales; family Asteraceae; genus Artemisia; species Artemisia tridentata. The sequence continues at coordinate 317,659,599 of CP139502.1, forward strand.
TATAAACTGTTTACAAAATATATGACGCAATTACCAATCTGTTTTTGGACTGGATATGTGCGTAGCTCTTATAGAAACTACAGTATCCTTCTCCAAAATGATCCGTGTGGAATGGCCAGTAGCATATATGCGTCATTCCATCGTCCACTACAAATCACAAAACCCTATTTTATATATTCAGACGTAGATGCAGAAGACAGTCAATCATATTTGGTTTACGATTTTTTTTTATAAAAATTTATACGTACACTTTTCATGGTTATCTAACTGTAGTTGTTGCTTCCTCAAGGTTGCTGCTCCTTTGAAGAGAACCTCCGTAATCATACTTCCGTTATCATTGAATGCATCAAGCCAGAGTCTGTTACCCCTGTTTTTGGTCAACACACACATTGTCCCATCTTCGAGACCAACCCCTTCTTCCATCGTATTCCATGCATCACCCAGCAACTGATACACATCACTCCCGCCCTCCTCCGATCCCGTTATACGTCGCACATGAAAAGGAAAAGAAATTCCGTTAACCTGGATACTTATTTCATCTAGCACATCTAATCCCGGTAAAAGCTCATCAGGAATTGACTGCATAAGAAATAACACCAAAGCGGCGAAAATCAAATATGTTTTATACAGAACGATGGCAAACAAAATGGAAAACTTTAAGAAATTGAAAATAATTAATTTAAACGCTAAATACCTAAGGCAAATGTGGGTCTGGGTAAACAATTGTCTTGAACCTTGAAAAGGAAGACTTAAAACCTTCATAACCGGCAACCTCTTTGCCGTTGTTATTGTACGCAGTCATGTAGAAACAGTCATTACCTTCTTCAATGAAACGCAACACTTGCACATGATCATTCAGGTGACGGTTGCAAAATTGTCTCCATCTTTCCCCTGATAAATACCAGAGGCCGTATCTTGGTGTGTTTAATTCTACTTTGTATCGATACCCGTCTGAACTTATTATGTATATATGCTTATTACCGTTGTATGCTTCTAAATTGTAAACAATCGGTAACACCTTCCAAAAAAATATTGCAATATTAGTATCTTATTTAACAAGAAACAATAAAGATTCATTAACATTATTGCAATCTTAACCATTATGCTACCTGAGTATCCGGAAACAAAAATTCATCCACCCATGCAAGAAATTCAATAGCCATTTTGCTATAAACAAACAGCAAGATATTAAAACACAATATAAACCGGTCCACACAGAAGAACATCTGTTTTAAAAAACTGCATCTGATGCTTTATTAGGCAAATGAAATCATATTAACAGAAGGAAAACAAACATATGGTAAATGATATATTATGACAAATAAATTTTAGATACATCACATAACAAACAACCAAAACACTAATAATCACAATTTCAATATTAAAAAATGTCAGCTCTGTTTCAAATTGGGTTTATCACATGAAGATTATGGTTACATACAAATACATTTATCTTACTTTAATACAAGATCATTATAATAATAACTAATAACAATCTTCGCTTTCCTTAATAAATAATTGCGGGTTTATTATCTAAGCAAACCAACAAACATGAAATATAACAAACTTATAACTAAACACATGTTATTATCAAAATAACTACTTAATCTATGGAAAACCCCAATCTTAATTAACTTCATATGTAATACTGGGAAAAAAACAACATACAATATATATCAGAAAATAGTATTCCGCTAAACCAAGTTCGTATTAAGTTTTTAATTGAATAACACTGATCATTGATTCAGCACCTTATCACTGTCTTGAATTTGATCGGTTGCACCCTTTTTGCTTATCGGATTGAATTTTCAGTAGAAAATAAAGTAACTAAAGAGTAATTAGTAATTTATATACAGCATAAAATTTGTTTAATAATAATAAATATGCAATGATTACCTATTTTGCTAATGTAATAGACTATGTATTTAACATGCAATTCAAATTTATAACATGTGTAATATACAACAATATGTAGATTGAATAAAACATCAATATTTACATCTATATATTTGCATGTACTTCATGCATTTGTTACTGATATATATGTAAAGGAAAAACCTTTACATTTGCCTTAAAGCTCTAATACAAATGGAACTTCAATAGAAAATACCTAATAGGGTGCAAGTTGCCTTATGTAGCCGATAATCATTTACAAACTGCTAACACGCTATAAACATGTACAATTTATTTACAGAAATCATGCCCATTATATGTTAATTGTTAAGATAAGTTAACATGGGTGGGTCTTATTTAATGTTTTTTTATCCCATTATATGGACAACTATACGTAGACGTATCAAAGTTAAAAGCAAGAAAGGAATGAAAATATTATGTTGTGACGAAGATGGAAACTACGGCAAATCAACTAAAAATGTTGTGTATAAAGAAGCTTTATTGATAATCTAATGCAATGTGATAGACGCTCATACGCTCTACAACTTTATAATTTATAAGGATCTTACTTATTTATATGCAATGATCATAAAAATGTGAGCTTCCTGTGTATTTTACAAAATACACAATTGATGCGTGGGTTTTGCAACCTTACAACAGGTTTTACCTCTCGAGGGATCTCAAGAGGCTTACAACCCCACCAGGCAGTGTACCTGACCGATGTAGTATAGTGTAGTGGTAAGTACGGGGGATTGATCGTTCTCCACAGGGAATAGTGTTCGTTAGGTGTGAAAGGCTACTCTAATTAGGTCTAAGGATTGAGGAAGATTCTTTTTTTATGTTTTTATATTTTATGAAAGCAAGTAAAATCTCGGGTTTTGAAGGAGTGGGCGGAATTAGTTGCTAGTCAACTAACCCAAATTACTACAAATGCAAATAAAATAAAATAACAAAAATGAAAAGTGGTGAGAAACTTATGTGTGGAGAAATGTGTTTACTTAGATTTCCTTACTCCCTAACTATCTTTTACCGGTTAATTAGTGTGTATTAGTCGCGTGGATGACGGGTGTATTCCTTAATACCATTCGTGGGGTGGCGTACTTACTTCCCCAAACTCTACAAGCTCCTACTTCACTCCTATGTCGAGCCGGCTAGGAAGCTCCTAACATGGGATCACTAGAATTCGCTTGTGCATTAAATACAACCATAAAAACCTTTAGTACGCGTTTGGTTCATGTTTCTTAAGACGTTCAAGCAAGTTACCGAATAGGAAGTTAGCCAGTTTTCTTAAGCCTAACATAGATAAACAATCATCCAATACAACTAACAACACACTAACAACCAATAATCAATAGCTAGGTTTCATTAGATCTAAGCAAACACAAGATAAAATTAGCCTAACATGTTAAACAAAAGACAAGCATAAGATAGAATCAAACAACACATAGACATATTGAATGATTAATTGATAACTTATCTTTCAATGAAACATGGAAGATCTCAAGGCAAGAAGCCCTGAAAAAGTAGCTAAAATCGTCTTAGGGTTTTATCCCAAAATTCCACACACTAAGCTCTCCTTAATGACAAAAAATTAGAAAACTATATATAGACTTTGACATCTGACGGCGTCACCTTATGCATTGTGACGCCGTCACCTCGCCGCTTTTAGGGTTCCCGGGTGACCTTCTTGACGCCGTCCCTCTTTAGCTCTTCAAAAATCCATTCTGGCTTATCAAGGCTTGACGCCGTCGGACCTATAACGTGACGCCGTCCCCTTATGATTTAAGCCGTGACGCCCTTGATTTAGTTAAAGCGTGACGCCGTCAGAATTCTCATGCAAACTCACTGGCCCGTCATGAGTAAATTTCACATCCAACTTTTCTTGCCAAAGCATGACGCCGTCTGGAGTTAATGTTGACGCCGTCAAAGGTGACTTTCAGCACAATATTGAGACTTTGCCGTTTTCTTCACTTTTATGCTCCAAAAACGTCCAAAATGCCTCCTTTTCCAGATTTCTCCTCAAAAGTACCTAAAATGACAAAAGGAACGATTTAGGGCAATATTTGATCAAATAAATACGATTTCGGGCTTAAATGACCCCTTAAAAGCGGTACACTTTTCGCCTCATCAAATACCCTTACACTTGAGATTTGCTTGTCCTCAAGCAAATGCGCTTTTATTCTAATCAAAATACAAGTTAGGGGTCATTTAATGCAAACATAAAAGTAATTACAACAAATAATCGTTCCACTTCAATCATAATAAGCACGGAGATTACATACTAGCACCTCACAAGTAGTGTTTAGATACTCACATCTCTCAAGTGTCATCAAAATAAATCTCATAAATGAAAACGGATAATATCTCTCACTACCTGTCATAGCAAATAGATTACCATAGGCTTGGGAAAGGATCGAAAACCTCCTCCACTAGGCGTAAGCACCTAAGATAAACTATCAAAGAGGGCTTTTAAATGGGTTATAACGTTAGGTGTAGGGAAAAGGAAAACACGGTTTGGTTGGATAAGGGATATTTTACTGGTGGCGAGTTAAAGATCTTGATCAATTACATGTACTATACAATGTTGCTAAGCCAAGACTAGACTCGATCTTAAGCTAGAAACAAAATAACATAAACATAAAATAAACATAAAATAAAACGGGATGGTAGTCCGTATGTTTTTTCTATTTTTCTTTTTCTCATTTTTTTGTATTTTTCTTGATTTTTTTTTTTTTTTTTTTTTTTTTTTTTTTTTTTTTTTTTTTTTTTTTTGCATACACTTTTACCCTACCATCCAAAATAATACATCATAGGGGCATTGCATCCCCCTTACACTTGAACTTTTACATAACTTTACAAATACTAATCTAATGACTCGAATTAAGATAATTGAAAAACTTGGAGTACTTTTAAAACATTTAGCACATATGGGGGTAATAAATGATGTTCTTCCCCATTACTCCATTACACTAGTACTTTACCCATGAGTCCCAATCGTCCCAAAACAATATGTACAAGGATATGACTCGACTTAGCAACCATGTAATCAACTAGATAATTAACTTGGGTTTAAACAAATGTTGTCACAATAATGCACTAAAAATGAGTGCATACAAGGTAGGCTAAGGCGATTTGGGTGTACATTTAAGTGGGGTGTAACAAATTCTTCCTTTAAGTAAAATGCTTAAAGGTCGAAACGAAAAGATAGGCTCTGAGGGGTGTACTAGGGGTATCGTGTACTAAAAATGAGTACAACGCAAAGGGTGTGGGAGAATTACTTGACCAATGTAGCCAACGTAATTATAACAAAAACACAGGTGTAAAACATGGGTTAATCCTAATGCCTCTTATCATGTAGTAAATCTAACTACACGAATGTAGTCTCACTTGTGGCCTTGGAATGGTCCTAACGCAAGTTCTAGAATCTAAGTGCTACCGGTACACACATCATAGCATAAATGCTTTTCCTACCAATTCTAGGGGCGAACCTCACATATTTGGGGGTGGAAAATTTTTTAGTGGTACGGTTTTTGTGCTAGTCATATAACTCCTATCCATGAGACGCTCATTAAGATCAAAGTTTCACTCCTATATGTTGTAAAAAATTTTAAATTTGGCACTAAAATTACCTTAACAAGTATTTATCTCAGTTTTATTACACATCTACTATTAAACAAACAAAAATCAAGCGCAATTGTATTCTCAAAAATCGAACTTTTACCCTCCCCTTACACTTAAGATGAACATTGTCCCCAATGTTCAAATAACAAGATATAAAAGCATAAAGTAAAAGAATGAAATCAAATACTCCCCTGATTCGCTCGTTGGATAGTGAAATCACACGGTTAAATCTTCCTCCAAAGAGAATGTTGAAGCTCCATGACTAATGCATCGCCATAAGCTTGATTCAAAACATTTCCTTGTCCAAAATAACCTGTTGAACCTGAGAAAACAAACACGAAAACCTGCATAACATCGGCGGGATAAAATCTATATATAAGGATATAATGCTTGTGGAATGATAACTTTGCAGATTCCTGGAGATTATAAGTTGGAGATTTTAATAAAAACTTTTTATGAAAACAAAATTCTCAAAAATTTCTGGAAATTAAATCTGACGCCGTCAGGTTATAACCCCTGACGCCGTCAGAAATGACCTGACAAAAATTTTCATTTTAAGTTTCCGGAAAATTTCTGGAAAAACCTTTACCTTACTTCCTGGAAATCCTGCAAAACATCATTATGACTCGATACAAGCATTTGACTCAAACAAATACGAATATGTATGCTAATTTATTATTATTATGATTCATGTTCATTTGTTCTAATAAACCGATTTGACTTTCCCTTACACTTAACTTTTGCAAAATACCTTTATATGTAGTTAAGACGAAGTTAAAAACAAAATAAAGCATTTTCACAAATTAGTTTTTGAACATGAATCAATAAGAATAAAAATTAAACACACATACGGAAACAAATAAAAACAAACAAACAAATAAATAAACAAATAAAGCAAATAAAACAAATAAAGATTGGGTTGCCTCCCAAGAAGCGCTTTTCTTTATTAACGAGTCTTGTAGCTAGACTCAAAGTCACGTACATTACGTGACTCCATTATCGGTCACGGTTCCTAGGCCATTCTCCTTTGATTCTCTATCAGAATCACTTTCATAGTGAAGGTATTTCGGGTCCTCGAGATCAAAGGGATTATTTCGGTATTTAGAACTAAGCTCCTTATCATGCTTAAAGAATCCACTTGACAGGTCAAAAGTGTCCTTACATCCCCTTCTCACATCATCATCACACAACACTAGTTGGGAACTTAACCTATCGAGCCCATCATAATCAATCTCCTTGAATTCTCTCATCTTGTGAGGCGTTTGGTATGAGATTTCCCTAATCCCATCGGTGAAAGTCATGATCCCATTGAGCTCGTCCACAACCAAGCTTGTGGCCTTGCAAAAAGGTGCCCCAAAAACAACTTGTGATAACCTGGGATCGATGTACTTTTCGATATTATCGACGATTGCGAAGCTCATAGTGAATGTCATGTTTCCTACAAACACCTGTACATCATCATCTATGCCAATGTTGTCCTTCCCTTTATGAATCATCCCCCATCTGCAAATGTTGTTATAATGAAACAGGGACATCACATTTTTGGGTAAACATGTGTCGATGTAAACATTATAAAAATGCTTGTGACCAATCATGCAAGGTATTTTGAGATTATTCGGATCACATCGCTTAATTCGGCCAGGCCTTCTACCGCGTAACCCCCATGTGTTGCTTCTCGCTGATGGTTGATACTCATACACTTCTTCACAGCCATCCCGAAAAATCACTTTCCTGACACCATCGGTAAATAATGCACTCCTATCATCCTCATCGAGTATCACTCCCGTTGCTTTTATGAATGGTTTGCCTAGAACAAGGCCAGTTAAGGGTGGGCTGATGATAGGGTTCATGTTATTAATTACAGTTAACTCGATATGAAAGAGGAACTTTTCTATCACAATTGGTACCCTCCTTATTACCCCGATGATATTAGACCCTTCATATTTGACTTGTTCAGTGAAGGCTTCATTATATAGAGAAAGGGATATTGCACTTATAGAAGAGTTGGGGTTTATGTAGGCATCTTTTATAAACTTTTTCCTAGTGGTGCAAGAAATCTTAAAGACCCTAGGAGCGCCATCCTCTATTCTCTCTCCGAATCCCATAGGCGACCTTGCTGTGCCCCTCTCAAGTTCCTCTACCAGGGGGCGGTCCAGCAGTCCTGCAAGCCCATGAGGCATTTCGGATTTCTCTTCCGAGCCCTCCTCATCACTCACCTTTATTGTACTCGAGTTCTTTGGTGAGTCTAGATAGTAGTCGGGCGCCTCGGGTTTCTTTTCGGGAACTTCACCCTCCATTTCATTGTCCACATTCTTGGCTGTTTGTTGGTCCAGATTTGGTTTAGGAACAGGTATTGTTGTAATGGTGTTCACGAAGTGGAGAGGTTTCGAAGGGGTATGAGTATCTCCTGTTTTTTTTTCGTTCTGTGATATGTATTTGAAAAGTTTACTAGGGTGCTTGATTTTTACAGGAGGGGGTGTTTGGTGGGTTACCGTAACAGATTTGATCTCATTAACTCGTGCCAACTCACAATTTGACCTGCCAGCAAGGCGATCATTGATAACCTTTAACAGGTTATCAACCTTGTTGTTCATATCAACTTGCTGTTGTCTGAATTGATTCTCAAGTTTGGAAAGTTGTGTTTCTTGAGAGAGAATGAATTTTTGCAGTGATTCCTCGCGATTTTGTTGTTTATGCGTGTGTCGCTGAGGATAATGTTCAGACCAGGTGAGCGGGGTAGAGTCATTGAATGACACGCTACGAGTTTGGTTCCAACTAAAATTTGGCTTATTCTTCCATGCCTCATACCCGTCTTCGGAATTTTTGGGCCCATAATTAGTGGCGAGCCACTTATCTCCCGCCTTATCGATTCGCGAGGATGCGAATTCTTTGAAAGCCTGTTTGGGAAGTTCCATGCAATCATGAGTGTCGTGGGGACCACTACATAATTTACATGAAGAAGTGATTTTGTTCACTTGGCTTGAAGGTTTAGGAGCCTCGTAGGATTTCATGAGAAACTTGACTTGGTCTTCAAGTTCTATGATCCTACGGTCGGAAGTGCTTGAATTGTTCAAAGGCAAAGATATTGCCTTGACCGTTTTATTCAAATCACGGGGATCACTCCAACTTTCGTTGTCATAAAGAGCAAGATCCTCTAGGAGAGCCCATGATTGTTCCGCACTTAGATCACGTAGCTTGCCACCGGCCGATTGGTCAATGGTTTGCCTCGTGGAGAGATTGATATGGTCATAGAAGATTTGGACTTGGAGCCAAAGTTCTATGCCATGGTGAGGGACTTTTTGGAGTAAGTCCTTGAATCGAGTCCATGCCTCGTAGAGAGTTTCGCCTTGACGTTGTTGGAACATCAAGATATCATTCCTTAGCTTGGTAGTTCTTCCCGGTGGGAAAAACTGAGCAAGGAAACGAGTGGTGAGATCATCCCAAGAGGTGATGGATCCTGCGGGTTGACGTTCTAGCCACTGACTAGCTTGGTCCCGCAGAGAGAATTGGAAGAGACGCAATCGGGTCGTCTCTCGAGTGGCAACATCAAGGTCTATAGAATCAACGATTTTAAGAAAGTCCTTGAGATGTTGATTAGGATCTTCAGAACGAAGTCCATGGAATGCGCATCCGCTTTGCACCAACCGGATGGTGTCGGATCGCAAGGGTGTGATATTGGCTCCTTGAGTGAGCTCAATGGTGTTTCGATAGCCGTGGTGGCTAGGACGGGAATACTCTCCTAAAGTACGGGCTCTAGGAGGTGGTGGTGGTTGTTGTGGTGGTGGGTTGTGTGGGTTAAGGATATTACCATCTTCCATGATGTCGGACGGTAATGGTTACGAACAAAGACACGAAGAAAATAGATAGACTAAAGAAAACCTAGAAAAATAAAATAAAAATCTCACTAGAAAGGAATCTAGTGAGTAGACCTAATAGAAATAAAAATTCAACCTAAACAATAACTATTCCCCGGCAGCGGCGCCAAAAACTTGATGCGTGGGTTTTGCAACCTTACAACAGGTTTTACCTCTCGAGGGATCTCAAGAGGCTTACAACCCCACCAGGCAGTGTACCTGACCGATGTAGTATAGTGTAGTGGTAAGTACGGGGGATTGATCGTTCTCCACAGGGAATAGTGTTCGTTAGGTGTGAAAGGCTACTCTAATTAGGTCTAAGGGTTGAGGAAGATTCTTTTTTTATGTTTTTATATTTTATGAAAGCAAGTAAAATCTCGGGTTTTGAAGGAGTGGGCGGAATTAGTTGCTAGTCAACTAACCCAAATTACTACAAATGCAAATAAAATAAAATAACAAAAATGAAAAGTGGTGAGAAACTTATGTGTGGAGAAATGTGTTTACTTAGATTTCCTTACTCCCTAACTATCTTTTACCGGTTAATTAGTGTGTATTAGTCGCGTGGATGACGGGTGTATTCCTTAATACCATTCGTGGGGTGGCGTACTTACTTCCCCAAACTCTACAAGCTCCTACTTCACTCCTATGTCGAGCCGGCTAGGAAGCTCCTAACATGGGATCACTAGAATTCGCTTGTGCATTAAATACAACCATAAAAACCTTTAGTACGCGTTTGGTTCATGTTTCTTAAGACGTTCAAGCAAGTTACCGAATAGGAAGTTAGCCAGTTTTCTTAAGCCTAACATAGATAAACAATCATCCAATACAACTAACAACACACTAACAACCAATAATCAATAGCTAGGTTTCATTAGATCTAAGCAAACACAAGATAAAATTAGCCTAACATGTTAAACAAAAGACAAGCATAAGATAGAATCAAACAACACATAGACATATTGAATGATTAATTGATAACTTATCTTTCAATGAAACATGGAAGATCTCAAGGCAAGAAGCCCTGAAAAAGTAGCTAAAATCGTCTTAGGGTTTTATCCCAAAATTCCACACACTAAGCTCTCCTTAATGACAAAAAATTAGAAAACTATATATAGACTTTGACATCTGACGGCGTCACCTTATGCATTGTGACGCCGTCACCTCGCCGCTTTTAGGGTTCCCGGGTGACCTTCTTGACGCCGTCCCTCTTTAGCTCTTCAAAAATCCATTCTGGCTTATCAAGGCTTGACGCCGTCGGACCTATAACGTGACGCCGTCCCCTTATGATTTAAGCCGTGACGCCCTTGATTTAGTTAAAGCGTGACGCCGTCAGAATTCTCATGCAAACTCACTGGCCCGTCATGAGTAAATTTCACATCCAACTTTTCTTGCCAAAGCATGACGCCGTCTGGAGTTAATGTTGACGCCGTCAAAGGTGACTTTCAGCACAATATTGAGACTTTGCCGTTTTCTTCACTTTTATGCTCCAAAAACGTCCAAAATGCCTCCTTTTCCAGATTTCTCCTCAAAAGTACCTAAAATGACAAAAGGAACGATTTAGGGCAATATTTGATCAAATAAATACGATTTCGGGCTTAAATGACCCCTTAAAAGCGGTACACTTTTCGCCTCATCAACAATAAAAGTGAGAAACCTAAAACAAAACATTGTACAACATTATTGAGTTTATAAGCTTTATGTAAATAACTACATGATGTCCCACATAGATGAAATAGTAAACTTGAAGCTACTTTATAAAACGTAATGTGCATGTGATGTATGTGTTAGGCTTAGTATGAAGCTCTATTATATCTTGGGCGGGTATTTGTAATTATACATTTAGCCGCTCAAGTTATAATGGAAATTTATATGAATGCTTATCCTTTTTTTTTAAATAACAATACTGTAAAAATATATATTGATGCGTGATTTTGCGACCTTACAACAGGTTTTACCTCTCGAGGGATCTCGAGAAGCTTGCAATCCCCACCAGGCAGTGTACCTGACCGATGTAGTATAGTGAAGTGGCAAGTACCGGGGGATTGATCGTTCTCTAGGGGAATAGTGTCGTTAGGATTGAAAAACTATTCTAATAGGTCTAAGGGTGAGGGAAGATTCTTTTTGTATTTTTATATTTTTTTATAAAAGCAAGTAAAATCTCGGGTTTTGGAAGGAGAGGCGGAATTAGTTGCTAATCAACTAACCCAAAAACTACTACTTAAACTAATGTGAAGGAAAGTAAACTAGGGTTCTACAAGGGAAGCGAAGCATATCTACCTATGATGTATTACTCCTTGCTAGCTATCCAATTCTACCTATTGAATTGTCACACCTTGTTTTAATTGACGGGTTGTATTCCTTAATACCATTCGTGGGGTGGCGTACGTACTTTCCCAACTCTATAAGCTCCTACTTCACTCCTATGTCGAGCCGGCTAAGAAGCTCCTAACATGGGATCACTAGAATTCGCTCATGCATTAAATACAACCAAATAAACCTAGTACGCATTGGTTCATGCTTCTTAAGACGTTCAAGCAAGTTACCGTATAGGAGGTTAGCCAGTTTTCTTAAGCCTAACATCGATATCACCCAATCAAACAAGAGACAATAGGAAACAAGAATTATAAGCTAAACCAATTAGATCTATTGAAGTGTCACACCTTTATTGATGACGATAGACACATACATCAACAAGGAATCAATAAGATCTAATTAATTATATACAAGTTTCACACAATCATAAGTAGACACAAGGTGAATTAGCAAAGCATGATCAATGAAGGGCAAACAACCACAATAATGAAAGACATAATTAAGTTAGAATCAACAAACCAATATTTGATGTTTATGAAGTGATTGAAACCCTCTAAGTTGCTGGAAAAACACCTACCTAAACCCTAGAATCAGACTTAGGGTTTAGGGCTTACAAAAAATGAAGTTGTGATGTTGTATTTATAGCTGATTCTCTGTCCGCATCGATCTGACGGCGTCAGCCTTCACAAGTGACGGCGTCAGCTCCCTTTTTTCACCAAATTGTATATTTTTTCGTCCCGATTCCGTGGCCTCTTGAATCACCTAAATCCGAGTTCTTATGAAGATTTTATGGCCAAAACAGTGACAGCTACTCCGCGCGCGAGTTGTGATTGTCTTGATAAACTTGTTGCGGTTTCACTAAGGTTCCTTCTCGTGTAAGAATACTTTGACGCCGTCACTCTAAATCATCTGACGTCATCAGGTCTATGATCCTGACGCCGTCACCTTCAAAAATCCTCTGGCCCGTCTCTCTTTAACTTAACACTTGACGGCCTACATCCATTAACACGTGACGCCGTCAGACTTCCTATGTAAAAATTTCTGGCGCGTCACGTGTATAATTCCACCACTTTCATCTTCAAGTGACGGCGTCAGCATCCAAAGCCTGACGCCGTCAGGTGTAAAATCCTGACTTTCCTTGGTCTTTTTGTTTTCTTCATTCTTGAGCATAAAAACGTCCAAAAAGCTCCAAAATGCTTCATATTCCAGAAATCACGTCCCAAGTACCTAAAATGAGAAAAGAAACGATTTAGGGCAATATTTGATCATATAATCGCGGATTAGGGCTTAAATGACCCCCTAAAAGCGGTACACTTTTCGCTTCATCATATATATATATATATATATATATATATATATATATATATATAGGGTCCGGTTCTAGGGAAAAGTGTAATTAGATAGAAAAGTGAGAAAAAAAGTTATAGGGTAGGATTTGAAACATCTCAAACTTCAGGGTAAGTTTCGAAACCCACCCCCCCCCTACCCCCCCCCCCCCGGAAATTTTTTTTTTCCCGCAAAATTTTTTTTTCGAGCCAAAAAATTTTCCGCCAAAATTTTATAACTATGATGCACCTTTTTATTTTAGTGCATCACAGTTATAAATTTTAGTTATAACTATGATGCACCAAAATTTATAATTGTGATGCACCAAAATTAAAAGGTGCATCTGGAAAAAAAAATTTTGGACCCCAAAAAACACATTTTTATTTTGGTGCATCACAGTTATAAAATTTGGTGCATCATAGTTATAATTAAATTTTATAACTGTGATGCACCAAAATAAAAAGGTGCATCACAGTTATAAAATTTTGGCGGGAAAATTTTTGGCCTGGAAAAAAAATATATTTTTGCCCCAAAAAAAAATTTTTTTTGGAGGGAATTTTTTTTTTTTTTTTTTTTTTCCTGGGGGTGGGTGGGGGGGGGTGGGGGGTAAGGGTGCGAATGTACAAAACCTCCCTTAAAGAATGGAGGAAAATACAATAAGGTCCCTGTAGTTTGGTGTGAAAAAAGAGAGGGGAAGGAGATGGTGATTTGCACTATTTTCTCACTTTTCTACCAAAGTAGATTTTTTTCAAGAACCAATATATATATATATATATATTATATATATATATATATATATATATATATATATATATATATATATATATATAAAAGAGGTTGAAACAAGCCAATTGGAACTTCAATAGAAAATACCTAATAGGGTGCAAGTTGCCTTATGTAGCCGATAATCATTTACAAACTACTAACACGCTATAAATATTCAAACTAAAAAATCTTTAATTGTTGGGCTATAAGAGATTTCATGTTATTAATATTGGGCTACTAACAAATCCAATATGTTAATTGTTAAGATAAGTTAACATGAGTGGGCCTTAGGGTGGTAAGATTCAGTTTTTTCTTCAATCTGAATATTAAGAATGTTCACAATAGTCGAGATCACCACATAGACACTCATTATCACCTTCCTCTTTAGATACTCCTCTAACCAAGTTAAGGAAGTTGTACACATCTATTCCATCTTTTTGATTCATTCATTTAACATCTCGTGTACAACCATATCATCTCGGCCAAGTTGATTTGCCACCAGTCCGATCAAAATCCATTTCATCAATATTCATATCTAAACTGTCTTCAAATACAGGTTTAGAACCGGATTTTAGCTCAGGAGATCCCGCTTCCATGTAATTAGACACTTATTAAGCAGCATCTTCAAAATAATAGTTTGTCGAAGAACTACAAATACACTAATACTGACAATGTAAAACACAACAAAACAAAATATAAACAACATAGGCAATTGCTAATCGCTAAATAATCAAAGATTCATTTTTTATGTGTCTCGGTAATTAACAATTATAATAAAGAGCGTGAAAATTACAAAAGAAAAAATTACAAAGCATGGCCGCCCATCGGGCGGGCTTCGACAACTAGTATATATATATATATATATATATATATATATTATATATATATATATATATATATATATATATATATATATATATGTACGGGTTAAATAGGTCAGGTTCGGGTTATGTGTAAACAGGTTAAGGTTGACGTGGCTGACTCGATATATTTAAATGGGTCGGGTTTGGGTTGGGATCTTTTGACCTGCTAACCCGAACCCGACCCGAATTACCATCCCTACTTGTAGTTATATGTAGAGGTGCACAAATTAGCCGGTTTTTTAACCGAACCCCAAAAAAACCCAAAACAGGTTTTTGGAAAACTAGTTTTAGTATAACCGTACTGGCGGTTTGAAAACCGGTTTGCATGTTAGACATCAACCGGTTTAAACCGAACCAGTTTGGTCTCAAACCGGTTCAAGGTCATGGAACCGCTTTACCATCCCTACTTGTAGTTATATGTAGAGGTGCACAAATTAACTGGGTTTTTAACCAAACCCGAAAAAAAACCCAAAACTGGTTTTAGTATAACCGTACCGGCGGTTTGAAAACCGGTTTGCATGTTAGACATCAACCGGTTTAAACCGAACCAGTTTGGTCTCAAACCGGTTCAAGGTCATGGAACCGCTTTTTCATGTCCAAAATTGGTTTCAAACCGAACCATTGAGTCAAAACCGGTTTTTGACTGTTTGACTCTACTCGAAACCGGTTCGATTTAGGGTTATAACCGAAATGCGGCCCTCTAGTTATATGTATCATGGTTATATTCAAATTATTTAATATTTAACTTTTTGAGTTTTAATTATTATATGTATTCATTTCCAAAAATACATGATTTGATTCCCAAAAAATAAGTAGTCATTTTAAATAGTTTGACTTTAACGACAGTACATACATCTCAAAAAAGTGACAAATAAAATATATTTTTAGACAATTAGCCCTAAATTAATTTGTTTATTGGATGCATATAATTTTAACTCATAATCATTTGATTTTGATTGAAGAATTCTTACAACGCAAAAACCTTTTGGCGTCACTTTGATTTTTTACTAGAGCTAGCTAAAAATACAATAATTGTTTTGTTGCTTATTTGAAAATGAAAATAATAAATAAAAGTTTGGTTTGATGGGTAACTTTATTTCGGGATTATTTGTTTTGTATTCAAATGTGATCGCTTCTCACAAACTCAATGACATGAAATTTCCAGTTGTTCATTGTGCATTCAGTGAATTTGGATTAAACTCATGGCTTTTTCATAAAATCGCTTTTCTCCGACCTCGAAAGAATGTTTGTATTTTAATTCATAGTTGTTAAGATCCCGATCCTGATCTTAGAATCTTACGATTTTACGATTCTACGAAGCAAAAACGATCCGGATCCTACGTAGGATCTTAACAAGCTTAAGATCTTATAGGATCCCGATCTTAACCATAGGATCTTAAGATCTACTCTGATCCGATCTTACTTTTCTCGATCCACAAACTAAAAAACTACAAATTTATGGTTTATGTTTTTATATAATTTAAAAAACAACATGTGATTCTTCTTAAACATTTCATATTCATAATTTATGACAACATTTTCATGAAACTTTCATATAATTTCGTGTTTATGATATATATAATTTGTAGATTTGAATAATATTACAAAAATCATTAAAAAATGACATTATAGTAGGATCTTAGGATCCCGATCCGATCTTACGATCACGATCTTGCAAAGACGAAAACGATCCTAGGTAGGATCCCGATCTTGAAAACCTTGTTTTAATTTCCCTTCATTTTGTAGAGCTTTGTGGAGAAACCATATTTGTTCACAAGCAAACTCTCCGTGTTTTTGTTTGAGAATTGGGATAAAGTTAAAATAGGAGGTATAAATTCCAAAGGTCACGTGCAAGTCACATATCTTCATTAAATCAACATCATACTTCAAAACCCAGATCAAAAACTCCTCCGCACAGTCACGTTTTATGTGAGAATTAAACTACATATTTATTTGATAGAACCCAGATCTAAAACCCATACTTTGTTCGAAATTATTAGTTCAAATCAGTCTATATTTTTCTTGTTTGGTTCTTCAAAGTGCCGTGTGGGGCTACAGTGAGTTTGGGACATATTTGTAAGTTTCAAATATACAACAATCAAATTTGGTAGTGTAAACTTGAATTCAACGTAGTAACAGTTAGTAGTTAATTTTGTCGTTCCCTTTTCAATTAAACGTGTAAAATGACCATTTTACCCTTCAAAATTTTGAAAAAAAATATATGAGTAAAATAGTCACAAAATACACCCAATAATCGAAATTTTAAAGTTTAGTACACACAATAAGAAAAAATAAAGTTCAGTACACACAATAACAAAAAGTGTCAAGTATTATACACTAGCTTATAGACCCGTAGATTCACGGGAATTTTTAAAAAACTTATTCATTAAGGAGTTAGGTGCACGAATAAAATAACAAACAACAACGATTGCGAACAGGTTTCATTATTTCACGAAGAGAATTATAAGTTTAATAGTTCGACGAACCGATAAACAATTCGGTTTATAAGTATTAAAACAATGAACGTGCACGCATCGTCTTGTTCAAGATGTAGATGGTCTTGAATACGCAAGGTATGCAATCAACGTCAAACATTTGAGTAGCCAATGATCATTGCGTAAACACCTAAGAGTTTAAGAAAAAACAAAAGTAAGCAATAAAGGAAGTTTTTTTTTTTTATTTTTTTCTTTATTTATTTATTTATTTTGAAAGGCAATAAAGGAAGTTGGCGATAAGATTATTTGTAAATTTAAGAAATGGTACAAAACACACCTTATATAAACATTTGTAGGATTGATTCCAGACAAAAGCTTACCAATGATTTAATCAATCGTGCACTTCTGTTTAAAGAGGATTTAACGAAGTGCCCTTCCAAGGTGCGTATTTCTTAATTTACTGGTAATTGGAAGAATTCAAATAAGCTAATTCCTGTACTATATAAACAGAAAATCTCAAACATGTAAGCACACCAATACATTCTTTAGTCATCTCTTAAAATATACGCACTTATCTGAAAATAGTATACCGTATTGCAAATTATCTTCGATGATGCTATTACTGGCAGTGGGTATCAATGGTGGTGGCATTTCAATCTACTGGGGTCAAAACGGGGTGAGGGAACCTTGGCTGAGACATGCTTAACGGAAACTACGATTATGTCAACCTTGCATTTCTTGCAACATTTGGAAACAATCAGACTCCAATGATTAATCTTTCAGGTCACTGTGATCCATACAACAATGGCTGCACCAATTTAACCACCGAAAGTAAATCATGCCAAGCTAAAGGGATAAAAGTAATGCTTACCATTGGAGGAGATTCGGGAAGCTACTATCTCACATTTACTGCAGAGGCCAAACAAATAGCCACTTATCTCTAGAATAACTTCTTAGGTGGGTCATCATCTACCCATCCACTTGGTGACACTTAGAGGGTCCAAGTCCGTCTCAATCTTTTCCATAACCATATTCTTCTTAACGGCGCTCAGCAAATATAATACACGTCCTGATGTGTTAATACAAAAAATTTCTCCGATAGTAATATCAAAACCGATAAAAAAGAAATGTAAGTATTAGTATATGTCAATCAAATATAAGTTATCAAGATATGCAATAAAGGGTCATGAGTATGCATCATCATTAAGTATAGATAACTCCTAATATAAGATTATAGTTTTATAAATATAACTCCTCAGTCCTCATATAAGAATAATTTATAACTAATATATTTTAAATTGTCTACACATTGAGGAAAACGAAATGAACACAATAAATTAGTACGGATCAACATATTATAGGCTGTCAACAATCACTCTGCCTACTAATAGAACTAAATTATTTTTCAAAGTAACTACATTGACTACCACTTATACGTAATGGAGTTCCAGTTAGTATCTTTTTTTTCATGACAACATATTCTGGCAATAATCGAAATTTTAAAGTTTAGTACACATAATAAGAAAAAATAAAGTTCAGTACACACAATAACAAAAAGTGTCAAGTATTATACATTTTCAAGCAATTAACCCTTTTAATTATTATGTAACCATATATGAAAAATATATATATATATATTTTAAATAAACCAAGGTTATTGTAAATAATGTCATCAGTTGTATTTCCTTACCGTTATTAACCAAACAAAAGAATTTGACTTCTACTAATTCTTTGTCGTTACCAAACAGAATAATTTTTTAGATTTCTCAACCAATTTCAATTCTCTGAATTTCTATTCTCTACTTCATTTCATTTCACTGAATTTCTCTCTACCAAACGTGCCCTTAAATAGAGTAAATTGCAAAAATTATCTCTAAGGTTTGGCCAAATTGCAGGTTTCATCAATAATCTTTTGAAAGTGCAAATATCGTCCATATAAGAAACTTTAGGTTGCATTTTTTGTCCATGGGTTGCAGTTTTTAACAAAAGCATTTTAATCATTTGACTTTGGACAATGACGAAAACTACAATCCAAAGTTCCTCATAGGGACTGTGCATGTACTCTGGACAATGACGAGAAGCTCGACCGAATTGATTAAAAAATCAATTAAAGACATTGTATTTCAGCAAAAGAAAATTTTGTAATTTAGTTATTTTTGTTTGTTTTCAAAAAGCACACATTCACTTGCCCGGG
>CP139502.1:317678962-317823962 GCA_021014915.2 Artemisia tridentata subsp. tridentata
TATATACAACAGAAACAGTCATTACCTGTAAATCAACCTTTGGAATCGATGAGGTGATATTATGCTGGATAGCCACAACAAAATTGTTCTTTGAACGTTCTGCAAACAAAATGATTTATTTATGAACTATAGTGTACATTGTACAGAAAATGGCAAAGATAACATGGTAAGGTAAGCACAACTCACTGCTGTGCCTAGGTAAAGCAAGATCGCCATCATCATCCAAACTAACTTCCGGATTGGGTTTTGAATCATCGAGGACTTGATATTCATATTTGCTTCCATTGTACTCAACGTCTACATTCCATTAACATTAAAGTTTATCACATAGATCCGACTCTGTCCACTTCACTCATATTTTACTAAGTAATTTAACTATAATTAGTGTTTGGCACTGCGTTTTGAAAATGTATATGTGAAATTGTAATAATCCTAATAAGATACTTAACTGTATCCAACACGGGTCTGAAGTAAATGATGTTTGGTTGTGCTATGTCTAGCAAATATCAATTATATACCAATTATTATATGATTTGGGCGTAAAATAACCCGATAAACAAAATTCAGTTTAAACTAGTATATGCAAACATTTATCTATGACTTGAAAACCCGCAATATTCAGAAAGTTGTTAGCATAGCCTGTATTCTTCAGAAGCAGTGGGGAGTGTTTGGATAAAATAACGGCTTATTTGCTTATTTTCGCGTAACATAAGCACTTTCCAATAAGCACAGATTGAAACCTGTAATTTTTTAACTAGGGTTGTAAATGAGCCAATCTTCGGGGTCAACTCAGTAAAAGCTCGAAACAATCCAAACTTAATTGAGCCTTGTTTGGGGCTCATTTAACAAACGAGCTCAAGCCCGAGCTTCATACCCAAAGCTTGATTAAGAAATATATACTTTTATAGATATATATAACCACCACTAAATATTGTTCAAAAACCACCACTAAATGACCTAGTTGTAAGACACCTAACCTCCTCACAAGAGGTATAGCCCGTATAGGGTTCAAACCCACATTTGGGAGTGGCGAGGTAAAGGGTTCGAAACGGTCATGGGTATACCCAGTTATACTCAACAGGGAAAAACTCATCCGTTTTCTATGTAACTATACTTTGTATAAGGGCTAATGTATTTAAAATGTATCTTACTTGTCACGTCTGTGTAACAAAATTTTTTTTTTTTTGCAAATTCATGTACTAAACTTCCTAAATTCGTCACTATTGTGTATTTTCTGACCATTTTACCCCTCAACCCGATAAAAGAAGTCTTAATATCGGCCCTTTTGTTCGAAATTTCTTCGTTAGTACCGAACCAAAGAAGTCTTAATAAATTGAATGGTAAAATGGTCTAGAGTGACAGAATTTTGAAAGTTTAGTACATGAATTTGAAAAAAAAAAATAATAATTTGTTACACAAACTTGGAATTTGTAACAAGTAAAATACATTTTAAATACATTAGCCTTTTGTATAATTAATTATAGGGATAATAACAAAAAAAAATGTATCCAACTTGTCAATTTTTGTTGTTCTATGTAGCCTTCTTTTTCTTTTTTCTTTTTTTCTCTCTATGTAGATTCTTTAAAGAAACAAGCTTAAATTAAATAAACGAGCGCGAGGCTAATGTAGTTAAAATGCAATATAAGTGAAGGAGATAGAATTATTACCATGTGGAAGTGAAAAGGTGAAGTGAGAAATGAATGGTCCTGTGAATTTAGGTGGACAACCTATGTGAATCTCACTCATTACTTGTTCTTCTTCATTTTCTTCACTTGTTCTCTCCGGTGCCGGTGATGATGGTTGGCTGTTCATTTTAGGGACTGTTTGGTTCAATATTTTAGTTCTACTTTTAATTTTTTGATTAAAAACAAAAACAAGGGACCTCACTCGCCTTTTTGACTTAGCATTTTTATTTTTATTTTTTACATTTTTTTAAATAAATTAATTTTTCATTCATTAAATTAAAATACAAATAATATTTAAAAAAAATTAACTTATTAAACTTTAATTTGTCCTACAGCCCACTATTTCAACAGCCCACTTAATTTTAACAAAAAAAAAAAAACACCATAAATCCTTCACAAACCAAACACAAATACAACACAAATATAATCCAAACCCAAAAAAAAGGGAAAAAAATCGTCGCGACGTGCGTTAGTGTGTTAACGTGGGAGCTAACGGCGTTGATTTGGAGGGTTGTCCGGTGTTGTAACACCAATAACGCAGGTGTCACGTCGGACCAACGCCGGCTCCTGCATTACCACACCTAGTGCTCCAAGGTAAACCATATAGTAGAGAGACGGCTTCTAAGAAGACCCCGGGCAAGTGAATGTGTGCTTTTTGAAAACAAACAAAAATAACTAAATTACAAAATTTTCTTTTGCTGAAATACAATGTCTTTAATTGATTTTTTAATCAATTCGGTCGAGCTTCTCGTCATTGTCCAGAGTACATGCACAGTCCCTATGAGGAACTTTGGATTGTAGTTTTCGTCATTGTCCAAAGTCAAATGATTAAAATGCTTTTGTTAAAAACTGCAACCCATGGACAAAAAATGCAACCTAAAGTTTCTTATATGGACGATATTTGCACTTTCAAAAGATTATTGATGAAACCTGCAATTTGGCCAAACCTTAGAGATAATTTTTGCAATTTACTCTATTTAAGGGCACGTTTGGTAGAGAGAAATTCAGTGAAATGAAATGAAGTAGAGAATAGAAATTCAGAGAATTGAAATTGGTTGAGAAATCTAGAAAATTATTCTGTTTGGTAACGACAAAGAATTAACCTCGAAGAATTAGTAGAAGTCAAATTCTTTTGTTTGGTTAATAACGGTAAGGAAATACAACTGATGACATTATTTACAATAACCTTGGTTTATTTAAAATATATATATATATATATATATATATATATATATATATATATATATATATATATATATATATATATTTCATATATGGTTGATAAAAGATCATTTAAGGACAAAACATTGCTTACATACCAAGGGATCAATCCCCACCCTCCATCCTTATTTGATCTAATGGTCAAGATTAAACACAACATTTACACTGCAAGGGTATTCTGGTCACATATATAAACTAAAAATCAGATTAAACTCTCATAAAACACACACAAACACACTTTAGTGCGTGTTCTTTCTCCATGTTTCTCTCCATTCAACCGTCTTCAATAACTACTTTCTAAAATACAATTTCCATCTTTAACTCATCAATTGATTATCAAAATCTTCTCTTTTCATTATCACTGTTATCTTCATGTTAACAAACAACCACGATTTGGATCAAATTTTGGAGATTCGATTTCTGACTGTAGTTTTATCTCCTTCATCACACATCATCACGCAATCCTATTTTTTTCTTCAATTCATTAATCGATCATCTACTTTATGATTATGTTAACATCACGTTGATCTTCATCACGTATTTTCTTCAGATCCGGTTTTTGATCCGTTAATTTAGGTGATTGATCTCAATGAGCTTATTAGTTATCATCAATTGAAGTTATTGTGCTGAATTATAAGCTAATTGATTCGTATTATTTGTCAAATAATCAGGTGTTATGGATTCGATTGAAATAAGTGAGCAAAATTCCTGTTTCGTATGATGTTGCTCTTACAGCTAAGCACACTGAAGAGATCGTTGCTTATGAACACAGTGATGAAACGCAAGATGTTAGTAGTAAGCTTTAGAATTCTAAGCTAATTTTTTTAACGATAGATCATGTTATAGTCTGAATAAGCTATATAATTAAGCAGTTTTAAGTTTTGATTAAGTTATCATTTAGCATTTGATTGAATTAAGGTGTTAATATAAGCTGAATTAAGTTAGATGTAACTTATCATTGGTAAGAAGAAGTATTAAGTTGATTTGAAAATTATCACATGTGATATTTAACTTTGATTAATTTGTTTTAATTGAGCTTATTTGTTAAATATATCACATGTGATATTGCATTTTTTTTCAAACAATGTATTTATTTTTGTTCATTTTATTTTTCAGACTTGAATGCATTGCGAGTTGCTTATTTTTATATAGTTGTTGCTTTTTATCTAGCACTAGTATCATTGTATTTACTGTAACAATCCTAGTCTTCATATTCAACAATCATAGTGAGTTGCTTATTTTTATATAGTTTGTTGCTTTTTAGGTGTATGTTGATGTTAAGTGATTTAAGAAGCGTAAAAAGTGTCGAAACGTGTAGGGAGCTAGAGCTAGGCTATGAAGTTAGGTAAATATAAAGTCAGTATGTTACAGCTTAGGAATAAGAAAATTGAAGTTGGTAACTGAAAGTGTTGAAACGTTTACGGATTTAGGGAAATAGAACTAGGTTATGAAGGTGGGTGGTTATATGGATAAATATTGATGTTAAGTTTTCTACAAAGTGCGGCAACTCGTAAGTTTTGCTGAAGTTTTGGGAGGGGGTGTTTGGATTAGTTAATGTTTAGTTGGTTAATTTGCGTAAGTAGAGAAATGGCATTGTGACAGATGATAATGCCAAATGATATGACTGTATTAATATGTGAGATAGTGAATCAAGGTGTTAGTAGTTATTATCAGTTAAGAATAAACAGAAGGTTTTGTTATATGTTAGAGGAATATGTTTCTGTAATGTAATATACATGTTATGGTGATGTTGATAATGCATAATTTGGTTGTAGTCGAATTTCGTCGTATCTGTTATGAATATTCGTTAAGTCTTCTCTAGAATGTAATTTTCGGTCTGTAAGAGATTAGGCAGTTACGTGATTTCGTTTAAAGCATCGCTTAGATTAGGCAAGTATGTGTGTCAGTGTTGCTAGAATAGTTTATGTCTGCTACTATGGAGCAAACCAGACAGAACTTTTAACAAAATGCATACATACATATATGTACAAATATATATCAGTTTCGCCATAGGATGCATTCATATGTGTGTAGATTCATACTAGGCACATGCTTCTAGGCCGCATCAGCCAAGGCACGCCTTGGACGCTTTTTGGCACCTCTATATATATTGGGCCTTAGAACATAAGTTTAAACTTATGATATATATTTTGCTTCTTTAGATGGGCTTATTACCATTGTAAGTAAGTTAAATTGAGAGCCAATTTAGACTAATTAGCTAAATAAACATATATGACTTTAAACCTGGATATAAATTGATTACTTTTGGCATGAATTCGGCTGACTATGCGAAGGCTTGGTTCTTGTTGTTGTTAATGACATATCTGTGTATCAAAATGTAGTAAAATATATTGAAAATGTGTACATAAAACGTATGCGCCTCGCCTAAGTGAGGCGTGCGTTTTCGCCCTATCGCCTTGCGCTTCGGCTTTTTGGCCCTTGGCGCAGAGGAGTGCCTCACGCTTTTAAAAACCCAAGTACCGGCACTGGTCCATACTATAAGAAAAAAATATCTGGTGTACCCTCTTGCTGTCTTTGCACTATCACTGCAAAAGACGGGGTTTACTTCATTTCTGTTCTTTTATATTTAGTTTCTAGTTTTATCATTTGGAATTCTTCATTTATACTCTCTTAGAAACTTTACTGATATTGTTACCCAATATTGCACAATAAGATCTCTTAATATTAATGGTCAACAAGTGAGAGATGTTTCAATACTGTAATGTGTGCACCTCTTGTTGGAGCTTTATAAAATGTGCACCCCCCTAACTTACTGGATACATGGATTTTGGAGGGAAGAGAAGCACCTTTTCTTAGTTGATGTGCATTGTTTTTTTGGTTCGTAGCCTAGCAGATAGTTATGACTGGACTTTAGCTATTTTTATATGAATTCGGAAATGAGTAAACTGTGAATTGTTAATTCATTGCATAGGGGGACGGTTTCAGTGCCAGACTCTTAAGTAAGTTGTAATGACTGTTTTGGCCGCTGCCATTATTGGTAGAAGTGTTGGTAGGGTTAGCATAACAGACTCTGACTGTGGGTGTTATGTTTGATGAGTTAATAAAAGCTTTGATTAGCATGTCAGTTGTCAAGATAATATATGGATGCAAGTGCACTCCATAATTTATAGCAATTTGAGGTTTTCCATGCTAAAGCAATTTGTAAATTCCTGGTTTGAACTAGCTTCTGGTATCATAGGCTAACATATATTATGAACTTATGCTGACAAATTAGTTTTTTTTCTTGTATAGCATGTCACTGAGAATGAGAAAATGCGTTCACAGCTGGAATCTGCACAAGCACTCGTCTAGAAATTGCTTTCTGAAAATGAAAATCTTGTTGACAAGGTAATTACGTGAGCAGTTACACCCTACAGTAATCTTAAGCATTTAATTTCATTAAGGGTTGTCAATTAGAGGTGTCAATATGGGCAGGTCAGACAACAAGTCAAAATGGGCTAATGTTGAATGCTGTCATTTTTTGTAAGGTCTAAACAGGTCTGGTTTGGTTGACCCACAAGCACTTCTTTGTCAATTTTGAAAAATGATAATAATAAATCTTCGAGTGGAAGTGATTTAGGAGGTTGCAAGTATTAAAAAATCATTTGGCTTTCAACCAGTATGACGTTTCTTTCAACCCATGTGATTTGACCCAATAGAGATAAAAACACATTCGAAATCGACAGATTCATTAGTAAATGGATATTGTCAATATAAATCTAGAAACACTCTGGCCTGTAAGACATGTTGATCATATTGGTATTTATTTTCTAATTTAATTCAATAATTTGCTATTAATGTAATTGCAGGTGAATCTCTTAAATGCTGAGCTTGACCAAAAGAGTGCTACAACCCGATCATCTATACTTGTTAAACCAGATGATCCAATGATAAAAAATTCCATAGCTGCTGACATTAATAAAAATTCAGCTTCTGAGACCGATCCAATGCAATCGTTAGCAGAAAAATCAGACACAATCAGCGATTTGGGTCTGTTATCCGAAGCCAGAGATGGTTTATATGTTTATACAAGAAATATTGAATTTTATGTTTTAGTTATAATATCTTTGTTATGTAAGGTTTTTATCAAAATATTAAGAATTTGATAAGCTATTTTCATGTTGCTTATTGTGTAGACTTTTAAGTTTATTTTTTTTGCTAAATACTTGTTGTTACCTACTTACATTATGAGGTATCACCAGTGATACACAATAACTTATTAGGTATCACCTGTGATAGTTGTAACACCCCCAAAATCACATTATTCGCGGAAGCATACAATTTGGGGTGCTACGAGGTTGATAAACATCACACAAGATATAGTGAACGGATTAAAAATCCGTTTTAAAATATATTACATAAGTCAAGTCATGTAGCGATACATAAAAACCATTTCAGATGAAAATGAAGCCCATTTAAACAAAAGGTCCAGTTGTCAGAGTAAACGCATTAAAAACATTTCCATCATTTATTGTGACCGACGCCATGCACTGCTTCCGGCTAAACTCACCTCAGTTTCCTGAGAAAAACATGCTAAAAGTCAGCTAACGCTGGTGAGTTCATAGGTTTAAGTAAATAGCACATATGGACCAATAGCAATATCATAAATACAATTCAGCAGTCACAGTAGGAGTAGGCTCATCCTGAACCTGCTCTGGATCCTCCACTGGATCCTCATCCTCATCAGAATAAGTCTCCACTGATCTCCTACGTCTCTGACTAGGTGGGGAATCATCTGGAGATAGTATAGGTGACTGAGGTGGTGAATCAGCAGGAGTATCCTCAAAATCCGATATAACCCTCTTCCTAGGTGGTAAAACTGGGAAATCTGAGAGTCGCTGATAAGGTCCAGAATATACCGACATGCGAGCAGTGCGTCGGCGGACAAGTGGGGCATCAGGATCATGCTGAGTAACGGTGTACAACTGAGCTGGTGATGAACGGTGTGCTGTGGTAGATCTGTGTAAATACGGCGAGGTGGATACTGAAGTGATGTGTGCAGGCTGAACTGGAATAGATGGCTGAGCAGCAGCACGAATAACTTCCATCAGTGGGTCATCCATGAACGGAACTGGCTGCTGTGTCTGAGAAGTGAATCCAGTAGCATCTACCTCAGAGTGTGTGCCGAATGGGAGAGACATGGTCTGTGACAAATATAGTGCGACACGTATAAGTATATAGAAATTACTTATATCATATATGCTTAGTATATTATACTCAAATAGCATGCCAAAAACACTTAATCAAATAAAGCAAACAATGCTCAAATCAAATAAGCAACTAATGCTCAAATCATAGCAAGCTAAACTGGCAGGCATCCGGCGGTCATGATGGAAAGTTTTTCAAAATCGGTTATAGTTTAAGGGTTTTTATAAACCACGTTCTCTATAACCTAGGCTCTGAATACCAATCTGTAACACCCCCAAAATCACATTATTCGCGGAAGCATACAATTTGGGGTGCTACGAGGTTGATAAACATCACACAAGATATAGTGAACGGATTAAAAATCCGTTTTAAAATATATTACATAAGTCAAGTCATGTAGCGATACATAAAAACCATTTCAGATGAAAATGAAGCCCATTTAAACAAAAGGTCCAGTTGTCAGAGTAAACGCATTAAAAACATTTCCATTATTTATTGTGACCAACGCCATGCACTGCTCCCGGCTAAACGCACCTCAGTTTCCTGAGAAAAACATGCTAAAAGTCAGCTAACGCTGGTGAGTTCATAGGTTTAAGTAAATAGCACATATGGACCAATAGCAATATCATAAATACAATTCAGCAGATACACACTATCCGTTATGCAAACACTAAGCCTCATCCTACCGAAACTAAGACAATGCAGCACGACTAGCGTTAGCAAATTAATAAAGGTTGCCCGCGAGTGTTAATCCCCAGACACTCGGCCAAAAACCCGACTTGGTATACGTTCGCCTTGGCTATGCCGAGCCAACCGAACGGGGACGTCACTCCCAATAGATCTATTTATAACAAACGGCTTCCCAACAGGAATTAACGGCAGATGATAGTGGGCACAAAATGGGATTCAGCAAACTTAGGTTTCTGCATACTAGTGTGATCTTAAAAGCAATTTCATTTCTGGTCCATGAAAACAATTTTGCATGTTTCTCACCCCAAGCTTATAAATCAAAAATCGTATAAAAATGTGGGGCTATAAACTCACCTTTCAAATACAGCAATTCAGCAATCAATCAAAATAATGCAACCGCGCCGATCAGCACCCTAAATTAGTACGATAAGTCTTAGCAAAACGTTCGTGTCTCAAATGTCTTTATTTTATTTGAAAAGTTTTACGTTGACCTGTGCTCGTGTATTTCTTGCTTGCTGTGTGGTAAAGTATATTTCGAAACGATTTATTTTTATAACTCTTTGGGGGTAGCTCATGGTGAAAGTGCATGGTGGGAATACGTAACGGAACATCCGTGCTAGTATTCGCAACTTATCGTGCAACCGTTATATATATATATATTTTCTCATACTTTACATATACATATACATATACATATATATATATATATATATATATATATATATATATATATATATATATATATATATATATATATATATATATATATATATATATATATATATATATATATATATTTCTCATATATTTAATTATGAAGATTAATTAAATACATTTTGAAGATTGGTTAATATAATATAGTCAGTGAAAGTCATTATGTTTAGAAACATCGTTTATTATTTTCATTATAAGAAAATAAGTTTTGTTAAGTAATTCCATAAAGTATTCTTAAGTTAAGCGTTTTCACAAAAATATTCTAAGTGTTGGATTTTTAGAAAATTTGGGCATGACCCATTCGTTTACACAACGTTTACATTTATCTCACGTGTTGCAAACTTTTCTTCAAATACTTCGCTAACTAGTTATAAGTGCAAAATACTTCTAGTGACATATATGTCAAATGTCGTGAATATATATTCGTCGTTATTTTGTTAGTTATCTTCACTTTTAAGTATTATCACTAAATTTCGACATGAAGTCAATATTTCTTCAAAAAGTCAACAAAAGTCAATCTCAATATCATTTTAGTAAAAATGTCAATTTTTTCCCCTTACGGAGACTAAGCGTCTCAAAACAAATCCAAAATAGTTATCGTTATATTTATCGTTTCGTTAAACATTTAAAACCACGGCGAGTCGGAAAATATTCCAAAAATCAAATTTATCATTTTTCTTTGTAAAATGGGCCGAAACTTCTCAAATAAGCCCATTTACCATTTTTGACCCAAAACACATTTTTAGTTATAACGTATATATCGACACGTTACTAAAAATCATTTTACTCGCTCATTGGGTCCGTTTGGTCAAAAAGTCAAAACATCAAAAATGTCCATGGGCTTCGGCCCAACAGTAAAAACGTGGGCTTTTTGGCCCAAAAAGCCATTTAGTCCAATTTGTATTTATTTGGTACTTATTAGTTATTTTTAGTTACCAAACATACTTTTTACTTATCAAATAAGCTCTAATAAATAAGCCCTTAAGTCAAAAGTCAAATTTTGACTTTGTTACTGTTCATTCGAACCAAATATTGCATCTTAACTTATTTTCACCTTTTTACTAGTTATTTTTAGTAACTTATAACTTATTAAATAAGCCAAACTAAATAAGCACTTCACTATATTTTTCCACCATTTCACCATTTGAGCCAAAATTTTATGTTTTTCAAAACCTCAATAATTTCATATTTTTCTTAGTAGCCGATCCATACATGAGCTCAAAATTTCAATATAGTGCTTAAATTAGTGTAAAAACCATAACTAATGTTTGTATCCTCAAACTAGCACCATATGTAACAAGATTTATCACACAAGCAAGAAATCTAACAACTAACTCATAAACAACCAAAAATGTCGAGCACAATATGTACAAGATCAAACCCTAGCTTTTATCATATCATCAAAACATATACATTTAACACTTTTAAACATCACTATACACCAAATGGACAAGAGATTAACAAATTTAGAAAATCTTTGTAGAGAAAATTTTTGGTAGATGATAAATGTGTGTGTGATAGTGGCATTAAAATGAGGCTAGAAAAGGAGAAGATCATGGTTATTTTGGGTAGGAGTTAAGGATAGAGTAGTGAAAATCTCAAAAGTAATATACCATTAGTAGTATGTTTAGGATTTCATTTAAGATAGAATTTGTTTTATCCCATGTGAGGGTTGGTGTGGCCTAGGTGGCCGGTTTTGGCTTATTTTAGGAGAGGGCAAATTAGTTTTGATCCCGCTTTGGTGTATAGTGTGTCGGTTTAAGTTAAAAAGTTACCGTAAAGTCCCGGTTTGACGTTTTTGGACCCGATAACGTAAAATAAAGTTTTTAACCACGTTTTTGTCAGAAATACAATAAAATGTCATTACTGACTCAAAATATATTTATTTGACTAATACCATGTGTACTGTGCTGTCGGTACGCGCGTGCGGTTGTTTTTCAGAAAAATGCGAGAAAGCTCTCAGTTAATTATAGTACTTGTCAGTAACTATCAGAAATGTGATAATTTAACTTTACTGACAAAAATAAACTTTTCTGCAGTGACTGTAAGCTACAGTATGCTGGGACAGCTCCCAAAAATGCTTAAAAATACTCAGAAACATGCAAATGCGCATAGAAATGCTTAGCTTAAAAATAATTAATACTCATATAATATTAATTAACAACGTGAAAATTACCATTTGTCACAATAGTATTACCTCTAATGTGTTTGTGTTATGTTTAAACTTGGAAATGTTTTTACTAGTTAAAGATGTGTTTGTGTTCTGTTTTGTTTAATCAACACATGATCACATGTGATATGAAAACTATTAGGGTGTTGGCAACCGTTACTAGGCCGCCAGCGGCTTGGGGGGAGGCCGCCGGCAAACACCGCCGCCAACCCCCTTGCTGCCAGCGGTATGGGCTTTGGAATCACACGGAGGCCGACGCGGCTTGAGAAATGACAAAAACAAAAAAATGACCGTTGGGGGGAAAGGAGCCGCTTGGGAAAAGGATGATTCCGAATCCTCCATAATCCTCCACTGCCAACACTTTAGGATTCCGAATCCTCCTTTTTTTGCCTGCCACATGGCAGTCTGTGATTGGTCGGTGGGAATCCTCCCATGATTCCCAATCCTAAAAATCACATGTGATTTCAAGAAAAATCACATGTGATTTCCAGAAAAATCACATGTGATTTTCCAGAAAAATCACATGTGATTTTCAGAAAAAATCACATGTGATTTATTACTAGTTTTTTCTGTATGCAAAGAAACGATCGTTTGAGGTATCACCTGTGATAAATTCAGGCATCACCTGTGATTTTCAGAAAAATCTGATACTTTTGATATAAAAACATTACATAACAAATTGAATATGGTAAATTTTATGTTTCAAAGTCTTAGGCCAAGTTGAAGATGGTTTTATATGTTTCTACAAGAAATATTGAATTTTATGTTTTAGTTATAATATTTTTGTTATGCAATGTTTTTATCAAAATATTAAGAATTTGATAAGCTATTTTCATGTTGCTTATTGTGTAGACTTTTAAGCTTATTTTTTTGCTAAATACTTGTTGTTACCTACTAACATTATAAGGTATCACCAGTGATACAATAACTTATTAGGTATCACATGTGATACAAAATAACTTATTGGGTATCACCTGTGATACAAAATAACATATTAGGTATCACCTGTGATATTTAGACTGTAGTTAGCTACTTGTTTTTGTAGATACAAAATATAAGGCATCACCTGTGATACATACAAAATCATAAGTGATACAAAATAACATATTAGGTATCACCTGTGATACAAAATAAGTAAGTAAAGCACAAATAAGCAAAAACGCAAATTAAACTGAAAAACGAGTTCTTACGGGAATTAAACGAGCCTAAGAAAACCTAAAAATCAAAAATTACCCCTAGATGTGTAAATTTGCTTTTTATTTTATTTTTAATGAATTAAAAACAGTTTTGGACTAAGAATAATATTAAAAATACTAAATTAATACGAAAAATTATGAAAAATTCTGGAAAACTACTTTAAGCTATATTGAACTTAGGAAAAATAAAAAGGAATCGATAGCTTATTTGAATAAGCTGTGAATAAGCAAAAAGGGAAGTTAAGCTAAAAGGGAAAAAATTGGTTAAGTGAATTAAAGGTGCAAGCTATAACGAAAAAGACCCAAGGGCAGAGATGGTTGTGGTGTGTTAAACTGGTTGAGGATGGTAGAGGTCTGGGGTTCGAGCCTAGGCTCACTCTGGGCTTCCCAACTTCTCAGTTTTTGTTTTTGCAAATTTTTTTTTCATGAAACTTATTAATAAGCTAAAAATGAACAACTTTTGTGAAAACAAATTTTTTATAACTTGAGAATTAAGGTGGAAAAGGCAAAATAAACAAACAGTTAACATATTAGGTATTACCTGTGATACAGAATAACTTATTAGGTATCACATGTGATACAAAATAAGATATTAGGTATCACCTGTGATACAAAATAAGATATTAGGTATCACCTGTGATACAAAATAAGATATTAGGTATCACCTGTGATACATACCATATATTAGGTATCACCTGTGATACAAATAAGATATTAGGTATCACCTGTGATACAAAATAAGATATTAGTTATCACCTGTGATACAAAATAAGATATTAGGTATCACCTGTGATACAAAATAACATATTAGAATTAACTGATTATATTTATGGGTAATAGAGTGAATTAATTGATTTCAGAACAAGTTGAAGCGTCTAAGAAACGAATATATGAGTAATAGAGTGAATTAATTGATTATATTTATGGGTAATAGAGTGAATTAATTGATTTTCTAATAGAGTGAATTAATTGATTTCAGAACAAGTTGAAGCGTCTAAGAAACGAATATATGAGAATTTACCAACAAATTTATGGGTAATATAATAAAATGACGGTTAGTATTTAATATCATGTTAAATACTAAGCGTCATGACTTTTCACTTCGTTGCAATGCCTTTTCAGTGTCTATATATACAAAATAAAAAGTTTCAATGGCATCATTTTAAATTCATCACTTTCTATTTCCTTTTCTGCTACATATTTCTTTATCCAAATTCACTGGCATCATTATCTCTCAAAACGATCCAAAGAAAAAACGTGTAAGAGATTCATCTTCTCCTCCAATGCTAGAGAAAAATAAAAAATTTGGTATCTCGTCAGAAGTTTGGAATATTTGTCATTCTAGTAAGTATGGTGCTGAACAACATATGATTGATATCTTTAACAAACGTATCAAGAATCATGAAGCAAGAAACAAAGAAGATGAAAAGATGATTTCTGAGTAACAGAACATAATTGATGATCGTAATAAAAAGATAGAAGATTTTCGACAAGAAATAGTGAAAATTTACCAATAAATTGAAAATGGTAAATTTTATGTTTCGAAGTGTAAAACCCAAAAATTTAAAGCATGCAAAAATTACCAAAATGCCCCTGAAACTTTAAAATTTAATTAAAGCTTAATTAAAGTTCCGAATCGATCCCAAACGTCTGGAAACGAACAAGATATGATACAAAATAATTTTGACAACTTCGATTAATATTTATACAAGTTGTGAGATGACCAAAATACCCTTGTGTATACCGAAAATTTAAATACATAATTATTATTAATTAAAAACCTTTTTAAACATAAAAGTAATTAAGGAAAATACATTTAAATTGGTAAATTGATTGGGCCATTATGTCTTCACGATTTTCCAGCCTTTCCCCCCACCCAATGCTCGGTCATAACACATTTATTCCATTCCATGATTTATTTTCTTCCAAAAAACCCTAAAAACTAATTAGCCGCCACCCTCAAAAATCACCCACATCACATCCGAATTTTCTGAGGCAAGGAGGTAATTTTCTGGAGTTCTTCATAGTGCCAAGAAGGTGGGAAAAATAGCCACAAGGTTCTAGGGTCGATCGTTTGGCTGTGGTGATTTAATTGGGTCGAAAAAGTGCAACCGAGCAACAATAATCCATAGCGTGTAATCCTTTGATCTATAAATTTCCTGGTAATTTTTTAGCACTCCTTTAATCACATATAACATGGGAAAAATACTTAAATCGAACCATGCATTGTATTTTGGCCGAATAGAAAATAATGGGTTTATAAACCCTAAAATCGAATTAAATCTAAAAATCTTGTATGCGAATTTTCTGGGCCAGGTTATTATTTTTTGTGGCTTCTATGATGATCATATAACATGAGAAAAATGGTAGTTCGAATTTTTGAGGCCTAAAAACATGTATGTCGAATTTAATTTTAAAACCGGATTTAAGGAATAAAAAGAGGAATTATGGAAAACCCTAAGAACCAATCGACCTAGGGTTTATAGTGAATGAAATCTGGTAATAATTGATGAATAATGATGATAGAATGATGGCCTAATGATTGGGATTGCTAGGGTTTGATTTTGTTAATGTTTTATGAAAAACGATTTGAAAATAATTAGTTTAGGGTGTGTTTTGTAATTTTTAAAACTTAAGGGATAATTTTGTAAATCATGTTAGACCTGCTATAATTCGAATAAAATATAAAAGGAGGGGCTCATGTGTTAATTTTGCATATAAAGGGTTTATTTGATAAATATATATATTTGTTAAATCGATTTGAAAATAAATAAAAATGAGGGACTAAATATGTAATATCTGGAAACTTGGTGCTGTTTTGAGTAATAAATTATATTCATGGGGTTATGTGTAATTTTGGTAATTTAATGGCTTAATATGTAATTGTTAATAATTAAAGGTTGAAATTGTAATTTAAAGGACTAAATATGTAACTTTGATAACTAGAGGGACTTGATGTGTAAATTGTGAATGTTTAAGGGTGTGTTCGTATAACATGTTAAAATAAGTGTTCATTGTGTAAAATTGAGAAATTAAGGGCTTAATATGTAATTATGGTTAATTATTTAAATCGATTTGTAATGTAATAAAGTACAAGGACTAAATATGTAATATACCGAAAGTTTAAGGGCTGTTTGTAACATAATAATATTGAGGGGTACTTTCTGAAATTTGAAGGAATAAAAGGACTTGATGTGTAATATGAATCTTGTGAAGGTTAAATTGTAAATTATATAAGTATAAGGTTTAATTTGTAATTAATTAATTAATTAAAAGGGTGTAAATCGTAAATTATTAAACTTGAAGGCTAAATGTGTAATTCTAGAAAGTATAAGTGTTTGAATGGTAAAATGATGATAATTTTAATGTGGACCTTTAAATTTGGTAAAGTTACGTTTATAACCCTGAACTATGAAAAACTTGTCATAACTAACCCTGAACTTGTGTAACTTGTTAAAATGAATATTACTTCCATAATAAGCCTATATTAATGATTTAACTTGAAGTATACCACTTGAATCTTGCTAAGTACGGAAACTTACTAATTATGGAAACCTGCTAAAAATGGAAAGTTACTAAAAATAGAAGTTACTTATAATGGGAAGATAACTGAAACCCCTTTCGTATTTCTGTCTTCTACTCCTTTAGGTTCAAGGAAGGAGTGATCTTGATCCCTGTCAGCTACTTTTGTGTTTGTGCTTGCTATTTGAATAAGGTACAGATATTCTGCTCTTCTTGTAAAGAGCCTTCGTCTCATTTATGATTCTTGATTCATTGTTATGTTTTCCCTTGTATTGTGAACCATAGACTTGAACCTTTGTCTTGAACCTTGTCATGAACCTGAACTTGAACCTTGATACACTTGATATGAACCATTTGACCTGAACCTTTGACTTGAACCCTGCTATGACACTTGACATGACTTATTGAACCCTGATAACCTGAATAATTAAGACCTTGGGTACTTGAAGGTTCATAGGATTTTACAACCACTTTTTAGATATATATGAAGAGGTTTTGAAACATTTCTTTAAAGGACTTTTATTATGAAACTGTTCTAAGGACCATATTATTAAAACCATGTAAAAAGGATTTTCTTATAATAAACTATTATGAACCTTCCCGTATTTGACCTTCCTGATATTGACCTCCTGATAATGAACCCCTGCATTTATCTCCTGTCTTGAACCCTGATATGAACCCTGATATGAACCCTGACATGATACTTGACATTTGATACCTGAGACTTGACTCCCGAGACTTGATACTTGACCTTGACCCACAGTTTGAGACTACGAGCCATCCACTAGGCATGAGGGTTTCATGTCCATGTCTGTGATGCACCACCGGCATGACTAGTGTGTAGCCCTAGTGATTTGGTTACACCGTCCCCGACCTGATTTGATTTGTTATGTAGAGGAAGACCCTGTGGCCTGCGGGGGCGCATGGATGCATCCTAGACCTGTCCTGATTTGTTATATTTCCTGTTATATCCTGGTGACTGACGAGTGTGTGCGATACACGTCTTTCACACCCCTGGGAGCTTGCAACTCCAACCCCTGGAGGTATCCCCTCACCCTGTTTCCTGGTATGCTGAGGTCACCCCTCCATACACCCTGATATATGTGATGTGATTTGATATGTTTGGGCTCGTAGAGGATTTCTGTTTACCTGAAACCTTGTAACCTTATGACCTGACACTTGACCTGACGTTTGACCTGACCTGATTTGACTTGGGTTTGTGGTGGATTTCTGGATTTGTTACCCTATGACTTGATACTGGACTTGACTTGTTTTCGACTTGGGATTTTGGTGGGTTCTGGTTTCATTTGCTTTCACCATTGTAACCATTCTTAATTCCTGGTATGTCTGCATAACTCTTTTGTATTCCTTTTCCTGACTCTTGTTACACCTGGTATTATTTCTTTTACTTTACTATTCCGTTACTACTGCTTTGTTCCCGTTATATCTGTTCACTGAGCTCTCGTAGCTCAGCCGCATTTCTTTTCCTGCGGCAGGTACATTTAAGCTAGGAAGCTGGGTTTGGCTTTGGGATGAGAGCAACTTGTGTGAAGTTTAGACCTTGTCATTCTAGTGTGACCATTTGGATATTATTTCTGTTATGCCATTGTTTGAGCAGTTTGGATTATGTTTTGTACTTCGTTTCCTTTGAATTTTAATGTTAAAGCTTCCGCTATTCTAATTCTTGAATGCTTGTATCTGATATGAAACCATGTATTTGTGACATCTTTGCCCTTGTCGGGTTGGGGTGTTACAATTTATGGTGTCAGAGAATAGGCATCCGAAACCCTTAGAGCTTAGGCTCGTGACCTGTGAGGATTGGGTAGACATTAGGTTTCCTTTCGCGCACTCTCTTTTCCTGTTATGCTCTGTCATCTTTCCTTGATTTTGCTCTGTCATATATTCTTGATCTGCTCTGTCATATTCTACCTGAGTTGCTAATCCTTTTTGTGATCGTTCAGATGGTGAATACGCGCTTTACTCAATACACTAATGGGGATGATGGCCCTGATTTTGAGGCTATGATAGCCGCTGCTGTGGCTGCTGCTATTCCTCGAGTGGTGACTGAAGTCACCAATAACATCAGGAATGGGGCAAGTTCTTCTGGTGGTGGTGGTGGCGATGCTCCACCCACTGATCCACCCACTGCTCCCCAGTTGGTATCCACGTGTGGATCGAGAGGTTCAACAAGCTTAAGCCTCTCTCTTTCAGGTCCGCTGCTACTCCCCATGAAGCGGAGGACTGGATCACACATGTCGAAAAGTTGTTCAGGGTTCTCGGATGTGCTGACGAGTTTAAAACTCGGTTGGCCACATTCAAGCTAGAAGGTGACGCTCTTAATTGGTGGACTGCTCTTGTTCAAGCTAAGGGAGGTGATTATGCTGAGACCTGTTCTTGGGCGGATTTCATTGAGGTGTTCTATAGGCAGTATATTCCATTATCGGAGCAGCAGAAGTATGAGAGGGAGTATGGAACGATTCGTCAGGGGGACCGTGAGTCGTCGGGTGAGTTTATGCAGAGGTTCTTACGGTTGGCCAGCTTTGTTGGGCCAGAGGTTGCTGGGGATGCGCATCGTCAGGCTCGTCATTTTAAGTGGGCGTTGAAAACATGGGTATTAGATCGTATAGTGAACTTTGAGCACGAGGATGTGGCTGCTGTGGCGGATGCTGCCCGCAATGTCGAGTTGTTGCATGCAAAGGAGGATTCTAATAAGCGGGATAGGGACGGTAATCGAGTGCATTCCAGGGGGCAGAGTCAGCAGGACCAGAGTAGAGATTATAGGAGTCACCGGGACCAGAAGTATGAACGGAAGGGGCAAGCTAGTAGGGGTTTGGAATCACGAGATTGGGCGGACCGTGGTCATGATCAGCGAGGTCGGGATTCGAGGTCAGCTTCTAGGCAGGATGGTGATCGTCGGGGGCGCAGCGACAGTCAGGGGGCAACTAGTTGTCCACAGTGTGGGAAGAATCATACGGGATTTTGTCGTACGACTTCTGGAGCTTGTTTTAGGTGTGGTTCGAGGGAGCATAAGTTGAAAGATTGTCCGAGGCGGAACCCGGAACCACTTGAGAAATATCTTGGCCCTCCTTCTCCTACTCCTACTACCGGTCGTGTTTTCTCGCTTTCTCGTGACCAGGCAGATAAAGCGTCTGGTATGTCCTTGTTTTGTTTTCCGTTCTCTTTCATTCCTATGTCCTTGCAAATTTCGAGGACGAAATTTTTCTGTTAGAGGGGAAGAGTTGTAAAACCCGAAAATTTAAAGCATGCAAAAATTACCAAAATGCCCCTGAAACTTTAAAATTTAATTAAAGCTTAATTAAAGTTCCGAATCGATCCCAAACGTCTGGAAACGAACAAGATATGATACAAAATAATTTTGACAACTTCGATTAATATTTATACAAGTTGTGAGATGACCAAAATACCCTTGTGTATACCGAAAATTTAAATACATAATTATTATTAATTAAAAACCTTTTTAAACATAAAAGTAATTAAGGAAAATACATTTAAATTGGTAAATTGATTGGGCCATTATGTCTTCACGATTTTCCAGCCTTCCCCCCCCCCCCAATGCTCGGTCATAACACATTTATACCATTCCATGATTTATTTTCTTCCAAAAAACCCTAAAAACTAATTAGCCGCCACCCTCAAAAATCACCCACATCACATCCGAATTTTATGAGGCAAGGAGGTAATTTTCTGGAGTTCTTCATAGTGCCAAGAAGGTGGGAAAAATAGCCACAAGGTTCTAGGGTCGATCGTTTGGCTGTGGTGATTTAATTGGGTCGAAAAAGTGCAACCGAGCAACAATAATCCATAGCGTGTAATCCTTTGATCTATAAATTTCCTGGTAATTTTTTAGCACTCCTTTAATCACATATAACATGGGAAAAATACTTAAATCGAACCATGCATTGTATTTTGGCCGAATAGAAAATAATGGGTTTATAAACCCTAAAATCGAATTAAATCTAAAAATCTTGTATGCGAATTTTCTGGGCCAGGTTATTATTTTTTGTGGCTTCTATGATGATCATATAACATGAGAAAAATGGTAGTTCGAATTTTTGAGGCCTAAAAACATGTATGTCGAATTTAATTTTAAAACCGGATTTAAGGAATAAAAAGAGGAATTATGGAAAACCCTAAGAACCAATCGACCTAGGGTTTATAGTGAATGAAATCTGGTAATAATTGATGAATAATGATGATAGAATGATGGCCTAATGATTGGGATTGCTAGGGTTTGATTTTGTTAATGTTTTATGAAAAACGATTTGAAAATAATTAGTTTAGGGTGTGTTTTGTAATTTTTAAAACTTAAGGGATAATTTTGTAAATCATGTTAGACCTGCTATAATTCGAATAAAATATAAAAGGAGGGGCTCATGTGTTAATTTTGCATATAAAGGGTTTATTTGATAAATATATATATTTGTTAAATCGATTTGAAAATAAATAAAAATGAGGGACTAAATATGTAATATCTGGAAACTTGGTGCTGTTTTGAGTAATAAATTATATTCATGGGGTTATGTGTAATTTTGGTAATTTAATGGCTTAATATGTAATTGTTAATAATTAAAGGTTGAAATTGTAATTTAAAGGACTAAATATGTAACTTTGATAACTAGAGGGACTTGATGTGTAAATTGTGAATGTTTAAGGGTGTGTTCGTATAACATGTTAAAATAAGTGTTCATTGTGTAAAATTGAGAAATTAAGGGCTTAATATGTAATTATGGTTAATTATTTAAATCGATTTGTAATGTAATAAAGTACAAGGACTAAATATGTAATATACCGAAAGTTTAAGGGCTGTTTGTAACATAATAATATTGAGGGGTACTTTCTGAAATTTGAAGGAATAAAAGGACTTGATGTGTAATATGAATCTTGTGAAGGTTAAATTGTAAATTATATAAGTATAAGGTTTAATTTGTAATTAATT
This sequence comes from Artemisia tridentata subsp. tridentata, assembly GCA_021014915.2. Taxonomy (NCBI): domain Eukaryota; kingdom Viridiplantae; phylum Streptophyta; class Magnoliopsida; order Asterales; family Asteraceae; genus Artemisia; species Artemisia tridentata. The sequence goes on from CP139502.1 coordinate 317,700,266, forward strand.
AATTAATTAAAAGGGTGTAAATCGTAAATTATTAAACTTGAAGGCTAAATGTGTAATTCTAGAAAGTATAAGTGTTTGAATGGTAAAATGATGATAATTTTAATGTGGACCTTTAAATTTGGTAAAGTTACGTTTATAACCCTGAACTATGAAAAACTTGTCATAACTAACCCTGAACTTGTGTAACTTGTTAAAATGAATATTACTTCCATAATAAGCCTATATTAATGATTTAACTTGAAGTATACCACTTGAATCTTGCTAAGTATGGAAACTTACTAATTATGGAAACCTGCTAAAAATGGAAAGTTACTAAAAATAGAAGTTACTTATAATGGGAAGATAACTGAAACCCCTTTCGTATTTCTGTCTTCTACTCCTTTAGGTTCAAGGAAGGAGTGATCTTGATCCCTGTCAGCTACTTTTGTGTTTGTGCTTGCTATTTGAATAAGGTACAGATATTCTGCTCTTCTTGTAAAGAGCCTTCGTCTCATTTATGATTCTTGATTCATTGTTATGTTTTCCCTTGTATTGTGAACCATAGACTTGAACCTTTGTCTTGAACCTTGTCATGAACCTGAACTTGAACCTTGATACACTTGATATGAACCATTTGACCTGAACCTTTGACTTGAACCCTGCTATGACACTTGACATGACTTATTGAACCCTGATAACCTGAATAATTAAGACCTTGGGTACTTGAAGGTTCATAAGATTTTACAACTACTTTTTAGATATATATGAAGAGGTTTTGAAACATTTCTTTAAAGGACTTTTATTATGAAACTGTTCTAAGGACCATATTATTAAAACCATGTAAAAAGGATTTTCTTATAATAAACTATTATGAACCTTCCCGTATTTGACCTTCCTGATATTGACCTCCTGATAATGAACCCCTGCATTTATCTCCTGTCTTGAACCCTGATATGAACCCTGATATGAACCCTGACATGATACTTGACATTTGATACCTAAGACTTGACTCCCGAGACTTGATACTTGACCTTGACCCACAGTTTGAGACTACGAGCCATCCACTAGGCATGAGGGTTTCATGTCCATGTCTGTGATGCACCACCGGCATGACTAGTGTGTAGCCCTAGTGATTTGGTTACACCGTCCCCGACCTGATTTGATTTGTTATGTAGAGGAAGACCCTGTGGCCTGCGGGGGCGCATGGATGCATCCTAGACCTGTCCTGATTTGTTATATTTCCTGTTATATCCTGGTGACTGACGAGTGTGTGCGATACACATCTTTCACACCCCTGGGAGCTTGCAACTCCAACCCCTGGAGGTATCCCCTCACCCTGTTTCCTGGTATGCTAAGGTCACCCCTCCATACACCCTGATATATGTGATGTGATTTGATATGTTTGGGCTCGTAGAGGATTTCTGTTTACCTGAAACCTTGTAACCTTATGACCTGACACTTGACCTGACGTTTGACCTGACCTGATTTGACTTGGGTTTGTGGTGGATTTCTGGATTTGTTACCCTATGACTTGATACTGGACTTGACTTGTTTTCGACTTGGGATTTTGGTGGGTTCTGGTTTCATTTGCTTTCACCATTGTAACCATTCTTAATTCCTGGTATGTCTGCATAACTCTTTTGTATTCCTTTTCCTGACTCTTGTTACTCCTGGTATTATTCCTTTTACTTTATTATTCTGTTACTACTGCTTTGTTCCCGTTATATCTGTTCACTGAGCTCTCGTAGCTCAGCCGCATTTCTTTTCCTGCGGCAGGTACATTTAAGCTAGGAAGCTGGGTTTGGCTTTGGGATGAGAGCAACTTGTGTGAAGTTTAGACCTTGTCATTCTAGTGTGACCATTTGGATATTATTTCTGTTATGCCATTGTTTGAGCAGTTTGGATTATGTTTTGTACTTCGTTTCCTTTGAATTTTAATGTTAAAGCTTCCGCTATTCAAATTCGTGAATGCTTGTATCTGATATGAAACCATGTATTTGTCACATCTTTGCCATTGTCGGTTAGGCCAAGTTGAAGATGGTTTATATGTTTTTACAAGAAATATTGAATTTTATGTTTTAGTTATAATATTTTTGTTATGTAATGTTTTTATTGATATATTAAGAATTTGATAAGCTAATTTCATGTTGCTTATTGTGTAGACTTTTAAGTTTATTTATTTTTTGCTAAATACTTGTTGTTACCTACTTACATTATGAGGTATCACATGTGATACAAAATAATTTATTAGGTATCACCAGTGATACAAAATAACTTATTAGATATCACCTATGATACAAAATAACATATTAGGTATCACCTGTGATAGTTAGACTGTAGTTAGCTACTTGTTTTTGTAGATACAAAATATGAGGTATCACTTGTGATACATACAAAATCATAGGTGATACAAAATAACATATTAGTTATCACCTGTGATATAAAATAAGTAAGTAAATCACAAATAAGCAAAAACGCAAATTACATTGTCTTTGTTTGCCAACAAAGAAGCTAATACACATGGGTAGTTAGTTACATATACTGAAAATAGCAAGCTGACATGTGAACGATGAATCGAAACACAGAGTTATACAATATGTTATTTTGGATTTCTATCAGCATGTGAACGATGAATCGAAACAGAGTCAACGACACCAAATTCTGTTTTAAATTTATACCCAATGCCAGTCAATTACAAACAGTTCCAATACATCCTTTCTTGCTATCACGACAAATCTATTACTCAAGACTAAAACCATGTACCACTAGCAAGAGGATAAAAATTGGTCATTTTATATCGGTTACAAGAGGATTGATTTCATCTTTTTTATATATCCTCTGAAAGATAATCTATCAAAATTCCAGCTTCCTATAGATGATTTACACTTAAATCCAGCCTATGATCTTTTATAATGAATTTCTACCAAATCCATACCTCTTTTTTTGGAACTGGCTGTGATTTGATTCTTAATATTGATGGTTTCATTCTTTCAATAGTTGTTAGGCCAATTCATTTGAGCATTTTGTGGTTGCTGATACACACTAGCAGCGGGTCCCACCATGTCAAAACTGGTTCCAGACTGCTGAAGATGAGGGTGAATCGCTCCAGTGGTTACTGGTTGTGCAGGGTGATAGATACCAGCATGTTGACATAAATAATGCCTAAAAACATTATCAATATTTATTCATATCTCTATGTTTTGATGATCACAAAATGTAAACTCATTAAAACATAAACTTATCAAATAAACAAGTATTTAGTTGTAAATATTCATTTCTACAACTTAATCACTTAAGGTATGAATAAACAAGTGCTTAATGCATTATATGATTAAAGGAACATTTTCTTAATAACTAGATTTTTTATAAAACATCAAAAACATTTTATATATTTTTGAAAAACATTTATGGTATTAAATAAAAATGTTTAATCTTTTATAAAAATATGAATTCAAATTTTTAACCAAAATCAGTTAAAATGTTCCAGAAAAACCTTCCCCACAAAAGGACAAAATTGGCCAACGTTCAGAAAATTTTACTAGGCGGCCCCCTTAATTATTAAGGGGACCGGCTAGAAAAATTAAGGGGACCGCCCCCTATTTAAGGGGACCGCCCCCTATTTAAGGGGGCCGGCCACGCTCCAGTAGGCTCCAGCTGTCCAGATTTTTCTCCTATAAATACCAGCCTTCCCCTGGATTTTTACTTACCCTTTTGCACTAAAACTTTCTGTTGTAGATCTCATTTCATATCTTAAATAAACCTTTGATCATGTAATTTTAAGCATTGGTTTCCAAGTGATCCAAGCTTCCACCATCCAAGTGCAAAAGAAGAATACTTCTATCAATCAAGATTAGAAGTATTAAAGTGTAAAACCCCGAAATTTATATAATCCGATAAGACTAAAATACCCTCTGAATTTGAATTTTAAGAACCTATGAAAATTATGTAAGTAACATTTCATGTACCTTAACCTAAGTCCCAATATAATTAATACATTATCTTATAAGCTTTGTACAAAAAAAAAAGAAAAAAAGAAGAACAATGTTATAAGGCCGCCCCCCCTAACCACAAAGTGGTCCAAGTTCTTGATTGGTAAAGTAAATAATCAACCATTATGTAAATTGATATGTTCCCTAAAAATTTGGCACATTCCCTAAAATCCTACAATCAAAATACACGGTTCTCTCCTTTTCTCTATAACCGAATATCAAAACAAAAAGAACCCTAATCCTCTCAACCAAAAAATTCGGCTACTCCCTTTGTGTGCTGCTGTGTCGATCCAAACAAACCCAAAAGAAGCCTTGAATCTTGTTCTTAATTCGTGTCTCATCCATCACAAGGTAACCCGATAATCCTAATCTTGATCCATACGAAATTGTGAATCAAAAACTAATCTAAATCATGTGTTATTCCCTCTATTTGCTGCTGCCAATCGACCCAAGGAAAGAGGAGGAGAAAAGACCCAATTCGTGTGGTGTTTGATCTTGTGTTCGTGTTCTTCGTGGTCTACAAGGGTATCGTGTTGTCTTTGCTCAATCCTTGTTCTTGTTTTTTTGTTCTAGCCGAAATTATGGTGCAAAAGATGTCACATAAAATCATAAAAAGAAAACCCTAAAATCTATGATATGCAATTCGATCCTGGTGTGTGTGATGGTTTTAATTCGTTTTGATTACGTTAAGACCCATGATATTTGACCTAAATATGTTATGGACTCACCTAAAATCGTTGGTGTCAAGAACTAATGAATAGAATGACTAAAACCCTAAATTACACATATTTCTGTGATGACTGCTTCTGAGCTGGATTTTTATTCGACTTTAACCGGCTATAAATAAGTGATGTGAACGTATATTTTGGTGTTTTAAGAGTCTAAAACTAAGTTCAATGAAATGGATACCTGGTAAAATTTAGTTTGTAATTTTTAGAGGCCTGGAAGGTTACTTTTTGATTTTTAGAAAATTATGTGTCTGATCGGATTTGTGAGTCTGGAAAATCAGTCCGGGTTTTTGAATTTTAATTTCCAAACCGTGTCGAATTAGGAGGTTTACTTTGAACTGGGTAATCTTTAGGATGTCTATTACTTCCTGGAATTTTTGTAGATTTTTTTGAATTTTTCTTAAAAGGTTTCTAATTAATAACTTTTCGTATAGCAAAATTAATCAGAAATCTGGACGAGTTGGTTTAAGTGAATTTTAATCCATAGCTATGTTACTTAATAAAATCTGGAAAAATTAGATAAAATACTTAAGACATTAAAGTATCTCTGGGAATTTTTGGGGAATTTATTTCTGAGTTATTATATAATTTTCTGTTTATAGAATACCTAACAATTTCAAGCTTAAAACTGTTAGAACCTGATGAAAAGTATAAAAAGGGTTTTTAAAGGTGTTTCGTGTTATTTTAAAAACTAAAGGGACTAAATGTGTAATTTTATGAAACTTGAGGGTTTGATTCGTGCCACACTTATATTTGAGAGTATAATCTGTAATTTAGTAAAAATGAGGGTTAGTTGTGTAATGATGAACATAATAAAGGTTGAAGTGTAATTTGTATAATTATAAGGTTTATTTTGTGATTTTGGTAAATCAAGGGTGTAATGTGTAAACTATGAAACTTAAAGGACGGGAGATGTGATTCTGAATAAATGATGTACTTAAATTAGTAGTTTGCAATATTCTCATTCAAGACCCTTAACTTTGGGATGTTGTAATTAAAAACCCTAACTTATGGAAACGTGTCATATTTAACCTTGAACTTATGAAAAAGGCATTATGAACCTTAACCTACTAACATGGTCATCTTTAATAAGTTGATAAACAGGAATGATAATAACTAAAGTTACTGAATGTGTAAAGTTACCTAAGATGGAGAAAAACTAAAATGAAACCTTATGATTAAGAAACTATGAAATCAAAAAGCTATGAAACTTATAAGTACAATTATAATTCATGTAGATTCACTGAAGCGGGAGTAATCCGGTGTTTTGTGATCTGCCTTTGGTTTGTTTTGCTATCGGATAAGGTACGGATACTCTACCCTTTTTAGTAAGGGTGTCTTTTCACCTATGCATTGATGTTGAGCTATGATTTAAACCTTTTGCCATGATCCTTTTGACATGAACCTTTTGACATGAACCTTTTGATATGACTTTGAGATATACCTTCTGATTATGACTTTGAGATGCACTTTGATATGACATTGAGACCTGACTCTTAGTTTGATACCCGAGCCATTTTTTTATGTTACCTAGCCAGGAAGGTAACCTGGCCATGTCTGTGATGCACCACTGGCATGACTCCCGTGTGGGGGAGTGATTTCTCACACCGTCCCTTTTATGATTATCTGCCATGGCTACTATGATTTTGAGATGACTTTGAGTTTGGGGGCGTATGGGTTGCAATCCTAGATTTGTATGTTTAGTGGATTTAACTATGACTTTGAGTTATGACTTTGAGGTGACTGGTACTGTGTGCAATACATGCCTTTCACATTTCTGGGAGCTGATCACTCCACCCTTTTGATACATGAGGACACCCCTCATATTATCTGGTTGCCTATGAGGTATCCCCTCTGATTGTGAGACTATGACTTTGAGATTATGATGTTGAGATTATGACTTTGAGTTTCTGGGCTCGTGGTAGATGACTATCCTATATTTTTCCTTACTATTCTTTTGCTTTGATTATGCCTTATGATATTTCCAGTGCTTCATTATATTTCTGTTTCGTTATTCTTTGCTTTGTATATGTATCTGTTCACTGAGCTTTTTAAGCTCAGCCGCACGTTTTCTTTTCGTGTGCGGCAGGTAATAAGCAGGACGACGGGTTTTGGGTATGAGTGAAGAGACTTTTGGACTTAGAAGACTTTGATAGTTATTCTGAAGTAGAGATCCTTAGAAGGAGTTGCTTTTGCAGACTTAGTAATTAGCTTTTGTTTTCCCTTGTATCCTTGTGTATTCAGTATTTCATTTGTAACCTTTGAGAATCTTTGTATTACTATTGAATGTATGTTTTGTTTGATCTGATATGAAGCCATTAATGTGATACTTCTACCCTTGCTGGGTTGGGGTGTTACATATTACAACTTAGTATCATTTTGTTACTTAAGTTGTGTGTTTAACAAAGTTTGTAAATCATTCATTCATTTGTATGTAAGGTGTGTGTTGTAGATTAGTGTTGTGTGTAAGTAGTGAAGATGTTGTATAAGTAGTTGTGGTATAGAAGTTGTGTGGTTAAAGTGTAGAAGTCGTGAAGCCGTTGTGTAGAAGTCGTGAACCCGTGGTGTAGAAGTTGTGAAGCCGTAGCTTAGAAGACATGAAGTCTTTGTGTTGAAGTCGTGAAGCCATAGCATAGAAGCTGTGTAGCGGTCGTGTTGAAGCAATGAAGTCCTAGTCGTGAAGTCCTAGTGTTGAAGTCGTGAAGCCGTAGCATAGAAGTTGTGTAGCGGTCGTGTTGAAGCCGTGAAGTCCTAGTCGTGAAGTCCTAGTGTTGAAGTCGTGAAGCCGTAGCATAGAGGTTCTGTAGCGGTCATGTTGAAGTTGTGAAGTCTTAGTCATGAAGACATAGTGTTGAAGTCGTGAAGCCGCATCATAGAGGTTGTGCAGCGGTCGTGTTGAAGTCGTGAAGAAGTCGTGAAGGCGTTGTGAAGTAGTCGTGAATAAGTTGTGAAGAAGTTGTGTTGTGAAGTTGTGAGATTGGTTCTAGCTACGATTAGAACTCGACATTTAGCTTTGTGTCGTTAAACCCGTGTAAGCCAAAGTTGTGTACGGTTTTCTCTGCCATAAGGGAGCTTATTGAAGTTGTGAATAAAACTCTCGAGCAAGGTGTGCTCGGGGAGTGGAGTAGGGCAAGGAAGGTGTCCTTGTAGCCGAACCACTATAAATCTCTCGTGTCTCGGTTAGATCTTTCCATACCTTATTTATTTCTTTACTTGCATCGTCATTACTTTCATACACATAGGCTTATATAATTGCTAGTATTAATTAGAGGTCGACTTCACATAAAGATCAAATTGAAAATCCATTCAAGAAACCAAAACTTTTACAATCAATTTAAAAGAATACATATATAACTAATAATAAGATTTAAGTTTTATTTTTCATAAAAAACTAGAATCTAAAGTTTTTTAAAAGTATAAAACAAAGGTTTTTATAATAAATTAAAAAGACGTAAAATTATTCAACCCCCCCCCCCCTTCTAGTTTTCCACACAGCAAATGCACCATGTCCAGCTTGTGTGCCGTATGCAACTTGACCGCCTTGTGAATGATTATGGAAAGAATTAGCCTGTAAACCAAACATGTCTCGGCCTGGTGCAGCATACCATACACCTGGACCTTCACTCTACAAACAAAAATAAAGGCTTGATTCATTTGCCAATGACAAGCAAATTAATAAATGTAAACCACTGAAATTGACAATTTAACATATGACATGCAACAAAGTTTTATTACTACGCGTTGTAAGATTAACCAGATTTATATGGTAAAGTTAATCTAGATGAATCCAAAGGTTACCAATATGCTTCTCCTGATCACGAAAGGCATAAGAATGGCTTCCGCATGCATAATTAACCACAACTTGTATGTCATTCTCTGTTATTGAAATGCATTGAAAAACAAGTAAAGTTCAATGTAAAACGTAGAGTAGGAGACTCTGTGCTTACTGAAAACTAAAGCATAAAGTTTGACCCATTTAAATGTCGCTACAGAGCAATCAGGGACCTGAAGATCACGTAAACAAGCAAACTTCCAAACACTGTCATGCATTATAGTCTTAAGGAACCATTTGCTGGTTGCTGCTAGCATCACCAATGACTTCCCATCCAAATACTTAGCAATTTCTGTCCATATGTCCTCTTCATGCCTACATCACAGTATATCGTTAGAACCCATACACGCACAAACTAACACACTGGCGATACATTTGCATCCAGTTCGTAAATCGACATGTACTGAAACAATAGTTTCAAACAGAACCATGGGTAAGTTATCCGTACAATGTATATACACGACTGTAACGCAACCGAATCAATCATTAAAGGTATGTAAACCGTAAACTCACCAACATACAATTCAATTAGGGAATACTCACTGAAGTAACCAATCAAACTTAGATCTAATTTAAACAGCTGACTTATGACTTTCACTTACTCAAGTCTACAAATTAACCCTGGTTGACCATTCGTAATCACTCTACAGCAACAGTCAAACACACCAACTTGTTTTTACAAAAAAACGACTTGTAATATTACTGAATCAGCTAACACGGACTACAGACTAACAGAAATGAACCATTCAGGTTACTATATATCAACTATCAAACACACAAACTTAATTAACATAAACTGAGCATCTAAAATTACTATGTATCAGCAATCAACCACGCGAACTTATCACTTATTCAGCTCATTAGTACAATAAATCAACCAAAACCGAGCATTCAAAATCACTATAAATCAACAATCACACAAACAAACTCACTTAATCAGCTCACTCGTACAGCAAAGCTAACCAAAATTAAGCATTCAGAGTCACTACAAACTAACAATTAAACACGCAGTCTGAATCACTTAATCAGCTAACTGTAATCAAAACTAACCTCGATTAAACATTCAAATCACAATCAATCAACAATCAAACATACGAACTTAATCACAGAATTACTTAATAATCAGCTCAACAACCGAACACCAACTACTAACTTAATCACTTAATCTGTTAATCAGCTAACTATAACTAAATCAACAACCATACTCACTCACTGCATGGCTCTATCACTTAATTTAGCTCACTGTCACAACAAACTAACGGCAACTAATCACTCCTAATCCAAAACCTCATCAATAAAACACATAAACATCAATAACACACTGCACGAACTCAACAAACATCAAAATCATTGATTCAACGAAAATTAAGCACACGTAAACTCAAACATACTCACTCAATCAGCTCACTAGTAACAACAAATTAACCTCAACTAATCACTCTGATTAAAAACCTCATCAATCAAACACATAAACATCACTCACAATGTCATACATACACTACTATACACAAACTCAACAAACATCAAAATCATCAAATCGACGGTAAAATTACGCTTACAAAGCTCAAACACGCTCACTTAATCACTTATCAGCTCACTAATACAACTTAACCTCAATTAATTCTCATGATTGAACAAGTAAACTCATCAAACATCAGAATCATCAAATCAACGCTAAAATTAAGCATACGTAAGGTCAAATACTAGTAAAATTAACCGAAATTATGCATTCAAAATCACTGAATAACACACTTACTTAATCACATAATTAGCTCACTAGTGACATCAACTTAAACTCAATCAAACAGTACACAAATCAACGGTATAAAGTAAGCTCAAACAAACTCACTTAACCGTTAATAAGCCCAAATTACGCATACGTAAGCTCAAATAACAAACAATAACAGATGCGATTATACCATGCGAATGAAGCGGATAATGATTTCGATACGCATAAACTCAACAAACATCAATATCATCAAATCAACGCTAAACCACTGTTTAAATATTTAAATATTTAAATATCATCAAATCAACGCTAAACCACTGTTTAAATATTTAAATATCACTTGTGATATCATCAAACATCAATATCATCAAACTTGTGATATTCAGAATATCACAGAAAATCACTTATGATATTCAGAATATCACATGTGATATTCAGAATATCACAAGTGATATTCTGTGATATTCAATATCACAAGCGATATTTTGAATATCACAAGTGATATTCTGAATATCACAAGTGATATTCAGAATATCACAAGTGATAGTCAATTGTGTGTCACAATAAAAACAATTTATTTTGTTATGTATCACTCAACCATATAACCATATAAATAATTGTGATATTCAGAATATCACTTGTGATACTCAGAATATCAAATGTGATACTCAGAATATCACAAGTGATACTCAGAATATCACTTGTGATACTCAGAATATCACTTGTGATATTTTGAAACCCTGAATCACCATATTTATTTCATCACCAGTCACATAACTAGTATTAGGTGTAAAATGATGTTTTGCAACGACCATGAATGTAACTTATAAGCTATAAGCTTAGGCTTGTGAGCATATTTAGGGAGGTTTTGATAAGCTCCATTTTTGTCGCTCATGTGCTTATATAACTTCTTAAGCCTTTTTTCCACCTACTTAACATAAGCTACTCCAAACACTCAACCTTAGCTTATGAGCTTATTTATCAACAAATCATCAACAAATCGATCATACATCTCTACTTACACAGCACAATAACACCATATTCGAATCTAAACGCTAAACGCTCCGCGCCAATCATAACCTTAAACCTAATTAAATTCGCAAATCGTCAACTAAAAACAACACCACTTCACAGATTCAACACATCGTTCACATACATCTCTACTTACACACCAGATTCGAATCTAAACGCTAACTTCGAAACGCTAAACGCTCCGCGCCAAACACACCTAAACCTAACTAAATTCGCAAACGGTCAACTAAAACCGATAACATCCACAATACAATTGATTAATTAGCATCATATTGAAGAAATTGATCACTAATAGCACCAAATTCGAATATAAAGTTACACTAACATAATGAATAATAAACAACAGATCTGTTAATAAAACAAGGTATTGAATACCGTCATAACGTTCAGCTTGTTCAGCAAGCTTAGCGACGTAGATGAAGGTGTCACGATCAGCAGCCATCGATGGATTACTTTTACTTTTACTTACTGTGTGTTTGTGTGTGTGTGTAAGAAAAACGAGTGGAAAGAAAGAGGAGTGAATGAGACGATAAGCAGCGAAAAATGGAGATGATGACGTGGCGAGTTTGCTGATTGATGATGAACGGAAATACTCATCGGTTGGAATAGGGATTGGAATAGGTGCTGCCGGAAGTTATGGTCCGTAGTGTGTTTTTTGTGTGTGTGTTGGTGAGTGGGTGAATAATGAGAGAAATTAAGAGGACTCCTATTTTGTGTGTGTTGGAAATGTACCAAACTATCCTTATGTATTTAGTTATTTTTTTAATTAGTAAATATCTTTTTAATCTTAGCCATTGATTAAATTTAGATGGAGGGTGGGGATGTGTCCCTTGGTATGTGAGTAATTTTTAGTATCTAAAATAACTCTCCTCATATATGGTTACATAATAATTAAAAGGGTTAATTGCTTGAAAATGTATAATATTTGACACTTTTTATTATTGTGTACTAAACTTTATTTTTTCTTATTGTGTGTACTAAACTTTCAAATTTCGATTATTGCGTATATTTTGTGACCATTTTACCCATACTTTTTTCAAAAATTTGAAGGGTAAAATGATCATTTTATATGGTTGAATAGTCACAAAATACACATAATAATCGAAATTTGAAACTTAAAAATAAAGTTCAATACACACAATAACAAAAAGTGACAAGTAAGTATTATACATTTTCAAGTAATTAAAACTAAAAGCTTCAAAGAGCTAAAACAACAAATTGAGGATCTTGAACAACCGTTCAATTGAAAAGGGAACTACAAAATTAACACCTAACTGTTACTACGTTGAATTCAAGTTTACACTACCAAATTTGATTGTTGTTGTATATTTGAAACTTACAAATATGTCCCAAACTCACTGTAGCCCCACACGGCACTTTGAAGAACCAAACAAGAAAAATATAAACTGATTTGAACTAATAATTTCGAACAAAGTATGGGTTTTAGATCTGGGTTCTATCAAATAAATATGTAGTTTAATTCTCACACAAAACGTGACTGTGTGCGGAGGAGTTTTTGATCTGGGTTTTGAAGGATGATGTTGATTTAATGAAGATATGTGACTTGCACGTGACCTTTGGAATTTATACCTCCTATTTTAACTTTATCCCAACGAGGTGAGCGACGGACCGCCGCGTTGCGGCGGGGCATTGTTTCACGCTGTTGATAATTGCACGGTATTTTTATTGTTACACCATAAGTAAATACCATTCAATAAAACATGTAAACGTATGTTAAACAAAAAAAAATTTAGACATCTTTTGAATTTCGTTACTAACTTAAAACTATAATTGTATAATCCGAAAACACAAAAACATGCAATTCAAGTTTTAATTACAAATTCGCAGCAGTTTGTAACGAATATCATACAACCAAATCTCAGTTGTAAACTTGTAATTAGAACTTACTTTGGATCTTACTAACTGTATGTTTGGTGATCAACTCCAGCGTCTTGTTTTGACTGTATGAGTGTCAGCTTCATTTCTTGTGGGTAAGCGAAAGCTTGTGCCTGACCATTAACATGTCCTTGTAAGTATTTGCAGTACTCATTGTGAAGTTGAATTTGGTGAAAGAATATGTTTTAAAGCCATAACTCTTGAAGACAGGTTCCATTTATAGAATTTACGAAAGCAAAACTGATACCTTTAGATGTCTTGTAAGCTAATTAGCATGTACAATGTTGGCTTGATCTGTTCGACCATATGCTTGATATTTACTGTACCTGCACAGAACACCTAATAAAGTTATGGTAAACCTCTATATAATAATATCCGTATGCATTGACATAAACATATTTGTAGCAAAATATGGTTTAACCTAACTACAAAATTTATCTGATTAAATGCTATAATCGTGTTAGATAATGGTGTAGAAAGACTGATCAAAGAAAACAATAACATACCTTTGAGAATTCCTACTCTGCAACCTGTAACTTCTTCTGCATCCATAGTTTCTCAATTTAGTGAAATAAAATGAAAACATAATTAAGAATAAAATTACATATGTAAAGATAACATCTCATAATAGGTAAGATGAAAAGAAAAGAAATCCTACCTTGGTTGTTAGACCCGTTCCCGGGTACTTGTACCCCACCCTAGATGAAAAGGGACCGAAGGCCATACGTGATTGGTTAGTCAATAAATGTAACGTTATAGTCAAACCCGAAAGTCAATTAATGGTCAATGAATGTATAGTGTAGTTATGGAAAGTATTATGTGGCACAAATGGAAAGAAAGAGATCCAAGGGGCTAAAGTGGTAATAGACTAAATATGTTATAAGTTAGTTGTGACCAAAATAGAAGGAATGAGACTTGAGGGGCTTAATGTGCCAAAGGGCCAAAGTTGCCACATAACTAAATATATCCAGGGAATTCTAGAGAATTCCCTCATTATTTTAGATAAGATGGGTGAGGTCCGGTTATGGAGAAGGAGAAAGGGAGGGAAAAGCTAGATGGTGGCTTAGGAAGAAGAAGATGAAGAGCTAATGTCCATAGTCCTTCCTAGTATTGATTCACTCCAAGTAAGTAATTCTATCTTAATGATTTATCAGGTTAAGGTTTATGACTTAAATGGGTTTTCATCATATGACCATGATATGATCATATGATGTTAGGACCGAACCTTCCTTCTTTATCACACAATACACACGACACAAGAACTAGATGATGATGACTCACAAACACATTTAGAGAACAAGAGAAGTGGTGGATCGTATGGTATAAAATCTAGTCGAATGTTTATAACTTTTGGAAAGAAATAATACAAAGGACTAAGGAGAAAACACACACACACTCTCTTTCACAGTTTGAGGCATACAAGATAATGTGAGAGTGTGTGTGGTTTTGATGTGTCGACAGCCATCAAGCAAGGCTTGATGGGCTTTACATTAAGACCTAAAGTGGGCTAAAATATTGCACTACACTTATAACTTAAGATGCTATCAATATTAATGCTACTAGCCCACTAAACTTAATACATATTATACATGGCACTTTGGCTCTAGTTAACAATGACCATCACTTCCTAAATAGCATAAATTAAATGCTAACAATCTCCCCCTAAGGGATGGTCATTCCAATGATGCTCCCGTGATTGGTCTTTTGCCTTCAATGTCTAGAACTTTGTGTGTCGATGTATAGTATTCTTCATTTAATGTTCCTTCTTGCACAGTGATCTTCAAAGAATCGTCTTTTGGTAGTTCTTGCCTTGATCTACTTCTTCTGTCCAGATGCGTCGTCGTTGTAGATGATGATGGTGGATGGACTTTCGTCGGTACCTGCATAAGACAGTTAGCAATAAATCGTCCAGCACTTATAGGTTCAGATTTCGAGATCGTTATCAGCATAGTGTGAAAACTCTCTCTAATCTTAACCAAGGCCGTTGAGAGCCTCTGAAGTATACCGAAGTATCACTTCAAGACTATAGACCGTTTGAAGCGAGTAACCATCATGACATAAGGCAAGATCCTTAGATCTCATTAAGACTCATACAACTTGTATCCCTTTTTGGTGAACACAAGTGTATTGTATAGGAAGTGTTCCTAAGAGATCTTTGATGAATCTCATGTCTCTAGACTCAATAATGTGCGTTTTGGTTTAAGTCGTCGGAGGCATGGAGCAGAGTGCCACCTTTTCAATATCAACACATCTCGGAGTGATATGTCGATAGATTATGTAGTGTTCTCCGTGAGAAATGAAACAAATATCTTTTAAGAGATATCTGAGTGGATAGGAGGGGTGGTGCAATGCGTCACTGGGTCCATGACGTCTTGTCTTCAATATCAGTATCACCTTAGTGAGTACCGATAGCAGATGTATTGACCCGGTTTCTGACCTAAGTTTTCATGGAGGGCTATTTCTTTTCACCCTTTCATTAAACTTTTCTTTTTCATTCTTCAACCCCTTCTTTCTCCTTTCTCATTTACTCCTTTTTTCAATCTTACCTAAGGACTTATAATTCTAAACTATTGGAATTGTCCTTGGGTAGATCCCTCCGGTTCTGGCGGATCATTGGACATAACCTAACCATAATCACCTTATTACTCCATGATTATCCTAGATTATTTGTCACATGCCATTAAACCTTGTTAAAATCTCTCAACGTGTTTATGAGAAAACACATTTATTTAACACATTGAGAGTTTTGCCTTTTTGAAATACTCCCCCTTCACATGTGCTCATGCATTTTTGAAATAAACTGCACATGTTGGGTAGAGTTCGCACATTTGAAATGATCGACTTTCAATGAACATGACCTTCGCGAGACACGCTTACATCACTAGTTAGACTAACTTGAAATTATTACCCGTCCCGGTCATATTCAATGATCATCTCTCGAATTGGTACATTCTACTCAGACAAGTCCTTTGCGAGACACGCTTACATCACTGGAAAACCAGCTTGAAATTATTACCCGTCCAGGACAAGTCTTTTTGATGACGGAGATTTAGTTTCGTCAATTCGAGGGTTATAACTAAGTCTTGAGATTCAAACCATGAAACTTTTTGATCACATTTTAATCACGTCCTCTCCCCCTTATATCTAATAAACACTTAATCTCCCCCTCAAAAATAGCATGAAGTGGTATTTTTGAAAATAGTTGATTAAAATGAAACTTTTTGTGGAGAGACGGACTGATTTTAGCATGAAAAACGGAACATATTTCTTTTTATACTCCCCCTTAAACAAAGCATATAATTAAACGTTTGAGTTTAAAAGAATTTAAGGGTCTTAGAGGGAGTTGATGTGAGCACAAAATTTATAGAAAGATTTTGAAAAATCTTTTTGAAACAATTTTGATTAAGTGCTCACAGGTTTAGCTTTTTGCCATTAACATTGCGAGTCCTGATCGGAAATAATCAGAAGTCATTCAATGTAGCGCGGGTTTCGTACTGAAATGCACGAAAGCCGTAATGAAGAAAAATTTGAGAAACGACATGTTTTAGAAAAACATAAAAAAGAACTCTCGCTCAAGCATCTGTACATGCCCGTATCATTGTTGAATGACATTTCTAGATATGTACAGAATATCGATTATACGAGAGACATGTCGTGAGAAGAATATTTTTGGTTTTTGAGTTTTATATTTTTTATGTCTTTTTGAAATTTTCTATTTTTATATTTTTGTTTTTGAAAAAGTATATATTTACAAAAATATTTACATGCGAAGCTTGTTGATATAAATCAAGAAGATTCGAGAAGACTTTCTAACTCTTCGGGAGTTAGGCTTCGCATTCCAATTCGACGAACTAAATTTTCAAACCGCTCTTTTGGGAGGGCTTTAGTAAATAGATCGGCGAGTTGATATTCAGTCTTCACGAAAAACAGTTCAACAGTACCCTCTTCAACGTGCTCTTTTATGAAGTGGTAGTGGACTCTAATATGCTTGGTCTTCGAGTGTTGCACTGGGTTGCACGAGATGGCTATGGCACTTTTTGAATCGCAATACAAAGGTATGCGGTTGAAAGAGAAACCATAATCAGTGAGTTGTGTTCTCATCCAAAGGGCTTGAGCACAACACGCAGATAGAGACACATACTCGGCTTCTGCCATTGATAAAGCAGTGCAGTCTTGTTTCCTTGAGGACCAGCCTACTAGCTTTTCTCCCAAAAATTGTGCTCCGCCTGATGTACTTGATGTGCGTGTGTATTGCTCTAATTCTTTTATATCCACGGCAGCGGCTCCAAAGACTTGGTGCGCGCGTGATGTCGTTGTGGTTTTAGCAGTATTCAAGTTTTAAATTTATATTTGGCCGACTTATCAATAAAACACACACTTTAACGAGCAGTGTACCCGGTCAGTATGAATATAATGGTAAGTAGAGTGTCGATCACTAAGAGTGGAACGTATTATCTAGTTATTCTAATCAGTATTTTAATAACTTAAGTTAGCTATACAACCTAATCTAACGCAAGGGGGTTCAGCCTGAGAGACTGGCACGGTTTGGTTATGATTAAATATAAACTAAACTAATGAGCACGAATCAGCGATTAGCACACACGTACACAGATAGATACTTGAGACAATAAGAAGACCTGTCCTGATAATTAAGTAGCTTGTCACTTGTTTTATTGCTAGTTTTATATGAAGTGTATAGTTCGATGCGACGCATCGAGAGTTAAACCTTTCTCATTGGCTCTAATCTTATCGGCGAGTAAACCCTTAATGATCACTTATGTCTATCCCACTATCCTAGAATATTGAGCACTTGTGATGCCCACGTTTCATATACGCTAAAATAGATAGGCGAGGAAGGGGCATGGCGACCCAAGCAATGCTCAGCTAGACACAGAGGTTATCAATGCACTAATAAAAGTCACCAAAGACATCAACATATAAACTTTAATTAATGGGAAAGCAATTTTAAGGGGTGCCCATGGTTTTCCGTAGTCACATAGAATCGGCCCATCAATCCTGATGAATTAAAGTGTACTAATACAATAAAACAAAACTACTTAATGAATTAAATACATGCAGGACCTTCTTACAGCTCTTGTATCTTCGTTTAGGGTGTGTCTTGTGCTGCTAATACGTCTGAATTCGGCCATTGGGTTTCTTCGGTCTTCGAAAGCTTAGTGTGTGTAAGGTCACGAAATTCGTCTGGCCTTGGGGTATTTATAGTTTCTGTCTGAGGGTTAGATGCGGCGCATAGGATAAGTAGATGCGGCGCATTGACTTAACTTCGCGTGGGGTCCAAGATTAATATATTCAGGAATATTCGTACACCGCCTTAAGATGCGGCGTAACTCCATTTATCTATGCGGCGCATGTCCTTTGCCGTCTTGGATTATAACTTGTGAAATCTTGATAGTGATGCGCCGTATATAATAAGTAGGATGCGGCGTATCTGGAGCAGAATGATCTTGATCTTGTACATTTCGGTAGACTCTTAACTTCTTGCTTGTTTTGCTCCATAATTAGTCCAAAATCGCCAAGTTTCACATAATACTTGTTTTTACCTGAGAATTACAAAAGTAAACATTAACGTATCAATTCTCACAGATAATATAATAAAACAAGTCAAATAAATAGGATAAATGATGGTAATAAAATGTACTTATTTGAGTTCATCAGTACTCTTTGCTGTAACTTGGCAACCGGCATGGTCCGCATCTGAAAATGCTATTAGTTTAAACTCCGAATCCTTCGGATACCAAAGTCCCATGTTAATGGTTCTTCGTAGGTACCGAAAGATCCGTTTAACCTCTTGGAGGTGAAGTTCGGTAGGTCTTGCCTGAAACCGTACAAGTAAGCAAACAGCAAAATGAATATCTGGTCGGCTTGCAGTTAAGTACATGAGAGACCCAATCATGCTCCGATATTTCTTCGGATCCATGGGTTTCCCATATAAATCAGCGCCTATTTTGGGTGAAGTGACCATTGGTGTACCAACAGAGTCACAATTTTCCATTCCATGTTTTTTCAAAATCTCAATAGTATATTTAGTCTGATTTAGAAAAATACCACATGGGGATTGATGAATTTGTAAGCCTAAAAAGAATTTTAATTCACCCATCATGGACATTTCAAATTTGCTTTTCATGAGATTTTCAAAATGTTTTGAATGTTGCGGATTAGTGGACCCAAATATGATGTCGTCCACGTAAATCTGAACAATCAAAATATCATTTTTGTATTTTCTTGTAAACAAGGTCGGATCAATTGTTCCTTTGGTGAAATTATTCAACAACAAGAAAGATGATAACTCGTCATACCACGCCCGTAGGGCTTGTTTCAAACCATAGATTGCTTTCTTTAGCTTGTAGACGTATTCTGGATGATCTTTGTCAACGAATCCGTCTGGCTGACTCACATACACTTCTTCTTTCAGAGTTCCATTCAAGAAAGCGGTCTTGATGTCCATCTGATAAACTGTGATATTCTTGTGAGCCGCATAAGCTAAGAAAATCCTGACTGCTTCAAGCCTTGCAACTGGTGCGAATGACTCTTCAAAATCTATCCCTTCTTCCTGTCTGTATCCCTTTGCCACTAGACGAGCTTTGTTGCGAATTACAGTCATTTCTTCATCCTTTTTGTTTTTCCATAACCACTTAAGATCAATGACTAGTTTGTCAATTGGTCTTGGAACTAAATCCCAGGTGTCATGGATTTGAAATTGAAGAAGTTCTTCCTGCATCGCTTCAATCTAGGCATTATCTGCCATTGCTTCCCGAATGTTCTTGGGTTCTATGAGACTGACTGAGCAGACATATATGCACATGTCGCAATCGATGTGGAGTTGTTTTCTCGTCTGAATTGGTCTTGAGGGTTCACCAATAACCTGTTCTATCGGATGGTCTTTTTTCCACTATAATGTTGAAGGGTACCTTGGACTGAACGAATACGTGTTAGACGGTTCATGTAATCTGGAAGATGATTCAGCAGATTCCGTTCCAAACGGGTTTTCAAAGACTTCTTCGTCTAACACAACATTATTTTGTTCTTGCTCATCAATTCTTGGTAGAACAATCTCAATTACTGGAGTTAGTGGAGTAGATGTAGATGATGTTGATGTTGAGGGAGTTGGTGCGCCAGCTTCGAATGTTGTGGATGCATCTGGATTTAGTGGTGGTGGTGGTGGTTTTTTGAGGTTGAGTGGGTGCAGCGGAATGTTGGTTAGATGCATTTTTCGAAGCGCCACCATAGTATTCATCGTACATGAACTCGAAGAAATTATCCAGTTCCTGATTTGTGGGTTGTTCGTTATGAATTGATTGAGCTCCTTGAGGTGCGAGTCCCGAACTGATATGTCCGGAAGTCATTGGGTTAAGTGCGGGTTCTAGAGCGAGTCTCTCAGAAGCCATTTGTGAAATTTCATCAAATTTCACATTCATCGTCTCCATGATCTTTTTCGTTCTCCTGTTATACACCCTGAATGCCCTCGAGTTTTCCGAATAACCAATGAAGATTCCAATATCGCCCTTAGCTTTCAACTTCCCCAAATCTTCTCTATCATTTGTTGGATAACATAAAGCACCAAATACATGAAGGTAAGAGATATCGGGTTTTCGGTTGTTGACAAGTTCATATGGGGTTTTATTGAATCTTGGATGGATTAGGGATCGGTTTTGAGTAAAACAAGCAGTGGAGATAGCATCAGCCCATAAGAATAACGGTGCACTGGAATAAATCAGCATTGTGCGAGCAGCTTCCACAAGAGTTCTATTTCTTCTTTCAACTACCCCATTCTGCTGTGGAGTTCTAACAGCTGATGTCTGGTGTGTGATACCAGTTTCTTCAAAGAATGTTCTTAACTCCTGATTCGTGAATTCCGTGCCATTGTCAGTTCTTACTATCCTAACTGGAGCTTGAAGTAGAACTTGAATCCGTTTCAGAAAGGTGATGATGGTGCCTGGTGCTTCGTCTTTTGATCTAAAAAACTTTACCCATGTATATCTTGAATAGTCATCAACAATTACAAGAATATACTTCTTCCCATTTATGCTTTGAACTCTCATTGGGCCACATAAGTCCATATGCAACAAATGCAACCTATCAACCGAACTAGGTACAGGTTTAGGTTTGAATGTTGCCCTTTTGCTCTTGCCTTGCTCACAGGATGGACATAAGTGTTCTTTGGTGTATTTGAATTTTGGAAGACCATTGACGATGTTGTCTTTGGCAAGCTTGTTGATTGTGTCAAAGTTAAGATGGGACAAACGTCTATGCTACAACCAGGATTTTGTTTCGCCTGCCCTGGTCATGAGACAAATTGGAGATGAAGAGGCCATTTGGTTTATGTCAATTGCATAGAGATTGGTGCCACGATTCCCAATTAAGAGATCATTTCCAACCAAATTTCTAACAAAGCAAGTGTTTCTCCTAAAAGCAACCTCTAAATCTGCATCACAAAACTGCCCGACTGAGAACAGATTGTGTCCCAATCCTTCGACATAGTAAACCCGAGTGATCAAGTAATTTCCAAAACGAAGATCTCCATAACCCAGAATAGCTGCAACATGATCATTCCCAAACCGTACAGTCCCCATGAACTGCCATACAAAGTTGATCAGCAGCTTCAGATTCCTGGTCATGTGCTTGGAGCAACCCGAGTCGACGATCCAAAGACAAATTTCAATGACCTGCAAAGAACAGATGATTTTGTATATGGAAACCGTTTAACATTTGGTTCCAAGGGGTTAGATGTAACAGGTGAATTACACTTAGAACTGGTTTCCTTTGATGCATTGGGAACTATTTCTAATGTGCCATTCTTAAGTGCAAACTTTCTACCCGTTGGTTTCCATTCACAAAACTTAATGTGATCCTTAGGCAATAGGCTGCTAGTGGTTTTCCTAGCTTTTGCAATAAGTCTTCGAATATATCTAGACTTAGCCCTAGTTACTGAAGGATTCTTTTTCTGTTCAGGCATATCATTCTTTTTCACATTATTAGAAAAGATTTCTTTTGCATTAAACAATCAGAATCATTACATGCATTAGAAACAGGAGTCTTATCATTACAACTAGATGATACATGTTTCTTCTTGGAAAGCGGTAAATTCCTAGGGTGTTCTTCTACTTTCTTGCATGCACTCTCAGAAACAGGCGAGACACTAGGTTTCTTGTTATTGCTCCTAGACTGTCTTTTGCTCCTAGAGTTGCTTTCTAATCCTGTAGAAGGTAAGGCACACTCATTAGAATTTATGTTGTTGTCCTTAGATGTTGTTGTAGCATTCCTAGACTCGTTTGGATTATCCTTATTACTTTTATCTACAGCCCTATATGTTTTAGATGTAGAGGCAGATGCAGTAGTGGGACTAATCCTATAAAGGCCAGGCGCTATTACATTTGATGTTTGGACAACTGCTTTCTCTTTTTGTTTCTCATTAGGCAAGGGGGTTGATGGTGCAATACCCGTAGTTTCCTCACCCTGCCCTTTTTGACTTGCAAGCTGAGACTTCAAAAGATCAATTTGTTTTTGCATGTTGTGGTAGGAACGCTCATACGACAATTTGTCATACTTGCATTCTTCCTTTTTCTGATCAAGTTGTTTAAAATATGTGACATTTTGTTTTTCAATCTTGGTAAGTGCCTTTTCATATTTTACAGCAATTTCGGAAGTCTCATCTCGAAGTCTTTCATCATCCTCAACAGAATATGTTTGGTAAATAATAGACATAATATCAGTCGATAGAGCTTCGAAAGAGAGAGAGTCATTTTGATGTTCCAAAACCTTTATTCGTTCCAAGTATTCATTTGCTTCCTTCACTAAGGATTTGTGATCCTTAACGAATTCTGCAGACTCTTTTAAAAGATTATTTTCCACATTTTGAACAACCGCATAGATTGCCGCAATATGTGGATTAATTTCCGTTTCAAAAATCTTTTTAATTTCATCCCGAACACCTGGAAACCATTCAAATTTTTGATTATTTGTTTTGGAAGCCACAATACTTTGAAGTGTTTCAATTCTCTGTTTAAGATCCACCAAATATAGTCTAGCTGCACTTGTATCATAAGTGTTTTTAGATGCCATTTGTTGAATGTTAGACAGATGTTTTGAGACAAATATTCGTTTTGCGACAGCCACTGGTTTTTTGAAAAACAGTGGTGACTCTTTTTGAATAAGATGAACCCCAGAAAGTTTGTTAAGTTCATTATAGTCTATGGGTTTTATTTCTCTGTTCATTTTTCACATTTTGTTTCTGCTCTCTTCTTCAAGCTCAATCATCTCGACAGAATCATAACCCGCTGGAGGGCCATGGTTATCATTTATAAGCGTACCATCATATAACACATTCTGGTTTTTCTGAGCCTTTTTGAGATTATAAGGGTTTTCACATCCAATTGCCATCTTCTTTAAAGTATGTGAAATCGGGTTTTTATCGTTTATTAACAAATTAATTGTTTGTGCAGAATGTCCCATTTTTACAAGTAAATCTTCCAACTTTGCAATGGTTTCCTTTTTGTCAGTGATCTCTTTTTGAAGATCCTTTTCACGTTTTGAAAACCTTTCATTCAACTCCTTCTTTTCTTTTTTAAGATTGGAATAAGTTGATTTTTGTTTTGAAAGCTGGTTGGTTAGTTCAGAAATTTCTTTGTTTAGATATTTGATTTGCAAATTCAAATTAACATCGAGAGTGTCAAATTTTATTTGCAAACATTTCTCTCTTAACTCAGAATCTCTTAAGCTAACCTCAAGATCTGACTGACGTTTGTTGTGAAAATCAAAAGCTTTTTCATTATCCTTATAACTCTTAAGCTCAGCGGTCAATTTGTCATTCGCGGCCTTAACATCGCGATTAATCTTTTTGACCTTTTCTATTTCCATACTACAATTTTGCAATAATGATTCAAACATAGCACGTGTTTCCTCATCATTATCAGTATGTTGTGACTCGAATTCTCCATTATGATGCATGTCTGGAGTTACCAAATTAGTATTGCTACAACTTGGTTCGTCCATGTATGTATCATAAATGAGATTAGGAGTCGCAGGATGCTGTTCATTTTGAGGTGACATATCAAACATTTCATTATTGTGACATGTAGCATATGGTTGTACCTCAGAAACAACATTTGTGTTAAAAGCAGGAGGTGCTTCCGAGTCCGTGTTGTACTTTGCCTCCTGGAGATTTGCCATGAAAATGCAGTTTGCATCGATATCCTCTTGATCTTCTGAATTATCCATAATAGCCATGAAGTCATTCTCTTCTGCACTCAACTGAAGCCCAGCCGTTTCCTTCTGTGCCAACATTAATGCTTTCTGCAAATACGCTGGATCCCTCTTATTCGGCTTGTCGGGACAGTTCCTAGCCATGTGACCAATACCCTGACAGTTGAAGCACTTCATCACATTACCCTGATTCATATTCCCAGCTCCCTGAGCAGCAACATTCCCAAACTGATTCCCAGTATTCTGACCCCTTTGATTACCAACAGCTGTACCCATCTGATTCCCTGCATACTGCCCTGCATTCTGATTACCCATCTGATATCTTGGAGCATATCCCTGCTGATTCCCATATCCCCCAACCATCTGTCCTTGTTGTCCCATGTTGAAACTCGGCTGTGCAATTTGCTTATTGCGAGTGTTCGATGAGATTCGTTGATTGTTGTTGGTGGGTGTGGAGTAGCGTCCTTGGAATGCTTTTGTTAGGTAAGCAAAAGCTTGAGTCAAAGCAGCAGTTGACTCATCTTGATCATTAAGATCGGGTTCTTGGTGTTGCGGGATCACATGTTGTTGTTGTGGGTAGAACGGTGTTTGAGGATTGTATTGTTGTTGCATGAATTGTTGGGATGAAGATGATGATGGTGGTGTATTAACTGTTGCAGGTGTAGGTGTATGGACTATGAGTGCAAGAGGATCATGTTGTTTTGCTAGTTTCTCTTTTCTGACTTCATTTGCCTCTGCTTGGTTTTGCTTTAGAAAGTCACAAAGCTGATCATAGTTCACATCGTGAAGGTTCTTTGTTTGGTTGACAATAGTGACATATCGTCCCCATTCCTCTGGAAGGTTGTTGATGAACTTGATGTTTTGAACAATTTTGGAAGGTGCCAAATTGTTTCTGATCAACTCATTCATTAGAGTACAAAACCGTGTGTAGTAAGATTCAATCTGTTCAGCTGGAGTGGATGTGAACTTCTCCCATTCAGTCAAAAGCTTGTTTTCCATGTCTTGTTTACCAATTTCTGTACCATAGCAAAGTCGTCTAACTCGATCCCACATTTCATAGGCAGTTTCACAACTATCTACAACACAAAATATTTCTTGTGGTAAACCGAGTTGGATTAAATGCATTGCCAAGTCATCAGCTTCAATTTGCTTCCAATCTTCTGGAGTATAATCCTTTTCTTCTTGGATTTTGTAAGTCGTTGCGATGGGAGGTTCTGTAGTTGGATTTCCAGCTGTTGCTTCAATCTCACGAGGCTTGAATGGACCTTCCTCTATGGATTTGATCAAGAGTCTACCTTGTCCATTAGGTTTGGTTTTCATGTATCTTTTCATACGACTCGTCCATGGAAGATAACCACCTTTTTCTAACATTGGAGGACGGTTTTCTGAACCGGCGGCATGAATGTCTTGTTGTGTAGTCATCTTTGAAATTATGTATGATAAAGTGGATTGAGGATCATTGCAACAAAATAGGAGTTGTTGTTGTTGAAGGTTAAACTTGGTTGTTGTTGTGAAGCCTTGGTTTGTTGTTGATGATCGTTGAAGTTGTAAGTTTAGATGAACGAAACAAATTTAAAGAAAGTTACAGAATTTGATTAGAGTATAATTAAGACAAAGTCAAAAGTTTACAAATTTCGACAAAGTTATGTAAATTACAATTTAGATAAAATGAAAATTTCTATAGAAATTTCAATTTGACCAAAATTTATATAAATTATGGCAAAATGTCAATTTAGATAGAAATATATCTAATTTATATAAATTGGTAATTTATATAAAATCTAACACTCTTATACAAGAGGGTAGATATCCGTTTGTCGAAATATTTTGCACTCTTATACAAGGGTGAAAATACCGAGTTCACTTTTGAGTTGACGAAATTACGTTCGAATCAAATCCTTAAAAGTTATTTAACTTTGAAATCGTTTCACACAAGTACGAGGGCCAAAACTGTCAAATCTGAAACTTCCAAAAGGCTGCTGAAAAGACAGGGACTGAAACTGACAATTCTGAAATCTAGACCTGTCTGATATCGTAAATGCCTGTGTCGTCCGATATCGCAATTGAACTAAGATCTCGGATAGGCTGAATTTGCGATAATTCTGCCAAAGTTACAATTGCGATAATTTTATCGCAATTTGATTTGCGATAAAACTTTCATACCTGAATTGCGATAACCCACAATCTTGAATTGCGATAATAGTTCAAATTCTGAATTGCGATAAAAGAGGTGACTTGCGATAGAACGCTGACAGTTCTGAATTCCGATAAAAGACATGAATTCCGATAGATCGCTGTTTTTTCATAATTGCGATAAGAGGCAGACTTGTACCAACTTTTACCTACTTTTTGGACTTTTGCTACTTACCCATGCTTTCCACTGCCACTCCCATACTTCTTCTAAGTCTTTTCTTTATCAACTCACCAACTTTTACTAACTTCTACTAACTCTAATCAATCACATCTATCACTATCTTATCCATAAACAAATCTTATACAAGATTTTTGGATAATGTCGATCTAGAGAAGCTATGAACAAACCAATATCCAATCTTCCAAACAAAGATTTGAGTGAAGAACTCGTAAAGCTTCATGAACAAGGTCGTTAGAACATAAAACAACCACAACTTAACCTTAATTTTTTGTGTGGATTGAATAGCAGAAAAACACAAAGTGTAATTTTTCCAGTGAAAGAAAAATAACAATGGGTGTTTTAATCTTTAGGATCAAGCACAAAAAATATAACCTTTGGTCTTTTATCTTGCGTTCGATATCCACATAAAACACAAATGGTTCGTTTCACAGAAAATAAAAAAAAAACGCAACAATATGTAGTTTTGAGCAAGAACCGAACACAAAGACTCCTACCTTGAAACCTTGCTCGTTGATACCACTTGTTAGGACCAAACCTTCCTTCTTTATCACACAATACACACGACACAAGAACTAGATGATGATGACTCACAAACACATTTAGAGAACAAGAGAAGTGGTGGATCTTATGGTATAAAATCTAGTCGAATGTTTATAACTTTTGGGAAGAAATAATACAAAGGACTAAGGAGAAAACACACACACACTCTCTTTCACAGTTTGAGGCATACAGGATAATGTGAGAGTGTGTGTGGTTTTGATGTGTCGACAGCCATCAAGCAAGGCTTGATGGGCTTTACATTAGGACCTAAAGTGGGCTAAAATATTGCACTAAACTTATAACTTAAGATGCTATCAATACTAATGCTACTAGCCCACTAAACTTAATACATATTATACATGGCACTTTGGCTCTAGTTAACAATGACCATCACTTCCTAAATAGCATAAATTAAATGCTAACAATCTCCCCCTAAGGGATGGTCATTCCAATGATGCTCCCGTGATTGGTCTTTTGCCTTCAATGTCTAGAACTTTGTGTGTCGATGTATAATATTCTTCATTTAATGTTCCTTCTTGCACAGTGATCATGATGTGTTGTGTAATGAGTCTTGATAATGGTTATGGTTTGGGAAGTAATGATGATGATGATGATGATGGTGGTATCATCAATGATAAATTAGCTTGGATATGAGGTAAGTAATTATGATTACTATATGTTAATAATAATGTTCTCATGTTATGTGTTAATGAATGAGTTATAGGGTTATGCCTTGGATTAGCGAGTTGGGTTAGTAAGGAGTATGTTAGTGAGTAAGGATCAAGAAATAGGATATAGTGTGGAAAGGATTAAGGTATGTCTATGATCTTATGTGTTTAATGTTATTATGTTTATGTGTTATGGTTATGATATGGCAAGGATAATGGTTATGAGATGGGACGATCATGAGATGAATGGTTAAAGATGTCTTGATGCATATATGTGTGAATAGAAGTATTAATCATGTATTAATCTAGTTACTTACTAAGCGTAAGCTTACCCCTTTTAGTGGTTAATGTTTTGTAGGTTAATTGCGTTGAAGATAACTTGGCTTGGGTTATGGCTTAAGGAATTGGAAGCGGATTGGAAGGTAGTATACGTTTAGGAGCTTAGGTAGAATACCGAGCTCAAGTATAAAGTTTGTACCCCCGTTGGTCTTTTATTGATTTGTAAAGTTAAGTCAAGTGTCAAAATGTATGATAGTGGAGTCCTAATGATTTGGTGGTCTAACGAAGTGTCAAAGTGTGTTTTAAGTGTTTTTAGTAAAAGTTAAAGGGGCGTTTGGATTAAGTGTGTTTGTACCCATTTTGGGTTGTAAACGGGTCAAGTGTTTATGAAACATGTCTTGTATGTTAAAGTAATGATAATGGTTAAGTTTGGTGGGAAAATGAAGTGGTATAAATGGTTTGGGGTGATAATGGGTCAAATGGGTATTATGCATAACCCGTCATAATGTAAAGTACTATTCCGGGGAGTCAAACGGTAAATATTTTTGTATGAAAATGAGCCCAATAGTATACTAAGTAAATCTGGAAAGTTTGGTAAAATATCGAGATCGGGTTTTCAAGTACGGGACAAAAATGTGATTTTGGATGATCAGCAGTCTCCATCTGATTCGGATGGAGGGCCATCCGATTGGATGGGCGACTCGGTTAAAAAATTTGTAAACTTGAAAAATCGTATTTTTGATCCGTAATTCGTTAGAGGTCGTGCCACCCGGCGTTTTGTAGGTAATTGAGTCAAGTTTCATTTAAAAATAGTCTCAAGTCCTGAATGTTTATGGATTTTAATAAATGGTCGAAAGAGTAACAGAATGTCCGTGAAAGGTCAAGCGTTTTCGCGTAAAAGTTTTTAATTTTTGGTCTAAGCGGGCACGGGGTGTAACAACTTGGTATCAGAGCTTCGGTTTAAGTGAATTTGGTTTCCTTTAGGATTGCCTAGACTTAAACCACTCGTAGATGCGTTGAGCTTAAGTTTAAGTAATGCGGGCAAATATTTGTGTAAGTTATAGGATGTGATTGTTAAGTTATGAAATGGATTATGTGATTGCTATATGAGCTTAATGATGATAAATTATGAATGTGTTTTATGTGCTATCGTGTATATGGTATATGTCCGTGAAAGACTTGATGTGTTTAAGTGATAGGATTACCGTGCTCCTTGGGTAGTGTCGGTGATTGTTATGTGATTATGTGAATGTGTATTATAGAAGGATGTGTATGGAAAGGCTAAGTGGTATGCTTGTTATAGAAAGGCGAAAATAGAATGTCGTTATAGTGAGGAGTTATAGATGGAATTGAGATGATATATGAGGATGTGTGCGTGACGAGGATTTAGATGTTTAGGTAAAGCGAATTGTTGAAATGTGTAATTACTAGATATTAAAGAAAGGTATGAGTAATGAATGATACATAAAGTAACTATTGCATAGATTGGTAAAGTAAAGAAATAGTTATCTCAATGATAATAGACAAATGGTATGACTTAGATGTGTTCAATGTTTTAAATCATAATTTGATAATAGACTAATGAAGTATAAGTGTTTAGTGACATTTATCTTTTATGGAAAGAATGGTCGAATGTGGACTTAAGTATGAATGAGACTAGGTATGTACTAATGTGTTGTCGTTTACGTGTAAGGTGTTATTTTGTCATAGGCAAAGTGATTATGAATGCGTGTTATAATGTGATGTATAGAATAAGTTGAAAAAGTAAAAAAGGGAACTTAATTAGATGAGTCATGACTAGAATTCTTGTCGTGACATGAAGTGTTAGAAGTTGTGTAAATGAACGAGTTTTAGATTACAACGTAAGACCAATATATGCTCTAGAAAATAATTCATGTCTAATGATTGGGTTAAACCATGTCAAGATTAAGGTTAGTCAATTGTAATTGAAATAGACAACATTAAAAGAATGAACATGTGTAAAATAGAGTAAGAGGATAAAGTGAAGTTAACAAGAAAATGATAAGTGTAACGTGACAACTCAGATGAAACATAATGTATATATATTCAAATGTACGAGAGTATGAAAAAGATGAGTATTACTAAGATGGTGTCAAAGTAATGAAAGGCGATGGGTGAGTAATTAAAAATGTGCAAGGCAAAGAGAAAAGAAAACGGAAAAGTGTTAGTCTAAGAAATGTCTGAATAATGAATAATTAGTGAACATAGAATTAGTAAATTAGAATCGATTGATTTGGTAATGACACGTAGTGAGTTGTTGACGAATGGAAGAATAAGTTCATGATTGGATTATAGGTGTGTAAGTAAATGGATCAACGTAATGGTAAATGATACAAGATTGGGTGTTATAGAGAAATAAAAATAGCAAGATGTGAATAGAGATGCTAAATGGTATTAGAGATGAGTTAATAAGAAACTTAAGGTATTAACGCATAAATAATGAGTCGTAGTGATGAAAAGTGTGCTAAAATATAATGCGTAATGATAAGATGGAATTAACATGCTAATTGTTAAGGGTTTGTTGACATGAAGAAAATGGATGAGATTAAGTAATGACGCTTTAAGTGTGAATCGTAATGATATTGAGTGTGCTAAGGTATGGCGCTAAGAGACAAGATGAAACTAATGAGTTAATGATTAAGTATTTAATGACTTGAATGTTAAAGAATGAGGTTAGGAAGGGATGGCATGAAATGTGACCAACATATGGTCTCATTATATTTAGTGACTAAAGACAAATGTTAAAGTGGTATAGAGACGGGGTAAAGGTAAGGTAAAATAATTGAGGTTTAAGTGTGAAAGTGAAATTGTGATTGAGTGTGTTGGTATATAAAGGAGGGAAATTAAACGAAAAAGTTTAAATGCCAAAAGTTAAATGCGATAAGTTAAGAATGTAAATGAGAATGAGATGAGTAGGTAAGAGGATTGGGTATGTACACGAATGTATAATAATGACAATGATGTTATGATAGGTTATGATGAAGGCAGGATTAAATGAGTACCTTGATATTTAATATGATGTAAAATTTATAGGATTAAAGTAATGTGTGTTGATAAGATAATGACAAGATAAATGGGGTGGTTTAAACGCTAACGATTAAATGAGACGAGTTAAGTATGTGAACAAGAATGTAATTAGATATTGTGTGGTAAACATAACGAACTTATGTTAATGATATAGAATGTGTGTGAAGAAAGGTGGCGCTAATGAGTGTGTTATAGTTAATGATCTATGAAAGGTATATACGTACAAGGCGAGATAGAATAATATTGCTTAAATACATAAATGATTGAAATGAGATAAGGTATGAGAATAAGAATGCGATGAGTTAAGAATGTAAGAGAGAATGAGATGAGTAGGTATGAGGTTAAAGTGTTGTTCGGAAATTATTATAGCACGGCTAATGTGCCCCATTAGCGGTGATTATTATGATGAAAGTGTTGAATAATAATAACACGTGATGAGTTAAGCGAAAGGATGTGATGTGAAAATTAAACGAGATAAGAATGTGTAAATGACTTAAATTGTGTAAGAAGAATGAATGATGCTAATGAATGAATGAAAATTAACCTATGCAAGGTTTAAAAGTGGAAAGAGTCGAGTAGACAAAAGGGTAAAGTAAAAGGGTGAAAATGAGTAATGCGGATTTAGAATGTAAGATGATAAACACATAGAAATGTGTAATTTTAATAAGCAGGTTCATATGCTCTATGAGCTTGCCTTCACTAAATAAAATGGATGAGATAATGTGTGTATGATAAATGTTAATGGCTTGGATCCGATATTAAAATGTGAAAGTGGTAGAGTGATGAATGTTAATGATCCTTCGGAATGAATGTTAAAGGTGGTATCCCTCGGGATGACCAAGTAAAGGAATGTTAAGGAATCATTCGGGATGAATGTTAAAGATCCTTCGGGATGAAAAGTATTGCCTTCACCGGCAAGGGGTTGCCTACGTCCATGGCACATAAAAATATCCCCATAATGAATGTGATAATGTTATGGATCCAAGTCTAAGAAGGGTAAAAGTAATGTAATAAAAAGAATGAGAGAATAAAAGTTAAATTGGAGAATAGGAGTACTTGTGTTGTGTTGGAAATATATAACCATGAGTTTATGTTTCTTGATTTACATCGATTGGGACGCCTTTCCATGTAAATGAGGAAGCATGAATGAGTGGGCTTATGTGTTGCCGACATGGCACGAGTAGGGTTAGAGAAGTAGAAAGCGGAAGTCTAGAATTAGTTAGAAATTATAAGGACTAAGATAGAAGAGTTAAAATTAGAGTACGCCTTTTAGGGAAATTTATGAGAAACCTATGTTTTGAGTGTTAAGTATAAGTTGAAGAAATTAAAGAATTGTAATGATGCTTAAAAATGTTATAATACGTAATTGTGGCATGGTATAAAATGTGAGTAATGAAAATAATTGATGATAAGTGGCATGGTTAATGTGACGGCAAGTGTTAAAGTATAATGATATAAAGCAAATTCGTGTAATTTTCTATAAGACTTATAAAGGTAAGCGAAAGGGACATGAAGAAAGAAGTAGAAGAAATGAGGTAATTGTAAAAACGTAAAAGAAACGGATAAGTGGTGTTGATAGAATGTGAAAGTATTAGCTAAGTGTATTTATGTAAAGTTAAATAGCACAAGTTTTCTCAAGTATCAAGTAGTCAAAGAATGAGAATAGAGGATAAAGCAAGTGAAAACGTGATGTAGCAGTAATAGAATGGATTAAAATGATAACTAGTTATAGTGAGTATGTCTCGTATTATGTAATAGGCTAAGTAAGAGTTGCATGGTTATAGAAGTAAGTGGGAAGTAATGTGGATTAAGGCCATGTGATATGTTATAGTATGCATAGAGTTGCGAGATCACTTAGATCGTTGCACTAAATAAACTAAGAATTAAGGTGCTAGGAATGAGAAGTATAATGTGGCTAGGTTTTGGTTAGTAAAGAATGATAGATTTCGAGGACGAAATCTAAATAAGGGGGTAGAATTGTTAGACCCGTTGCCGGGTACTTGTACCCCACCCTAGATGAAAAGGGACCAAATGCCATACGTGATTGGTTAGTCAATAAATGTAACGTTATAGTCAAACCCGAAAGTCAATTAATGGTCAATGAATGTATTGTGTAGTTATGGAAAGTATTATGTGGCACAAATGGAAAGAAAGAGATCCAAGGGGCTAAAGTGGTAATAGACTAAATGTGTTATAAGTTAGTTGTGACCAAAATAGAAGGAATGAGACTTGAGGGGCTTAATGTGCCAAAGGGCCAAAGTTGCTACCTAACTAAATATATCCAGGGAATTCTAGAGAATTCCCTCATTATTTTAGATAAGATGGGTGAGGTCCGGTTATGGAGAAGGAGAAATGGAGGGAAAAGCTAGATGGTGGCTTAGGAAGAAGAAGATGAAGAGCTAATGTCCATAGTCCTTCCTAGTATTGATTCACTCCAAGTAAGTAATTTTATCTTAATGATTTATGAGGTTAAGGTTTATGACTTAAGTGGGTTTTCATCATATGATCATGATATGATCATATGATGATGTAGAAAAGATAATGGGTAAGTTTAGATGGGTTATATAACCCTTGATCATGATGTGTTGTGTAATGAGTCTTGATAATGGTTATGGTTTAGGAAGTAATGATGATGATGATGATGGTGGTATCATCAATGATAAATTAGCTTGGATATGAGGTAAGTAACTATGATTACTATATGTTAATATTAATGTTCTCATGTTATGTGTTAATGAATGAGTTATAGGGTTATGCCTTGGATTAGTGAGTTGGGTTAGTAAGGAGTATGTTAGTGAGTAAGGATCAAGAAATAGGATATAGCGTTGAAAGGATTAAGGTATGTCTATGATCTTATGTGTTTAATGTTATTATGTTTATGTGTTATGGTTATGATATGGCAAGGGTAATGGTTATGAGATGGGACGATCATGAGATGAATGGTTAAAGATGTCTTGATGCATATATGTGTGAATGGAAGTATTAATCATGTATTAATCTAGTTACTTACTAAGCGTAAGCTTACCCCTTTTAGTGGTTAATGTTTTGTAGGTTAATTGCGTTGAAGATAACTTGGCTTGGGTTATGGCTTAAGGAATTGGAAGCGGATTGGAAGGTAGTATGTGTATAGGAGCTTAGGTAGAATACCGAGTTCAAGTATAAAGTTTTTACCCCCGTTGGTCTTTTATTGATTTGTAAAGTTAAGTCAAGTGTCAAAATGTATGATAGTGGAGTCCTAATGATTTGGTGGTCTAACGATGTGTCAAAGTGTGTTTTAAGTGTTTTTAGTAAAAGTTAAAGGGGCGTTTGGATTAAGTGTGTTTGTACCCATTTTGGGTTGTAAACGGGTCAAGTGTTTATGAAACATGTCTTGTATGTTAAAGTAATGATAATGGTTAAGTTTGGTGGGAAAATGAAGTGGTATAAATGGTTTGGGGTGATAATGGGTCAAATGGGTATTATGCATTACCCGTCATAATGTAAAGTACTATTTTGGGGAGTCAAATGGTAAATGTTTTTGTATGAAAATGAGCCCAATAGTATACTAAGTAAATCTGGAAAGTTTGGTAAAATATCGAGATCGGGATTTCAAGTACGGGACAAAAATGTGATTTTGGATGATCAGCAGTCTCCATCCGATTCGGATGGAGGGCCATCCGATCGGATGCGCGACTCGGCAAAAATTTTGGTAAGCTTTGAAAAACCGTATCTTTTCATCCGTAAGTCGTTAGAGGTCGTGCCACCCGGCGTTTTGTGGGTAATTGAGTCAAGTTTCATTTAAAAATAGTCTCAAGTCCTGAATGTTTATAGATTTTAATACATGGTCGAAAGAGTAACAGAATGTCCGTGAAAGGTCAAGCGTTTCCACGTAAAAGTTTTTAATTTTTGGTCTAAGCGGGCACGGGGTGTAACATTGGTAACCATTAGCTTCCATAGGGGTGCAACTCGCAAATACAAATCTTCCACCTGAACGGAACAGATGTAAACACATGAGCATAACATTCCAAACACTCCTAAAGCCTCAACACTATAAAAAAATGGCCAGTGAAGATGAAAAAAACACACGCCATAAGCTTCACTGATCTTGTGAACATCTTGTTTATCAAGATAATCATGTCTATTAATTGACCAAACAAAAAATATCACCATACCCACGGCGGCAGTCCATTTGTCTTTGCATCTTCAGTTTAATCTTCGATATCCACCTCTAGTGTACCCACCTTTATATGATTAACATAATTAAAAATAGACATTAAAAATAATGAACATGAAAATAGTATATGATAAAAGCAGAAAAGGCATTACCTTCAAAAAATACACATATCTGGGCAACACCCAAAACCGATGATCATGTTTCGGTTTTAGTACCGATAAACACAAACCCAGATAAACATAACGGAATCCATGGCCATATCGTTTTTAGCGGTGAAATCGCAGCAGTACTTGGCTGATGAGTTTACGAAGAAACACCTCCTCGCCGAATAAGCTAAGCAACGGCCTTTAGCATCCGCATATGGGTATGATTAGTTAGCATCCGCATATGCAACCTGTACATATATAGTTTTTCAGGTCAATGATATGGCCTAATGAACTTCTAATAAAAATATACGTCAAATAAAAAACCACAATTCATTTACCCAAAAGGTTTAATACGTACCCATTCTCTACATGTCCTCAAACTCTAATTCTGTTAAGTTTGCCCCTTTTTCGTAGTGTAATCTAGTGATGCATTTTTTTATATTTTGATCATCTACTTGTTCAATATATATATATATATATATATATATATATATATATATATATATATATATATATATATATATATATATATATATATATATATATATATATATATATATATCTACATTATATATAACAGGAGGCGTTACACGTAGATAATGCCACATAAATGCCACCTCAATGCCACATAATCAATTTAATGCCACCTAATCAATTTATGCCACGCAATTAATTAAAATGTTCAAAAATTTTGTCCATTACAAGATTCGAACTCAAGACCATCCATATATTATGCAGTAACTTACCCACTAAACCACCACATTATTTTTGTTGAGATTCTGCAACACCAAATCTATAAATCAAATCGGTTCCTGAATATTAGACATCCTCTGTTTTGGTATTTTCGTATCCCTAATATACAATTCATCCTATCATTCACGCAAACCCTACTCCACCTACACAAACAAATACAAAACCATTAAAAACTCGCCTCAATCATCACTGACTAACTAATCCAGTCTACATTAGCATGCTTAAGAATAACTTTGAGCCTTCACTCATGTAGTCAAGTGGGATTAGCACTGAATCGGGAAGGTAAGATATGGTATATACCAATCTAATGTCCTGTATATCGACTATGTTAATTCACACTATATCAATTCACATAATCTTCATACAGGCTCGCTGAAAACAAATACGCTAACATGATTAGGAAGAAATTGCAAGCTATTCATTTGGGTTATAAAGGTCCTGGATATTCGCATTATATGGGTCTGGCTGTGCCTGTCAATATCACAGAAGAATTGTCAGATAATATGGATTGGAGAAAGTCAGGCGAAGTTAGAGGTCAAGCCGGATGTGGTATAACATGTGTTCTTTTGTATATTTACATGGGGTTGGTCGATTTGGGTTGTGTGGTGTAGTTATAGAATGTGTAGATAGAATAGCTAATAGGGGAGCATTATAGTCCAGGTCCAGGTAGTGAATGACACACTGAAACCTGAATTGGTTACGCCAGTCAGCCCACCCCCTCATCTCTAGAAGTGATGTGCTTAAATCATTGCCCCTGGTGTCAATTTTTTGTCCAAAAATTTTATAAGCCTTTTTTCCAGCTCTGATTAAGGTTTCAAAATAATCCTAGCTTTTACTAATTTATTCGAGCTCGAGCTTACTAAAGTTTGGCTATAGATTGTATCACGATCTTTAAGACCCTTACGTAAGACCCACTCATAAGTAAATGGAATGAAATCTCCACCTCTAAATTTGAGATTTATGTTGTTTTTTATCAGGTGGGAATTGTGTGACATGTGCAGGCATATCTTTTGTCAGATGGTACCAACAAGGCGAAAACGACATCACTACAGTGCAACTATGTGAGGTAAGTTTATATTTTATAGGAGTGTTTGCCATTGCGTTATGAAAGTGATTATGTGATATTCAGATGGGAATTGGTATCGTGTTATGATCTTTAAGTGCTTTTTCTGACCTTTTAGTAATGAATTGGAATGTTACCATAAATGTTTTGAATTTGCCAAAAACTCTTATAATATTAAATGGTAGAAGCATATGCAAATGTTGTATTAGAACTGTGTTTCTGATTATTATTTGTTTCTTAGCCGCTATCAAACCGCAATGCTAAACATCTCTGTCACGTGAGATTGTCGGTGAAAGTAAAGACCTAACGGTATTTGACTTGCCTACGCGGCTGTTACATATTGAACTGAACCTTATGTGACAGTTGAACAATTGAGTGTATAAAGAACCCTTTAATTTTGTATTGGTACTAAATATTTGTTTAAAGGTCACTAATTGTGTGCTCTTTACATACTTGCAGCGGCCATGTTCCTTAGATGACTAATTTCCTTCCTCGCATGTTTCAAAAAAATTACGCATTTCAAGGTTTTGGTCAGCCGAGTGAAACTAAAAGGTAAGTTTAACTTCCAAGCTCGCATAAATCATTTTTTACCACCCTTCTCATGTACAACCGTGTACAAATATGCCAACGATAATTATAACACATGTATATCATTACCCTTGCCTGTACTCCCATATTTCACCGCTTTGCTTCACTTTACAAGTAAAATTTTTTTAACTGAAGTACTGAACCACTATTTGGAGGCTCTTTTTGGGAAATAGTGGTTAGGTATATGTAGGTTAGCACAGTTTCAATATGTAAGGGTGCGAATAGGCAACTAAATATCTGACCTAAGCACCCTTTAATTTGTTCATAAATTTCGGATTTAATTTTTACAAAAATGAAAGATGCTGGATTCGAACCTGGGTTCGCTAGCTCACAAACAAACACTACAACCAATGGAACAAGCCACAAGTTATGATAAGCAATTCAAAATAAAAATGTAATGTCTTAATAACAACACATTCTTAAAACCCTAAAATATAAACCCCATATTTATTTTCTATCTATTACGGTTTGATAAAAAAAAAGTACGCCTCTTTTAAAACCCTAATGAAACACGATTAGAGTTCATGGATACATGTATCAACTGTCGACTTACCATTGTTTTGCATAGTTCTATATTATCAGGTTTGAGACTCATGTATCCTGTTAAGCACACATATTGGTTTGACATCTACAAGGTATGTATTCATTAGTCTCATTTGATTTTGCTAATAAATCATAGTTGTTGCACCCAAGGTTTGTAGTCCAAGCATAAATACGTGTATACAGTTCTGATGTTAATTAAGTTTCTATAAAAGCTATTGATACCTTTTTGTTTACATAAAGACGAGTCATCTTCTGATGAAAGCACAAAAGACGATTCTTCCTCTGATGAAGAAGAGCCCCATAAGAAGAAGGCTAAGGTATTGTTCATAGAAACTATGATAGTTATCATTACTAGACGCTGTTATATAATTGTGACCAAGTTTAATAACATACTATATATCTTTGTTTATCTACTTGCATCTACTTGAACGCAATTCAAAAATATAGACCCTGTAACATGTTTTAATTGGATAAATATTGATTTTGCTTTGTAGCTTACATGTCATCCCCTGTTTCAAAAGCGCCGACTAAGACTGCACCACCTCCACATCCATGAGGACCTTCTACCACAAGACCAGCAACACCAATTATGCCTGCTCTAGCCGACAACATGATCTAACTCAATAGGTAACATTTAAGTTTTATTTCATGTTTTATTATTTGAGTGTTTTTTTATTTGGTTTATTATAAGCCATGGTTCGGCATAAACATTTGATTAGATTAAAGGAGTTATAGGTTTTATTATTGCAATAAGAATTCTTATTATATTTAGGTTAGTGTCTGTTAATGATTAAGTGTTGTGAATCTGATTTGATGATATTCTGATTAGATATTGATTACCATCATGAACTAATATAGTTTTATTAGGTTTGTTCGTTAGTTTAGAGTAGTTTTGTAGCGATTAGTTTGTGTAAGTTTGTTTCGATGTTTCACACATGGCATACTATTTCAGGAACTTTTCTCAGTTTCAAATATTGGACAACGACGTGGACTCAGTTGGGTTTAAATGTGACTGCTTATCATGTGATCAGGTATGTTTCCACCATACTCTTGTGCGACTGTTCTCAGTTCATAAATATTAAACATATAAAAAGTGTGATTTGGGGGTGTTTGGATGTGCTGTTAACTTGCCTAAAAACAAGTTTTGTAGTTAGAATTTTTTTTTGTTCTGATTTTTAGGGCTATATTAATCATACTTTCTTATGTCAAATTTCATTTAAACATGGTTGCTAAATAGTTATAGAATATAATTTTATCTGAACATAAATAGTAAACCCGTTCACTCAATATATGACACGAATTGCTTGAACTATTTGGAATGCCAGTTTTGAAAGTGAATGGAGAAGCAGAAGGACTTTGTGCACAATTAAAGCGTGATGGTCATGTTGACGCAATTCCTGTCATATATTGAGTGAACGGGTTTACTATTTATGTCAACGAGGGTTGCTAAACCAGATGAGAAGCAGAGGAAGAAAATGTGATGTAAGTGGAGTTACCCCTTCTGCTCAGACACCTCACGAATACAATGGCGGTATTACACAACCTACTCAAAGTCTGTATCAGCAATGCCTGCATAAAAAGGAAACAAACCATGAAGAACTGAGATTGGATTACTATCTATCACGAAATAAATGTAATTATCATTATGGCATTACTATCAAAAACTTCTTCTACTTATTTCCCGATTAATTAATGAATTGATCCAAATTACATGTAACCCCTTAAAAAGACTCCCATCACATATAAACAGTTTTATCCAAACAAAGTTTTTTTTAAAAAAAAAAAAAAAAAAAATCTGACAAGAAGTCCCAAAACCTTCTTGGTACATGCTTTATCTTTTCAGCAGAATAAGCAATCCCATACACCCCCTGGCTTACTGCTTTTGATTTAAGAAAAAAAACTTTTTGATGCTTAAGGGATTATTAGGATATATTTGATAAAATAAGCATTAGTTATTACATTGGTAGGTGTTTATTTTAAAGTACCTCTAAGCATAGGCTAAAACTCTACATGACCAAACACCCTGTAGCTGTTGATTTGTGGATCGACATACATACCTTTATTATATTTTTATGATTTTTGGATGCTGTGGTGTCTTGCAAGTAGAGACTGAGTATCTTCCTCTGTACACCAACTACGGTATCGGGCTTACTACATGGAGTCCACTTGCATCTGGAGTTCTGACTGGAAAGTACAACTCAGGAGTTCCTGCTGATAACAGGTTTGCACTATAGAACTACAAGGTTAAACTCTCATATCCAGTTGAAAGTTATTGGTTTACTTGAATATTACTGTCCTTCTTTTATTAAATAATTGTTGTCATTGTGTTTGAATATTTTGTGGTGATAATATATATTTTTGGGCCTTTTACAATCAGGATAAATAATAGCACCGTGATTCTGAGTGCTCCAATTTATTTTTATAAAAAATAGAACTCTTATCAGTTTAAAGAATTGCACAAGTATTATAGAACAGATTTAATAACTACCTTAATGCTACCCCCAACAAGAATCGTGCTTTCTTTATGATGCCATAGACGTTACCTGTTGATATTTGAGCTATGTTTTATGTGTTACTTTTGTTGCTCACTGATTTGTATGATTAATGAATCGTGATCTTGATTGTTACTCTACTAAATAAATGGTGATAAACGAAGCTAAATAACCAACACACACCTTAACTTCTACAGTTATACTAATCAACGTGTCTCTGACTTCTTTATTGAATCCTAGATATAATGTGTAGTGATTAGTTTTTGTAATGTTAAATTGATGTTGAGGTGATTAGAATCGATAGTTGTAACAGAAATGGATATCTGAGTTTTAGTGGATTTTTAAGTTCAGGATGCTATAAAAGTGTTTAGTTAGTTATAGGATGAATATAGGAAGATTTATTACACAAGAAAAGGTCAGGATAGCGGAATTAGGTTTTCTTTGGTGTTTGAGATATAGGATCTTTGGTACCTGCTTTCATGATTTCCCCAACACCAAGTAAGTCGTTTTGTTTATTTTTATTTTTTATGTCTATATCATTATCCATAAATGCCACTATGGTGCTAAAATGAAGAAGAGTGTGTCGAATGCCAGTTCTGAAAGTGCATGGTTTTGAACGGACCGTTTTGTGGTTATAATGAAAGAGCACATAAGACTTGACAGGTACCCGAGAATAAACCTTTCAGTTACAGTATTCAGATTTAAGTGTCCTGATTGGGTCATTTTGTGACTAAAAAACCTTGAAATTGGTTGTTAAACAGTCTGAAACGACGCGTTCCAGGTCTTGCCCAAACTGTGTCATTTAGTGTTTTTGTTAGACTGTCTATGGCTTTGTATCTGAAAGTAATAAAGTTGGCTAACGTTTCGCATTATGTAGTTTATAGCAGTGCCACAAATTTCTTTGTGCGAAAAATGTGTGGTTTAAGGTTTGCGTTTATATTTTTGCGTCTTTATGGTACTGCACGTTTGTATTGCAACCTTAAATAAACAAATATGGCTTACGCTGTGTACGGGGACAGTGGTCGTGTGGCAACTGGTTTAGACTCGGATGGCGTTTCAGTGGCAATGATTTCAGTTTCAGGAACAGGTGCAGGTTCAGGTTCAGGTTCTTTGGTAGCTTCATGTTTCTGATAGCACTACAAACGTAAGTACTTATAGACATGTAAACAATAAGGTAATGAAAAATTAGAAAGTTTTACAGTAGTTAGATGTAAACTAATATAAATGAAGAAAGTACGTACCTTATGCTGTAAATTGACATTCTGTTTCACACATGGCATACTATTTCAGGAACTTTTCTCAGTTTCAAATATTGGACAACGACGTGGACTCAGTTGGGTTTAAATGTGACTGCTTATCATGTGATCAGGTATGTTTCCACCATACTCTTGTGCGACTGTTCTCAGTTCATAATTATTAAACATATAAAAAATGTGATTTGGGGGTGTTTGGATGTGCTGTTAACTTGCCTAAAAACAAGTTTTGTAGTTAGAATTTTTTTTGTTCTGATTTTTAGGGCTATATTAATCATACTTTCTTATGTCAAATTTCATTTAAACATGGTTGCTAAATAGTTATAGAATATAATTTTATCTGAACATAAATACCATCATTACAAAACAAATATTGTAATGTATATTATATGCATCCAATTTTACTAATATATAACTATTTGTAGCTATGTCTACATTGACAACCATTTTGGTATTTCGCGTACACATTGGTTCACGAAATCAAAATATGATGCTTCTGTTATGTTTTTGTGGTAGGTGGTTCACGTGGTTGGCAATGATGGGACGTGACTTCATATTCCTTAAGGCTCTTTTGGGGAATCTAATAGCAGGTATGCAGTGCATATTAATATATTCTCAACTATTATTTGCACAAATTTACTGTGTTTTTGTTTTGTTATTCTTAGTTCAGTGGTCCACAACAAATTGACGGGGTCTGAGACCAACATTGTTGGGTAATTGTGTTAATAATGTTCAAACGGGGCTGTAATAAACCCACCTTATCTTTGTAGGGACCGTCGGTCTAAGGGTAACTCATAATCTTTATCTTCAATCAAATGATATTATTCATCTATCCGATTTGCAACTGAACTTCTATCAAATTTATAGGATCCTCCTCATGCTGAAGTGAAGTCCCCTATTGATGAGTGTTGTGAACCTGGGGGGTAGAGATAGATTGATAGATTGATACAAATGCTGGCCCTAGCAGTCGACTCGCATTGTGGTTAGTTGAAAATACTTTGATATGCTTTCGTTATATCTTATATACAATCAATATTTTCATGGCACTATCATTTATGTTCAAATAGTTATATCTTCTGATTTTTTACAGTTACAACGCCCCAAAGAGTACCTCCTCCTTCTTTTGTACAAAACAGACGCCACTGCTCTGCCCGTCCCAGTAATGTAAATACTTCATTATTGTAATTTTAAAGTTTCATTTGTGTGTTTTATTGAATGACACTTATCTGTGGTTCATTCAGTATGTAAAGAGTAAATGGACGCTTAATGTTTGTGTGTTTTATTGAATGACGCTTATCTGTGGTGCATTCATTATGTAAAGATTTTGAGGGCCCTGTGCTCGATCACAATAGTTGATGGATGCTTAATGTTACCCACCTATTTCGAGTTTCGAATATGTAAAGAGCTACTATCAAAGAGACACCTTCAATTAGAGCTTCTGAAACAATGTCGAATATTCACACAACTTCTTATATATTTAATTTTTTTTCTATTGCTGTTTTTGTTGATTCTGATGCTGTATATGATAACTTACAGTTGACAAGATGGAAGGGTTAGACGGGTTGAGTAACGGGTCAAAATCATTTTGGTTTTCATCCGCAAACACTTAATTAGTTCATCTTAGATATAATAAATAGTTACTGTTTTAGTTTTGATTAGTGAAAAAAAGTAGGTTCGGTTATAAAACTGGACCCATTTCCCTTTAGCTAAATTCATTTATTTGAACCATTTGAGCTTAAACACAACTGAATACAACTCATTTATATGTATATGATCAAAATTGCTACATATAAATAATTTAAACCCTTTTATTGAAAAACTAACAATCTGTTCCCGAGTATAAAACGGAAAGAAGAGAAATGAAGAGAGGAAACAAGACTATCCACATACCGAACAATTTTGGTTATACCAATCAGTCTTGCTTTAATTTGTGATAAGTTAACCTTCTATGCAACTGTATTATACAAAACTAAAAACGATTGCCACAAGCTTCAAAAAGAAACTCATTGTTCGATGTGAATCCAAACGGATCTGTGCCACTAAACTGTGAAAACACGTGATTGTTCGACCTTGATTCAGCCACCCCATACCCATCACCCATACTTCATACTCACCACTCATGCATGATATTGCGCATAGCTTTCCAGCCAAAAATCCAAGAACAATTTGATATCTCACTGAAAGTAGAGAATCTGGAAGTGACATCTCACTGAAAATCTTGAAACTTAAATCAAATGCCACTATCGTTTATCGGTCCCTTTCTTCACAAGTACAATGAACAATACCATCAAGTACATGTCCATAAACTTCATCTAAATCATAGCCCGTTAGGGCTTATAAGTCATGCCCGCCCATCGGGCGGGCTTCGAAAACTAGTATATATATATATATATATATATATATATATATATATATATCTTAGAACACATCTTAGAACACGTAAATGTAGCTTCCACTTGGAATCCAAGAACTTACAAAGGCATGTTCATATTGAATCTAAAGGCCAGGC
This sequence comes from Artemisia tridentata subsp. tridentata, assembly GCA_021014915.2. Lineage (NCBI taxonomy): Eukaryota > Viridiplantae > Streptophyta > Magnoliopsida > Asterales > Asteraceae > Artemisia > Artemisia tridentata. The sequence goes on from CP139502.1 coordinate 317,745,080, forward strand.
ACCAACAACAAACATACCTTCTAATCCATTTCTGTAGACGCGTCCCTCCTATATTTAATCGTAATCTTCAAGGACTGTTATTGATTATACCAATATGCAAACAATAATGATCAAAAGACAACTTACCACAAACCAAATTCAGTCAAGACTTTCATCGAACAGTTGGCGGGTATCCTGATGTTCATGTCTATGACCACCATAACCGCTACTAAAGTTTAAACTTTGCATGCTATAGTAACTGTGAGCTGCAATATATATATGAAACATAAAGAATTAACATATCTGAAATTTGAAAACACAATGCTAAAAAAACAGGTTACTCACTAACAGCCTTTTTATTCATTTAACAGTAAAAAAAACATCTTTTTTACAACAAATACTTCAAATAGTCATAAAAACATTAAGTTGATAACAAATATATCAAATTTGCAGCATATAAACATAAAATAAAATAAAATAAAATAAAATAAAAATTAAAAATCCATAAAACGCAGGAAAATTAACATAAAGAACTTACCTGGAAAAATTAAAAAATCCTAACTAATAATCCATCCAATCAAGTCCGCCCTTGAGCCATTCAATTCCTGTAACCAAAAACAAATTTCGGGTTTCACTTTGCATAGTATGAAATCACACAAAAGTTAACAACCGGGGAAAAAAATTAAAACTACGAAAATCTTTACACAATCACATTATAAGAGTAACTGATTTTTGGCAGAGGCGATAAGGATGGATCTAGTAACTTTTTGTACCTTTTCGCGATGGATGAATGGTAGCACAAAAAATTGGCGGGAAAAGAGTAATCCCAACCAAAGCCAACCTTCTCGCCGGAAAACATGGTAGGTGGTTTTCGGAGTACTGGATGTGGATCCGGATGCTGTGTTACTTTGGTGGATTGAGAAAGGCGGTTTGATGTGTCTAGAAAACTCCAGATGATATGATGCGCAGTTTTTTTTTTTTTTTTTTGAATGGGTTTTGGGCCTGGACATAGCAAACGGACTGGGCCAAAAACGCTAAACACCAAAACGACATCAATGGCGTCGTTTCACCATGCTCTATTATATATATAGTAATTCTCAAACAAAAACACGGAGAGTTTGCTTGTGAACAAATATGGTTTCTCCACAAAGCTCTACAAAATGAAGGGAAATTAAAATACAAGCATTCTTTCGAGGTCGGAGAAAAGCGATTTTATGAAAAAGCCATGAGTTTAATCCAAACTCACTGAATGCACAATGAACAACGGGAAATTTCATGTCATTGAGTTTGTGAGAAGCGATCACATTTGAATACAAAACAAATAATCCCGAAATAAAGTTACCCATCAAACCAAACTTTTATTTATTATTCTCATTTCAAATAAGCAACAAAACAATTATTGTATTGTTAGCTAGATCTACTAAAAAATCAAAGTGACGCCAAAAGGTTTTTGCGTTGTAAGAACTAGTTATAATGCCCGTGCACGCACGGGATTTTTTCTAATTTTTTGAATAATGTATTTTTATTTATTAAAAAATAAATAATTTAAGTTTTGTTTTGTTTTATTTATGGTTTTTAATTTTGTATTATACAAAGAAGAGAGCTCGACTATGTGTAGTTATATTGCCCGTGAACGCATGAGTCTTTTTTTTTTTTTTTTTTTTTTTTTTTTTAATTATTGATTAATGTATTTTTATATATTAAAAAACCAAAATGTTGATTTTTTTACTTAGACTTGAATAAACTTAATGCCACCTTACTTGAATAATGTATATATGATTTAAAACATATAATATAATAAAGTATATATGAAGTATTAAAACGTTTGTGTATTTCTTGGGATTAATTTACATATTACTTTTCCATAATTTTTTTTTGTCATTAATGAGAGTGTAGGCAACTTCACACAAAAATACAAACTTAAAGTACACGAAAAGACTATTATACCCTCAAAATCATTGTGTATTATGTATCTTCCGATATATTCTACCAATCAAAGGAACATATGAATCAAATGAAAAGCTTACTTAAAACACATAAGAGGCGTCATTTTAGGAAGAATGCAGAAAAACCATGGAAATAGAGTGGGTTAATGGTAGCTAATTTTGAACAGGTAAATTTGGATATCTATATATAATGGGTCAAATGGTTTGAAACTTTGAACGATAAAATTAGATTATAACAAACTTGTCAAATCACTACAAATGCTTTTCCAACCAACTGAAGATATACAATGTCGTATTTGAGATGGGGTTGCTCTTGCAATATACAGTATATCGAAGCAGTAACAAATGCTACACCCTCTCCCAACCTAACTCAACCAAAATCCAATCAAGTATAAGCTACCACCCATGACTAAGGACTCATTAAAAAAGACCACTTCACAAGAAGAGTGGCTCTTTTACGCCCGTATACATAATTTATCCACCCACCAGCTGCTCCTATCATTACCCCCACTAAAGTCATGTTATCAGTCATCTCCTGTATATAAAACACACAACCTATCGTTGGTTAAGTAATTCCTAGTTATTTGATATCACATCATCATTTACATGATAAATGAAGTAGAGAGCGCATAAACAACAGCTTACCTTGGAGAAATTTCAGAGGCCAGTTGTCCCTTCTTAAGACACATCAGCTACAAATTAAGAAGACTTTATTTTAAGTAATTGTTTCATAGCCGTATAGAGCATAATAACACAAAGAATGGCCAATAGTACAAACCCAATACTCAGCACCATTTAGGTTGTGTATTTCTATTAATAAAAAAAAAATCAGTATTTACATACTATGATTCAAAATGATGATTTGAAGAAGTTATGAGGATACATACACAAAGTATTCATTTATACTACTCGTAATATTAAGGAAAAATGGCACCTAAAAAACATCTCTGATTGGTTCATTGATGAATGGTTTTCCATCTTCAACAAGCAATGCTCAAGATGGTGGGACACATCATCCGTCTTGCAAAACAATATTACATGCATGACCCCTTACAATAATTATTTATTTATTTGTTCCTGCTAACTACAAATAATAGTATGAGGATGTTAACAAACCATCATGTCACCATTTTTTTCTATTAGTTGTTTCTATTCATTATTAACTGCAGACAGTCTCAAAGAGCTTGAATTGTTTCATTAACTTTCAATAAACTGTGGTTGTATCAACTGTTTTACCTTTAAGCATTGCGCAAGAGTTGTGTCATCAGGTGCATGAGTCTTTAGCCATTCTGTTGCAATAACATCAATGACATCCTCATCTTCAGCAGTTGGCCGACCTTTAAAGCTTGCTGATCTGTTTCAAATCAGCCACACACGACAATCAAATCATAAGATTCTTCTTTGTACATATATTCAATCATCGGTTTCCGTAGGCGCACCCGTGCATTGATGAACCATTTTGCAATCTAATTAAAAAACATGTATAAATCAGTTCATGAAAAGTGGATCCAGATTATCACAAATAATAAGGGAACATTCCATTAAATAACAGCTTAGTTTGACAAATGATCTATCTGTAATTATACTTTTTTATATCCTAGCTTGGTAGTTAAAGTAAAAGATGGCTAGTTTGGTAATTAAAGTTTTTCTCTGCTCCTATTTGGTGTTCAAGTAATTAGTGTTAATTAAGTACACTTTGGGTCAATTTCAACTTACTGGTCTAAAACAACATCACAGTTCGAGCATGCCTTAACATAACCATAATAATGTAGCAAACTTCATCTAGCAACAAAAATAGAAATTTAACGTTTTAACTCCGAGAAGTTCAGTTTATAATTAGTGAAATTTCATAGAAACATACATAACGGCATGCTAAACACTAAACAAAATAATCAGTCCCTAGCCTACAACCATATGGGTCACTAACCTACAACAAAATAATGAGACCCTAACCTCATCACCATTAAAAAAATCTAACAAAATATAAGATCAAATATGAAATTCAATTTCTATTAGTGATAGAAAACTATAGCTACAATCTTGTAATTACCACATAAAGATCAATATGCATTTAGGAATTGTCAACCAAAAATAGTTTGTATAACCAAAATTACCTTTTTACCTTCATATCTAACCTAAAATTACCTTTTTACCTTCAACCGAAACTCTACACCACATATTACCTTTTCGTTTCTAAATGCTTAGAACTATTTAGTTTTAAGTTGCTCATAGACAGGAACTTAAGAGGGTGTTTAAGATATTCTTGCGGAATGAGAAGCAAAAAAAAAAAAAAAAAAAAAAAAAAAATGAAAAAGCAAAGATCGTATGAACGAACCTGCCTTGGTTAAAGAACACGTTCACGGACTTAATACCGGGAATCATCGGTCTAAAAAAAACTACTATTGTAGAGTAAGAAAAATTATAAGTACATTAAATGGTGAAGTTTTATATAACCACAAACTTTTCCGTACCTAATTATTATCGATGAATTTATAAGTTTTTACAGTTATAAATCGGTCAAACCATATGATTTTCTCAATAAGTCAGGTAATAATCAACCACATAATGTCCCCTGGTTCAAGGCATTTCCTAGAGCGAGAATTGTTTGCATGATTCTCTTGAATGTGCTTAAGTCACCAGATACGTCCTTGAAAAGTTAACGACTTCCTTTGTGGCTTTAATCATAAATCAAAATTCTCAATCTATGAAAAACAAATACCAAAGACAAAGATGATGTTGGAGATTAGTCAATCATGCATGTGTGGTATGTATCCGAGGCAACTCCAAACAACATATGCACCCACTGATAATCCAATCACGTAGAATTTGGGACCAATTTGCAACTTATCAGCTAATTGTTCAACATCAAAAGCTTCACTTTTAACTGTGCATTTAAAAAATGGTTGACTCTCTCCATAACTTGCCCTTTCAATGACACAACATAAATTTGCAGCTCATCTAGTAATTCCTATCATTGTAAGCCTATGTGTTAAGTAAAACGTTAAAACTGGGTGGCCTAGTGGCAAGGTCCTGTGAAAATCATCACTAAAATGTGAGCCCAACCTATATTGGCCTGTACTTAGACATTAACTTGTTTTGACCCATTACCCAATCTTCCTGAGACGCCCTATTTGCCACCTTAAGCATTCATTTGTGCTAAAAGATTTCGAATGGTACATTGTTTTATACTGTAGGTTCCTATATCTATTATGAAGAACCCGTTTTTTCGAATATGGTTCGGTAAGTAAACCAACCATCAAAATTTGCCAATAGCACTCTCATTGGGTCGATAATCCACACTTATCATATTCTATCAACATCCATAAAGGTTCCTTAGACATAAATAACCATCATGTTCATATGTCTCTACGTTGATGGCTTTATACACTGTTCCGCCAGTTCTATCTCCAATTTATTCTATACCTCTATATCTGAAGATAAATTATCTATTAGACACCAAAAACAATTTCTAAATCAAAGACATTCTCTCATCCCCATTCCCGTTCCCTTATGCCTAGACCCTCAATCCAAATACCTAATAACAAAAACAGATAATACACTATACCTGGCTTGAAGTGACTGAGAGGTGTTCACAGGAACTTTATGCCTTGTGCCTTGGCAACATGCATAACATCTTTTTTCGCCTCAACCTCTACATCCTTTGTTAAAGTATCTACTTTCTTTTCCAATATCTAAAACAACCAATATTCAGAGTACTAATTTGGTTACATTAACTTACCACATGATTTGACAAAATGCCATCACAGTATCACATTATCTTTCAAAATGAAAAAACTTGTTGATAAGAGGATATAATAAATGCAGCTTCTATTTGACCTACTAAAGATTAAAAAAAAACCTGACTCTACCCATTCGTACAAAATTAGTTAGATTGGTAATGGTTAGAAAGTCTGCTACATCTTTTTAGTTCTTAAAGCGTCTGAAATAAATATAAAAATATTCAATAAATCAATTTATTATGGTAATAATGTGAAAGACTCATACATACCTCAAAGATTTTGAACAACTCTTGTGAGAGCATAAGTACGCACAACTTCTCATGTTACCAGTGACCACCAAAACTGGACCACACAAAATGATCTGTAATCAATCTTCTCTAGAATTTATTAAATGACAAGTTTTGCCCAACCATAACTCTTTGAGTTTGACCGGTTGACATATTGGAAACTGATTTCCGATGCCTTTGAACTCATATTATATAGTTACCTACTTTGACCCGTTACCAAAACACCACCCAAATAGTTTCAGACACATAAGTTGGTTTTACAAAATAGTTTTTATTGTAAGTATATGTATAAAATCTTTTCATAAAGTCTATAAATTGAAAAAACGTATTTACTTTCGACCCATATTAAAATTTATTTTGACCGGTTGTCCAAATTCCAACAACCAACTCACCCATTTTTTAAATGGGAAAACGGGTCAAGTATTACCTTAACAATTTTTCAAATACTTAAAAACATCATTCAAAGAACTATATAAAAAAATACGCAAACACTTTTATGTTAAACTATACTATTGTTTCCACGTATTAAGAAAGTTAACCTTTTTGACTCATTGTCCAACCCAGCTAACCCATCCATTACCACCTCTAAAACAATTACACACCCCAAATTAAAAAAGTTTACATGTTCTGATATATTAAAAAAATCATTAAATCATAAAAAACTATAGAAAAATCAGAAGCATTAAATCATTATAACTGAAAAAATTCACCGGAAAACCCAAAGACATGCCGGCGACAAAAATATATTGAAAAGAAAGCAAACCCTATCAAATATATGATCCAAAGTTTACAACTTCACACAAATAGCATGAAAAAATATAAAAAATCAAACTTTTAATGATAAAACAGAATAACACACACCCATAACTTAATTACCCAAAAAAACCAAAAACCCTAAATTAGTAGATAAATTAATAAGTAATAGATTAATATACCTTTAATCCATTAGCCGAAAAACATACTATTGATTAATGAGATTAAGCGATGGTTTTTTTTTTCTTTTTTTTTTAGTCGGCTTTTCTTTGTTTTGTGTGTTTGCTGTGTTGAATGGATTAAGTAAGAAGAGGATGGTTTTGTTTGTTAAAATTTTAGTTTTAACCCTTATGTTTTTGTATATGACCCGCTTTCTCTAAGTTTTACTTTTTATGTTTTTGACACATATATTTTTGTACCCAATCTCTTATATAATTTTACACAAAAACGAATTTTTATAAATTTTTACTAATTAAAGAAGTTCTTAATTTTTTTTTTCTTTAAGCATCTTTAAAAAAAAATAATAATTCAGTTATTAACAAATAAGGTATGATTTGATTTTTTGAAATGAAAAAGTTCCCACTAGGTGTTTTGTTTTATTATATAAAAGATTCTTCAATCAAAATCAAATGATTATGAGTTCAAATTATATGCATCCAATAAACAAATTAATTTAGGGCTAATTTTCTGAAAATATATTTTATTTGTCACTTTTTTGAGATGTATGTACTATCGTTAAAGTCGAACTATTTAAACTAACTACTTATTTTTTGGGAATCAAATCATGTATTTTTGGAAATGAATACATATAATAATTAAAACTCAAAAAGTTAAATATTAAATAATTTGAATATAACCATGATACATATAACTAGAGGGCCGCATTTCGGTTATAAACCCTAAATCGAACCGGTTTCGAGTAGAGTCAAACAGTCAAAAACCGGTTTTGACTCAACCGGTTCGGTTTGAAACCAGTTTTGGACATGAAAAAGCGGTTCCATGACCTTGAACCGGTTTGAGACCAAACTGGTTCGGTTTAAACCGGTTGATGTCTAACATGCAAACCGGTTTTCAAACCGCCAGTACGGTTATACTAAAACTAGTTTTCCAAAAACCTGTTTTGGGTTTTTTTTCAGGTTCGGTTAAAAAACCGGCTAATTTGTGCACCTCTACATATAACTACAAGTAGGGATGGTAAAGCGGTTCCATGATCTTGAACCGGTTTGAGACCAAACTGGTTCAGTTTAAACCGGTTGATGTCTAACATGCAAACCATTTTTCAAACCGCCGGTACAGTTATACTAAAACCAATTTTCCAAAAACCGGTTTTGGGTTTTTTTCGGGTTCGGTTAAAAAACCGGCTAATTTGTGCACCTCTACATATAACTAAAAGTAGGGATGATAATTCGGGTCGGGTTCGGGTTAGCAGGTTGGCGGGTCAAAAGATCCCAACCTAAACCCGACCCATTTAAATATATCAGGTCAGCCATGTCAACCTTAAACTGTTTACACATAACCCGAACCTGACCTATTTAACCCGTATATATATATATATATGGGTTGGTGAGTTAAATAGGTTACACGTATTGAATATGTTAAACGGGTTTCGGGTTGATCCATTTAACCCGTTTAACTAAACAAGTTGTCACATTACACGTGTTAAACAGGTTAAACGGGTTCGCGGGTTGACCCATTTAACCCGTATAATAAAGTATATATAATTTTTTAATTTTTGAAAAAAACTTTAAACGGATTGGTGGGTCAACCCGTTTAACATATACCCAACCCGAACCTAACCTGTTTAATAAATGGGTTAGATGGGTCGACCCGAAACCTATTTAGACTCAACCCGAACCTCACAATTGTCGTGTCAGTTTCAGGTCGGGTTTCGTGTCGTGTCGCAAATTGCCAGAACTAACTACAATTAAAATATATTTTAAGATAATTATGCCATTAGATATGATGTTTTTGTTTATACTTTATTTAGGAGACTTTTTGATGATGTATAGTCCGCATTCGGGTCACGAACCCGACCAATGGACGCTACTAACACTCAAGCCTATCACGAATGGGCTATCACGATAACGGTTTGGGCTTACGATGGCCCAAACCCGAAGTTATTTATGGTCTTGATATAGGATATCTCTTATTTATGGGATATGTATCAAACGACCGACTTAGGCGGGATACGTCGAGGAGTGAGGAACACGAAACCAACAAGGATTTCGTGTGTATATAAAAGGTCTCTCGATCCTCATTAAAGGTACGATCTAATAACCCTAACTCTTCAACTAAACTCTAAAACCGGTTACTTACTCTCACGCCGGAGGATAATCGTGGGAGACAATCCCACGATAAGCCTAACGGTGTCTTTTTGTTTTCTTAGTGCGCAGGTCTCAAGCATTAAGATCTGATTGATACGGAAACAAGGAACGCCCAACTTTTGTATCAACAAGTGGCGCCATCCGTGGGACCATACACTAAGAACTTTACTAAGAACTAGAATGACGAAGCACGGAAACCAAAATCAGCGGACTCCGCAGGCGAAGAAAACGCATGGTGACCTACAAGGGCAGAAGCAGCAAACTGATTCAGCCGCTAAGCAGGCCTCTGGAACAACCAGTGCGCCTAAAAGCCTAGGATCATACTCAGATCTGGCCTTTACTTCGGTAGAACCGCTCACAAGGACTACCCATGCTACTACAACAACCACTAGCGCGGTAGATCTACTGCGCACTCCTTTCACCATGTCAGAATTAGACATCACTGAGCCGCCCAATGCACCTATCCGAAACAAGGGTCCTGATGTGGAAACAAACATCCTCGCGCTAGAAGGAGTCATGCCTGAACTAGTGCCAAGTGATTTCGTATCTCAAAACTATGAAACCTTGGCTGCGCTGATGCGAGAAGAAGCAAAAAAGAGGTCAAGTCAGAGTCTGCAAGCCCGGCTCAACTTCGACCCTGAGCATGAAGCATCCCCACCACGTTACCGAAAGGAAAGGCGCGAGAAGGATGCCCACCGACACCCAGTGTTTACTAGGATCGGAAGAAAAGTTGTGGATGATGAAGCAGCCGACTTACAGTCTATGGAGGAGCATGAAGACGATGGACGGCGCACCAATGTCCACGCTAGGCTTGGCAGTCGCAGGGTCCACGATAGACTTGGGCGACGATGCTCCCCAAGCGAAAGCCCTTCAAGCTCGGATTTAGAGGATAGTCAGCGCAAGCGCCGCAAAAGGGTAAGCTCATCCTCAAGTGACTCCTCGAACAACGAGGACAAGGAAACAGGACACTGGAAGTCCAGGAGAAGATACCGCGACCAGGAGGACGAAGATATGTCTCGTCCCTGGCGCCGTCAAAAGGTTGACGCATTCACTCGGCGCATCAGTGATTTTTCAGAAGATAAGAGAAGGCGCATGCCCGCTAATGTTAAAACTTATGATGGGACAGGTGATCCTGATGACCACCTAAATTTTTTTGAATCAGCAGCAACCATCGAAAATTGGCCACAACCTGTGTGGTGCCACATGTTCAATTCTTCTTTAGTAGGGAATGCGCGAAACTGGTTCAGTAAGCTTCCACGCAGAAGCATCGATAGGTTTGAAGAGTTGCGGAAGGCGTTTCGTTTGAACTTTACTCAGAGGAAGAAGTGCGCCAAGAACCCTGTCGAGCTCGCTAGGGTAAAACAGCGCCAAGGGGAATCCACAAGCACTTTTATGGAGCGCTTTAAAGACGAATGCATACATGTCAAGGCATGCCCCGAAATACTAAAGATCTCAAGGTTTATGAACGGAATCAATAACCTAGAGCTTATCAAAAAGTTAAATGATAGGGTTCCCCAAACCTTTGATGAACTGATGAAGCGCACGAGGTCCTTCATCCAAGGAGAAGCCGCCGCTGCGGATAGTAAGAAAGGCTACTCAAACTATAGGTCACAAGAACAGCCAAGGAGACAATCCAATGACCAGAGTAGCAATCGTAACAAAAGCTACCGCAGTCAGAGGGGCGGACGAGAGAATGATAAGTATACCCCACTAACGAAGACTCTAAAGGAGATATTTGCGACGGAAGGCGCGAACTTTCCGAGACCCCCACCGATGCGCACCCGAGAAGATCGGTGCGTAGGGAATGGATACTGCGAGTATCATGGACAGAAGGGCCACACAACCAATGAGTGTGTCCAATTGCGCCAATTAATTGAGAAGCTAGTAAAAGAAGGCAGATTGGACCATCTAGTTAAGAACATTAAGGATGGGAAAGACAAACAGAAGACCGGGGGCAAGAAAGAAGCACCTAAGGACAAGGCTGACACAATCTACATGATACAATCATGGCAGCGAAAGATTAGGCAAAAGGTCAGCTAGAAATTTTCTCATGAAAGCGAAATCTCTTTCCCAACCTTAGCTGCGGACAACGCAGAGGCGGAACCACTCACCATCGAGATAAATGTGGGGGGTCACGATATCCACCGCATGTATGTTGATGGAGGAGCATCAGCGGACATAATGTATGAGCATTGTTTCAAGAGATTGCGGCCTGAGATACAAAGACAGTTAAGCCCAGCCACGACTTCGTTGACTGGCTTCACAGGAGAAAAGATATGGTCCATGGGGCAACTACGACTACTAGTTATTATTGGCAATAAGGAACACTCCACGACAGCCTGGATGAATTTTATGGTGATCAGATCTCCTTCGCCATACAATGGCATTATCGGAAGACCAGGAATTTCGGCAATACGCGCAGTACCATCCACAGCACATGGGATGCTCAAATTCCCGGTAGAAGGCGGCATTGTCACCATCTACAATAACGCTGCGCCACCAAGAGAGTGTAACACGATTACATGTGAGACGACGCACGCCCCAGAACAGAGCGCAGCTAAAGTATCAAACCTGAAGGTCGCAATTCACCCTGACTACCTAGAGCAAGAAGTATCGATTGGAGGATCGTTATCTGACAAAGGCAGAGCAGCCGTGTGCGCGCTCTTGCAAAGGAATCTGGATATCTTCGCATGGGAACCAAAACACATGACTGGTGTGCCACGCTCGATTGCAGAACACAAGCTGACAATCCGACAAGGATATTCCCCAGTACGGCAGAAAAAGCGCGGCCAGGCTCCAGAGCGCGCAAAAGCCATTCTGGAAGAAGTACACAAACTTGTGGACGCAGGCATCATGCGAGAAGTCTATTACCATGACTGGCTCTCCAATCCAGTAATGGTCAAGAAGAGCGATGGTAGTTGGCGGATGTGTGTGGATTTCACTGATCTCAACAAAGCATGTCCACAGGACTGCTACCCACTGCCAGAGATAGACTGGAAGGTAGAATCTTTATGCGGATATCCCTTTAAATGTTTTTTAGACGCATACAAAGGGTACCACCAAATCCAAATGGCTAAAGAGGACGAGGAAAAAACAGCCTTCCACACAAGCCAAGGTGTCTACTGTTATACAAAGATGCCTTTTGGCCTAAAGAATGCGGGCGCCACCTACCAGCGATTGGTAGATAATGCATTTGAAAAGCAAGTGGGCCGCAACCTAGAGGTCTATGTGGACGACCTTGTCATAAAAAGCCATACTGAAGACGAAGTGGTGCGCGACATTGAAGAAACATTTAGAACACTACGAAAGATCAACATGAAGTTAAATCCTAAGAAATGCACTTTTGGCGCTACAGAAGGCATGTTCCTGGGATACTTGATAGAACCTGATGGCATTAAACCATGCCCAGAAAAAACAGAGGCTGTCATCCAACTCCCTTCACCACGCACGTTGAAAGAAGTCCAGTCTCTGAATGGAAAACTAGCCGGGTTGAACAGATTCCTGTCCAAATCAGCAGATAAGTCACTCCCCCTCTTTAAAACACTCAAGAAGTGTACAAAAAAGGGAGACTTTCGTTGGACTACAGAAGCAGAAGAAGCTTTCACACAGCTTAAGCAACATATAGCAGCGCTTCCCAAGCTAGTCGCACCCCGACCAGGGAAGGAGTTAATTGTGTATTTGTCTGCGACTCATGGAGCAGTCAGCGCGGTGCTACTGACAGACAAGAATTCCGTACAAACACCGGTATACTTTGTAAGTAAAGCGCTCAAGAAGACAGAGATTAACTATAGCCCAATGGAAAAGTTGGTCTTGGCATTAGTATTCGCCGCCAAAAGATTGCGCAGATACTTTCAAGCGCACCCAATAGCGGTGATCACGGACCAACCAATCAAGCAAGTTATCTCCAAACCCGACGCATCGGGGCGATTACAAAAGTGGAGTGTATTGCTAGGCGAGTATAACATCTCTTACAGACCACGCACTGCGGTTAAAGGGCAAATACTAGCAGACTTCATCATCGAAAAACCAGACACCGATGCTGCACCTCCACTGAGCAAGGTAGAACTACAAGAGCCATGGGTCCTGTTCACGGATGGATCTTCATGCGTGGATGGGTCGGGCGCAGGCCTTATCCTCACTAATCCAGAAGGGATGGAATTCACTTACGCACTGCGCTTTGAATTCACAGCTACGAATAACGAGGCAGAGTATGAAGCCCTAATCGCTGGATTACGCATTGCAACTCGAATGGGCGTACGCAACCTAGAAGCAAATGTAGATTCCCGATTAGTAGCCAACCATGTGTTGGGAGAATATGTGGCTAAAGAGGATAACATGGTTCAATACCTCGACAAGACCAAGTCACTAATCCAAGGCTTTGACAGGTTTACCATTAAACAAATCCCTAGATGTGAAAACAAAAAAGCGGGTGCGCTAAGCAAGATCGCATCTACAAGCTTTGCGCACCTGTCAAAACAAGTGTTGGTGGAGATCCTAAAAAATAAATCCATTTCGGAGATGGAGATATCCACGGTAATAGAGGAGGAAAATCCTACGTGGATGACCCCTATTGTCGAATTTATAAGCAAAGGCATATTGCCACATGAGCAGAAGGACGCTCGACGGATACGGCGCACAGCGCAGAGGTTCGAACTTAGAGATGGTATCCTATATCGGCGTTCATTCCTACAACCATGGCTTCGGTGCGTTGGACCTCTTCAGGCAGATTACGTACTCCGAGAGATCCACGCCGGTTCATGCAATATGCATTCAGGACCACGGTCCGTTGTAGCACGAGCCTTGCGGTCAGGATACTACTGGCCCACTATGCATCGCGATGCGCGTGATGTGATAAAGAAATGTAGCGACTGCCAAGTTCATAGACCCATCCCGCGCAGACCACAACAAGAGCTAACACCTATCACTTCTCCATGGCCATTCTATAAGTGGGGTATCGACATTGCGGGTCCCTTCCCTGTTGCAGCGGGGGGACTGAAATTTCTAATTGTGGCAATAGACTACTTCACTAAGTGGATTGAGGCAAAAGCAGTGGCGACAATCACAGGTAATCAAGTAAAATGATTCGTTTGGGAAAATATTTTATGCCGCTTTGGATTACCTGGGGAAATCGTTTCGGACAACGGAAAACAATTCCGTGATAATCCGTTCAAAGACTGGTGCGCAGAACTAAATATCACACAACACTTCGCGTCAGTTAAACACCCACAAACCAATGGTTTAGTTGAGCGCGCAAACCGTAGTCTAGGAGAAGGAATTAAAGCACGCCTGGACAAACACAAAGGAAGATGGGTGGATGAATTGTCGCATGTCTTATGGGTGCACCGCACGACAATCAAAGTTAGCAATGGAGACACTCCCTTTTCTCTTGTCTATGGGACAGAAGCTGTCATACCAGCTGAAATTGGGATGCCAACTATTCGTACCGCGGAAGTTAATGTCGCAACCAATGACGACGAACGACGTATAGACTTGGACCTATTGGAAGAAAGGCGTGAACGCGCAGCTATACGTGAAGCAAAAGCCAAGTCAAAAATGAAGGGATACTACGATGCTAAAGTTCGAAGCACCTCATTCAGACCAGGCGAATTTGTATATCGCGCTAATGATGCGAGCCACGCAGAAGATACAGGTAAACTTGGACCAAAGTGGGAGGGACCCTATGAGGTCGTTGAAGCACTAGGAAAAGGCGCGTACAAGCTGCGTGACATGGATGGCCGTGAGCTACAACGCACATGGAATATTTGCAATCTCAAGAGATGCTATCTTTAGGAAAGGTTACGACCCAACACACGGACACTTCCGCACTTTAGTAAGTGCTCAATAAATATCCGTGTATTTACACTTTGTTTCATTTAGGCAAATGTTTTTCTTTTTTACAAAAACTTGCAAGTATTAATTCAATGTCGCGGTTTCTAGCTAATTCCGCGACACATTTCACTTTATTGTTTACATGTTATTTATGTCTCAATATTGTTGTTACTTTACTTTCTGCCTACATGGCGTGCATGCACTTATTAAAACCCACGATGGTAAAAGGATGAGTAAACCTACTAAAAAACTCGTTGAGTAAGAGGGTTGCAAACCCATCAACATCGGATCACGCATCCTTGTTAAACACCTTACTCTCAAGACGTTGGAGTAAGTTCAATGTGCATCCCACGACGGATACACAACAATGCACACTGTGCGCGTTTAACAAATTAGGAGTTAAGACACTTAACTCCTTGATATGATATTTGCAGTACGCTGCATATCAACCTATACACTTGTAAATTTTATGAACTTCATACACGATTATGGATTCTTATAAATTTTCTTAAGTATATACACAACAGTTTGCTTCTTAGACATAAATTAGACGTCTTTTATGCAAAGACAAAAATAACTAAGTGCAAACATTATAACCACAATCACATTTGATACAATATGCATACAATCGTATTTTTCAAAATCAGCATTTTATTGTGGACTACGAGTTCATATACAGTATAGATTCAACATGCACATGTGCAACAAAAAGTGAACCTATTACAAAACATCACTACATCTAAGCAGCCTATATACTATGTGTGCGTTTAAGCCCTGAACTGCCCACTTGGCGCACCGCACTACCAGCCTCTTCAAGCTTCTTCAACAGGTCAACATCCTTGGGTGACACCGTTGGCACGCTAACGGGCACTCCATCAGACCTCGGAATATGGGCCGCACCAAGACCACAAAGGATGGCTTTCCCCTTCACACCCTTCTTCTTCGCAAGTCTCATCTCATGGGCCTCTAGGGACACCTTCAGAGGAATTTCCTTCTCAAGAGCAAAAGGATTCAGGATATCACGCGGACAAGCAAAGAGGGGTACCTGCAGCTGCGACACATCAGGCTTCAAAAAATAATCAGGCTGTACCTCAGCGTCATCTGCTGTGTGCCTAGCCAAAGTTAACCCCTCCATAATCACACCTATGGGATAATCCTGGTCGCGCTCCAGTTGAGCAATATGAGGAAGCTCCAAAAGTTTCAACTTTTCCATAGCAGCAACAAGATCATCATAAGTGTTCTCATTGTAACCCGGTACTTGGGCGGTGGGCACAGTCAAGATCTTGTTTGCACACAGCTCCTCTACAGCCTCTGCCTTACCACGTGCCAGCGCACACTGAACAACATCCCCAAAGGCGTCCCTCACCTCTTGAGACTCTAAAGTTTTCAAGGCAGCAAGGCGCAAGCCATGGCTGATAAGCCACCTGCGCTCAGCAATGGTTGACACCAGGTGAGGGTACAACTCTTCATCGTATTCGATGCTGAGCTTGCGCAGCTTGCTCTCCTGTTTCTCCAGCAAACACTCTACGGACTTGCGGAACTCCTCCAAATTAGAGAAGTGCTCATTCTTCCCATTCTCCAAATATTTCAAAACCCAAAGACAAGAAGCCTTGTATTCTTTGAAGTTAGCACGCTCTTGGCTCAGTTGGGCAAACAATGATAGCCTCTCATCAGCAAGTTTCTGAGCGTACACAGTGGTTGACTCTGCTTCAGCCTGAGCATCAGCTAACTGCGCCTTCAGTAGCGCAATCTCCCCATCCCTCTGCGCACTGCTGCTACCTTCACCCACATGCCTAGCTTTGAGCTCTGCAACCAATGAGGCTTGATGCGCAGCAGCCAAGCATAACTCCTCAATCAACTGGTCCGTAGGCACATCTTCAGAAGCCTTTGTCCCAGATCCTTGGCCCCCCTGCGCAAGATGATCAGTAGGCGAGGGACTCGCCTTGGGTGGCGATTTCCCAGCGCGAGCAGCATCCCCAACAGCTTCAACACTGCATGTAAATGACGAGGGCCCAAGGTTATTATTGTAATCTCAGCGCAAAATATAAACCAAAATGTTGACGAAACAAGTCTAATTACTTACTTGGGGGGAGGAGATTTAGTTGACGACGTATCCTCCTCTGAGGATGATTGCCCGCCAGATATAAGATGGCGCCTTCTTTTGGACGTACCAGCGCCATCATCCCCAGCAGCTTTCTTGCGCTTCACCCCTTGGCCAGCGCCTTCTTGCCCACTTTCAGACATCTTCCACAGGGATTTGTACCTCCGGAGTGGGAAAACTGCGCAGAGGAGTCGCCTCTAAAACAATTGGGGGCGTATCCTCTGACTCCTCCTGCACGATTTCCATCGTGCGCCCCGCGGTAGCCTGTAGAACTGGCTCCTCGCCATCTCTCAAAGGGCGCACCCCTACAGTCACTTGTTTCGGCCTCTCCAAGCGAACAACACCAAATAGATCCATCTCTGCGCAACAAACAACAAACAAACACAAAATGAGTTAGATAAGCTATAAAGGGAAGAACGCTTACAACTAATAAGCGAAGAGGAAGGAAGAGACAAGCACCCACCCCGGCTATTCTCGTCCAAAAAAGTTGGCACCTCCTCCGGACTACCGAAGTAATTACGACTGATGCCCATGTGCACCAAAAACTCCTCTGGATACGCCTTGATCGGTATGCGATTGGCATTAATCGTCTCCGCATCATCTGCGCTATACGTTCCGGGGATGGGGCGCTCATCTCTCGGTAATGATTCTTGGGTATAGAACTCAAAAATCCATGGAAAAAATGCACTATCAACCCAAAAGAACTTCTCCCTCCAATTCCTCAGTGCGTCTAACTTATCTGTATAGCACTGCAGCCGCCCTGCGCGCTTGGAAAAGGACACCCACCCGTTTGACCACGACGTGTGGTAAAACGCGCGGAATAGATGGATTGTAGGGTTAATCGCCAACAAGCGACAATTTACTTCAAAATTGGTTATCTTTGCTGCACCTATACAGTGCAGTTGGGAAATATGAAGACAACAGTGGTTTAGAATATCGCACAAAAATAGGGAAATGGGCACGCGTTGGTTAGCGAATTCGAAGAAACGCGTGTATACCCCTACTTTCCCTTCAGGGAAGTTCGCTATTGACGCAGTTGCCACCGGAACCACCGGGTGCAATGCGATAGGGATGTAATAATCTGAGGTGAACTGACGAAGTTCGTCCTCAGATATATCGGAAATAAAATCAGATAACTGAAGAACCATGTTTAGAATTTAAAGGATTCTGAACCGCACGCGCTGTTACCTTAGGAGTTGTTGATTTCTTGTTCGCTGTTTAAAGTTTTTAACAATGGCGGCAATGGACGATTTTACTGTGATAAGCACAGTGAAATGGAGATGACACTTTATTTAGGGTTACAAGATCTCATGGATGATTGACATGTGTCACCCACTTGCTCTAATCGTGTGGCTGGGAGGCAAAAAGGTGAAGCACTTTTTCACCCACCCCTCACGATTTACGAAGGAGATACGGATGTACTTGGACTAGGTTAATCATATTGCTTTTTTAGGCGGGAAACACTAGAAACTTCTCCGCTACGCATTCCGGAATACCTTTTTGCTACATTTGTTAGTCTAGCTTCCGCAGTCGTTACACTACGCATACTAGACTGGGGGGACATGATGACGTATAGTCCGCATTCGGGTCACGAACCCGACCAATGGACGCTACTAACACTCAAGCCTATCACGAATGGGCTATCACGATAACGGTTTGGGCTTACGATGGCCCAAACCCGAAGTTATTTATGGTCTTGATATAGGATATCTCTTATTTATGGGATATGTATCAAACGACCGACTTATGCGGGATACGCCGAGGAGTGAGGAACACGAAACCAACAAGGATTTCGTGTGTATATAAAAGGTCTCTCGATCCTCATTAAAGGTACGATCTAATAACCCTAACTCTTCAACTAAACCTTAAAGCCGATTACTTACTCTCACGCCGGAGGATAATCGTGGGAGACAATCCCACGATAAGCCTAACGGTGTCTTTTTGTTTTTTCAGTGCGCAGGTCTCAAGCATTAAGATCTGATTGATACGGAAACAAGGAACGCCCAACTTTTGTATCAACACTTTTTTTACAAGATACTTTACCCTATAAATATGGATCATTGTTAAACCGAATCCATGATCGAATTAGACTAGAGTTTTCACCATGCTTAAAGAAATATGTTATGTGATTGAAGGTGGGGCATTAATCCACAAAATTCACAATGGTAACATACACCAGAGTCATGTTAAAAAAAGCATACACGAAAGTCAAAAACTTCGTCTAATCATAGGCAATTTTGGAAACATTTGTGCACGCAACGATTCTCCATTCGATTAAAGAAGACATGTTGAAGAACTGGAGAAAAAACTGGTAGATACCATCAACAAAATTATTCCATTCAAAAGTCTTTATCATTATTAAGATACGTTCTTTAATTATTAACAGCTACGGTATTGCGAATTTGGTGGCGAAAAATTTGGTTGGTTATATTAAGGACAAATTCTAGGAATAAACCGGTCGCTCAAAGTGTAAACACTTTCTAGACCTCCAAAAGTGATTTTCTTCAAATAGGCCGAACGACTAACGACTAACGACTTTTTTACTTTTAATAAGAAGGCGACAAGTGTCACTAAAAAATTCGTGCAACGTCTTTTTATTCTGTCATGTGTAAGGTACCTTTATAGGTACTTTCTGAGCGACCTATGTCCAACGACTTTTTTGTACTTTGAGCGACCTTTTATTTTGTCCGTTTCTTTAAAAAAAAAAAAAAAAAAAAAAAAAAAAACTTCAAAAATTATAATTTTATTCTTTTTGTCCCTTCCTAATGTTGAGCGACCTTAGTGAATTACGGCTTAGTACTTTGAGCGACTTTTTTTACTTTTCCCTTTTTTACTTATGTCGGTATACTTTTGAAAAAGTATTATTTTTTAAATACTTTTTAAACACCTTTTATTTCAAATAAATGAGCGACCCAAGAAAATAATTGAGCGACTTTATTTACTTTAAGCGATTTTTTTAAAACACCACACACTAACCCAAAACACACACACACACACAATCAAACTACCCCAAAACACACCTACTCAATTTCTTTCATCTTCACTTACCAACCTAGCTACTCAAATTCAAACCAAAAATTAAAATTAAAATCAAAGTTGTAAACCATAACCCAAAATTCTTTATGCCAATTTGAATTAATCTACTCAAACCCTACCTGGTGCCATTTTTAATTAGTCAAGCTCTAAATGGAAAATCTAAGCGGATTCTTTGATGCTAAGATAACTGTGCGTTCTAAGGTACATTTGCTTGGAAAGATTAAAGGTAAGGTGCAGTTGAGGAGATGATGATTGTTGCTGTTACGAGCTCGTACGAGAGATGATTTTTCTACCCCTAAGATTCCTATAAATATTAAATTTAGAGATTTGGGGGGGGGGGGGGGGTTATGTGTGGAATTTTGTGATGCCAGAATCTTGGCGAAGGAGCGGCCCCAAGTTGCGGTTGCAGCCATGTATGGTATCCGTGTGTCACGCGTATTCTGTAAGACCTGAAAATGAATTGGGCTATTTAGTTGTCTATTTACTGAGGCGATGATGAGAATCGTCTGCATTTTTTTTTATGAATGTAACTTACTGACAACGGTATCTTGGCGGGGTAACAAACCGTATTTTCAGGTAAGAAATTTAACTTTGAAATTTTACTATTCATTCCCGAAAAAGCTACTATTCATTATCGTAGTTTTTACTATTCATTATTTTCCGAAAATTTGATCTTTCGAGTATTAATTTCAAGAAACTTTTAGAATTTAATCGCATAACCAAGAAACATCATTTGGTGCACAAAATGTAGACTAGAGTTAGTCTACATATTGCCAATATCATCATTTTCATTTTAGGTCTTACCTGTGTGTTTACATTTTTATTTGTTTATATTTATTGAAAAAATAAACGCGTGTACACAATTTTCTTAAGCATGAACAATATACCCGACACTCCTAATAATTATTTTTAATACACTTTTACACATATTTGATTTCTACTAAAGCTCCAAAAATATTTTCTTACGCCTAATCTAATTTCGTTATTAAGAACGCCTAATTACGTGTAACTAACGTTAACTTCCAAACCAACACCCAACACCCAACACCTATTTATAACTACCTAATACACACTTAAAATACATTTTTATAAAAATCTAACATATAATTGTTTTCCTTTTTCACTAATGCCGCCCCCCCCCCCCCCCCCCTCTTGTAATTTAACATATGCACAAAAATTTTCTATTGACTAAATCCAACAAGAATTCAACACTTAGACCATGACCAACATTTTGGTGGCTTGACTAGTCACCTTGTCCCTTTTTTTCTCTTGATTTTCGGCAAACAAGGAGCCACCAAAGACCAAGATGTGTCTCCTTGACCAAGACTCTAAATTCCTTCTAGTATAAATACCACACTTACACTCAAATCTTACACACACAAAAACACAATACAACTCTCACTCACCACTCTATAATCGGCCACAAGGAGGAAGCAAGCAAGGAAAATTTGTTTTTCTAGTTTAGGAGTTCAAGAGAGTTCAATTGGGTTCATAGTTGAGTTACCAAGTGTTTAAGGGTTTTTGGTTGTGCACATTAGTGATCTTCATTTCCACATAATCATTCTAGGTTCAAGTAAGTCACAACACTATTTTCTTACAATCTCTACATAACTTACTTTGTGAAAATTTCATGATATATATATGGATATATCACCCTAAGTACATGTTTGTAATGTTTTTATAAATATAATGAATTATAACTAATAACTAAGTCCTAAACATATTTCATGAACATACTAGTTAATCCTTAATCTTGACAAATCGGTGGAAGAGTTAGGATTAGTTTTGAAGTTGTTGGAAGTGGTTTTGAATGATTTGAAAACTAGAAAACGCACTTTGAAACATTTTTAAAGAGAAGCTGTCCCATTTTGTTAAATCTGGAAAAATCAGTAGGTTGGGAGTAAGATTAGATTAGAAATATATAAAATAGACTCAAATACGAAAACTTGGTCGCTGGAACGGGCTAAAACGGGCATATAACGAAGAAGATACGCTAATTCTAAGTTAGGCGACGACAAACAATTTTTTGAAATAATACATGCTCTTAGGGGTTTTTCGAAAGGTAAAATCTGACATTAAAAGTTAACTAGACATGCCGAGGCACTAGAAACCTATTAGTATACATGACTACGAACCCGGGGATATATAGAACTTAAGAAACGGAGCTAAAATGACCAAGATACATAGATTTGAATTATGACGAAAACTGGCCGAAACCAACAGCTCAAACTGAAACTTTTCTAAGTGTCAAAACTGTTTTTCCCATGTGACCATGTTTAACCCCGTTTTTCTCATAGATAGGATCTGTTATGGAAAAATGGCACTAGTAGGTAAAATAAAGTTCACCTGGCCTAGATTCCAAAAAGTCCAACAGTTAGCTTTTGTAGACCTTGCCATATACTTCCTAAATCCACTGAGTTTCATCAATAATACTTAATAACCACTGTTTTACGGCTAGCTTTACTAGGCCACTTAGTCATTTTCAGGAATCCAACAAAGTGTTTATTTTGACGTAAAACTTTATTTTTTCTCAAAAATCACTTAGACAATTATCGTAGAATGTTGTTAAAGCACGTCGGTGATTTTCTAAGATACTTATTAACAAAACGACCACACTTTATTTACGAGATAAACTAGTGACGACATATAAATGTGTATAATTGATATTTAAACGAGCACCATAACGTAACTACGTTTTTAACCACCAAACTTTACAACGAACATGTACGGGTGATATATTAGAGTGTAAACTTGCATACATGACCTTTTTGCCGAACCTAAGACATATCATTCATATTAGGTTGCGAGTAGTTTCCGAGCCTAAATTCCGTGCACTTTCCTTTTGTTATCATATCTGTTGTTCCAGGTGAGTTCATGACCCCTACTTTTACTTGTTTTATAACTGTTTTGGGGGAGAATACATGCTCGTTTATATTTAACTCCATGCTCGTTTTACTTGAAACGTGAATTGTTTTCTCAAGCATTACTAATTGGTTGAAACCCTTGATTTGTTACTCGAAAGTATTATGTGCTTACCTGTTACACACTTGATTATTTCTTATGGACACAAGTGCATTAAACTATTACATATTGCCTATGTTATGAACCGTTAAGCGCGAATGTTGTGAATAGATCTATTGGGATTGAACTCCCCGTCCGGGTGGTTTCCCCACTTGACTCGTATGTCAAACGGATGCATAATCATTTGTGGAACCTTGGATGTCCTAGGTGGACATCTACCAGAAACTTTGGGTGTCCGGGTGGTTTCCCCACTTGACTGGTATGTCAAACGGATGCTTAAACCAGAAATCTTAAGGCTTCGGTGTCATGAGGTTAATGCAACAATAACTCTTTCTATATTTGGAATATATTGGTCATTGAAATCTTGTGGTCCATACATAGCTTGTTGTTTACTTAAACCTATGAACTCACTAACCTCGTGTTGACACATTTTAGCATGTATTTTCAGGTTCTAAAGTGTCAGCTTACCTTTGGCGGATTTTGGCATGGCATGACATGCTTATAGGATCAAGATACTCTGATATTCATTTAGGGACCATGCTATTTCTTTTATGGGCCTATATTTCCGCATTTTATTGAATGATGTAAAACAAAGTACTTTTGATTATAAAAGATTCTTTTAAACGGATATGGTAAATCCGTTCTCTTTACTCTGTGTTGTGGTACCAATTGAGTAGCATCCCAGCGACATTATCTTTCACTGCGACCCGATTTTGGGGGTGTTACTTAGATTCCTCTCCTTAAGTATTGATAAAATATCGCGTGGCACCACATTCATCCTTGTCAATTCTGCAACCAAACTAAATTCATCTTGAGTTAACCGCTTTGCATATGGATGCCCCTCCATATTCTGTAAAGGGCGATGGTTATGTTCATCACATATGAATGTTAGCGTCCAGAAATTATATTCATTTGAATATTTCGCTTCTAACTCGAATGGACAGTCAGTTTTTCTTGTGCGAGGAGCTCTACTTGAACCCTTCGCGTTATATTTGCCGCCATGATCACACATGAGTACAACTTTATACACGAAACCACTAGGATATTTGTTCGATCTTTTGGTGATGACGACAACACCAATAGAGTGTGCCAAGTCTTTTACCCAATTCATCAATTCTTCCCGGGACCCGAACACCTAAAATGAATACTATTGTGTTAGAATTTATCGAAAGAATTTGAAAGTTAAAACATATAAATATAATTCTAAAAAATCACTTAATAATAAAAATTCAATAAAAATACATATGAATATAATGATAACAAATACACTTACTAATAAAAACTCAACAAAACATATATATATTCTATTGTTTATAGATATAATACCTGATCAGTGAAAAATTCTGGTGTAGTCATAATAAATTCGTCAGCTTCCATTGAATCATTTTCGTAAAAAGCGGACATCTATTTATTAAAAAAAAAACAAAACATGTTAAAAATTCAAAATATTGATAAAAGAAAAACTGAAAAATTCCAAAAACATATATAAAAAAATCCACTCCTACAACTATTTTATAAGAAAAATAAAGTGTTGATTTATTAAAAGAAATATTAATAAAAGTTTAATAAAAAAACCCACTCCTCAACCAAGGCCCCCAAAGGCCTAAAGCCATCATCTATAACCTAATTCACTACTTAAAACCATAAAATCCTCATATTCTCTCATTTTTTTCCCAGCCTCAACTTTTACCTCCCAATCACAACCACAATACCACCACTATCATACCACCACCACTATCATACCGCCGCCACCAATATCATACCGCCACCACCATACCACTACGAACAACAACAACGTCAACCGCCACCATCTGGACGAACAAACCACCATCACGAACCACCACTATCATACCGCCACCATCTGTAAGAATGGAGGCGACTGTAAGATCTGGACGAACGGTGGTGACTTTGGATGTGTAAGAATGGCGGCGACTGATGGATTTGGTGGTGAGGATGGTGGTGGTTTGCATATCTGGTGGTGAAGATAATGGTGGCCGACAGATCTGGCAATCTGGCCGACAGATCTGACAGATCTGTTGGTGAAGAAGATGATGGTGGCCGACACTCTCCACCCCCACCTCGCCGGCACACCACCTTCTTCCTCCGCCGTTTCTTACGTCACTTCCATGTTTAAATCTTTTAACTTGCAAACCCATGTCACCAACTATACTGTGATGTTGTCGTATCATGTGAACTCATCACTCACGGCGCATTTTAGCAACACCAGTACAGTTTCGCTTACGTTAACCGAACATGTAGACAATGAGGTTGTGAAGGGGTACCATGCTTACTCGCCATCTGGGACGGCGTACGGTAAGGCGATGTACGTTATCCACGGGAGGGAGGAGGACTATCGTGCGCTGGAGGAGGGTGGTGTGGATGTAAAAGGGTGTATTGGTGTGGTGAAAAGAGGAGGTGGGGTGTCGAGGTATGCGGTGGTGGTGAAGGCGGCGGAGAAAGGGGTGGTGGCGATGGTGATGTTTACTGGTGGGACTGGTAGTGGAGTGGAGAGAGGGACGGTGGTTGATGGTGTTGGTGATGTGTTGACACCAGGGTGGGCTGCTGATGGTGGTGGTGAGAGGTTGAGTGTGGAGGATAGTGAGGTTCGGAAGTTGGTGTTTGTTTGGATCTGGACAAACGGGTGTGTTTGGATCTGTTGCTACTTAAGATCTGGACGAACGGGGTGTTTGAATGTCACTGCTGGAATTAAAACTTGTAAACATACAATATAAAATTTGTTTATTACGAATTACCTTGTAATGTTGACAATCTGATATTTTAGATTGTTAACCAGTGTACTTAAAATCATATTTAGACAATTTATATAATATGATTATGTCTGATTTTAAGTGTAATTAAATTTGTTAGTTAGGAAGTTAGTAAATAAAGTTTGTATTTTTAATATAATAAATGGGTTCCCTAATAAATTAAGAGACAACTTTTTGAGAAACCAATGTATCTTTAAAGTTGACAGCTTTTTAAGAAATCAATGTATCTTTAAATTTGACAGAATGTTATTCCCTATCTTAAATAGATAAAAAGTATTATTCCCAATATTGACTTAGTTTACCCAAAAAAAAAATCTGTAACATAAATTTTCCTAATTGCTCCCTATAGTTTAATTACCTAATCTTGAAAAAATCATCCCTAAGGTTATTTTTTTATTTTTATTTTTTTTTTATTTATTTTTTTTTTTTTTTGAAAATAAATATATACCTAAATTGCTCTTTACAATTGAGCTCAAATCACGTAATTTGCCCCTAAAGATTTCCTTTGTAACTTAAATTGACATAAAATAGTCCCTGACATGTCAAAAATCGTTTGAGAGTTTAAAATTTAGTAATTATTTGTATGTGCTTAAAACATGCTAGGTGTAAAAACAAGAACCCAATTTAAATGTAATCGTATACGTAAATTTTTCGGCGTAAACCTTGCGCCCCGCAACGAAGCGCGGATAAAAGATCCTCTTCAAGTTATAAAATATGATCATATGGAACAAACGTGACTCGAGAAACATGATTTTAAATAGAACTAATCCCACACTTTATGAAACCTAATTCGTTGTTCCGAAACCTTTTCTTTTCAAAAGTAGGAGTAATTGATGAGTGTTTTTATATTTATGCTATGATACTGCATCATATATGAAAAATAGTTAGGTACGTGTTTTAGGAAAGAAATATGAACTTTTAACAAAAAAAAAAAAAAAAAAAAAAAAAAAAAAAAAAAAAAAAAAAAAAAAAAAAAAAAAAAACGAAAAGAAATATGAACAGAATAACAAAACACAAGAAACGAGATAAGGGAAATCCGAAGTAAAGTCAAATTCGACTTACAGAGATAACAATTCTATGGATATCACATACCGATATGCTTACATGTCCTATCCACTTAGTAGATCTATTCCAAAATCTTATTGATTTTTCGCAGGATTTTCACCAAAAATCTTACAAACATCTTATTGAATGTACACAAACCAAACACGTACGTTTCTAAAAGTTTAGAACGACAAACATTTACTGTAATAATGCTACGGAAAACTCTAGATATTAGATGCGACAAACAGAAATTTGGGACCTTATCTTGAGAAATTCAGCAATTATATATATTGTGACAATTAAAAGTGGTACCGGGCATGTCCGTCTAGATGTCCTCTTTACACGTGAAATCCTTATAAATTGGAGCTCGTCGTTCACGGACCATGCAATACATGCATTCACAAACACGTACTCCTCTTTCTTTACTATAATGCTACTCCTTTCCACCACTTTCACTACCTCTTCATGCACACCAAAGTCTACGTTCACTAACACACCATTCATCACCCAACCATCCTTCAAGACTCGAACCAAGCAAGCCCATGGGTTCAGAGTCTCATGCAACGCCGCTTCACCAGAAGACAATGA
The DNA here is from genome assembly GCA_021014915.2 of Artemisia tridentata subsp. tridentata. Taxonomy (NCBI): domain Eukaryota; kingdom Viridiplantae; phylum Streptophyta; class Magnoliopsida; order Asterales; family Asteraceae; genus Artemisia; species Artemisia tridentata. The sequence goes on from CP139502.1 coordinate 317,772,496, forward strand.
AAACCAACTTATACTACCCGAAACACAAAAGCTTGTACTCCCCAATAATGTAGACAGAAGGAACCTCCTCGTGGGGCTTGGTGGACTCTATACCGCTGCAAACGTCGCTTCGTTGCCTTCAGCATTGGCTCTTCCCATAACGGCTCCTGATATCACGTCCTCATGCAAGGACGCAAAAGTAAAAAACTATAAAAAGGGCTCTGATAGGACATTAGAATGCTGCCCTCCTAACCTTGGGAAGACGATTAAACCGTTTAAGTTTCCAAGTAAAGAAAAGACAAGGGTGCGATGGCCGGCACATAAAGGGTCGGAAAAGCAAGTGGATAGCTACAAGAAAGCCATTCAAGTCATTCGGGGTCTCTCAGATGACCACCCGCACAGTTTCGTGAGCCAAGCTAAAATTCATTGTGCTTATTGTAACAGTGGTTACACTCAAGTCGCTACCGGTTTCCCAGATATCGATATCGAGATTCATGACTCGTGGCTCTTCTTTCCATTCCATCGTTGGTACCTTTATTTCTATGAAAGAATTCTCAGAAAGTACAGTGGGGATCCCGATTTCGCGTTACCTTACTGGAACTGGGACAATCCAGAAGGAATGACAATTCCTCCAATTTTTGTAGATGAAAAAGATGAGGACGGAAAACCAAATCCTCTCTATGACAAATACCGGAACCAGGGTCATCTCCCACCAGAAGTAGTAAATCTGTTCTTCAGTACTGACAAGGAAAAAAGTGATTATGTGAAAGAACTAGACAGAGAAAGACTGAAAGCCTGCAATCTTAGTGTAGTGTACAGAGATTTGAAAAGTAACGCAAGTGATTCCGAAAGCTTCTTCGGAGGAAAATACACAGCTGGCAAGGATCCGACTGATAAGAAGTCAGCCGGGTCTGTGGAAAGGAGTTCTCACACTGCTGTACACATATGGGTGGGTGGATCAAGAAGTGATCCTACTAGTCCTAATGGAGAGGACATGGGCAACTTCTACTCTGCGGGATATGACCCTTTGTTTTACGTTCACCATGCAAACGTCGACCGTATGTGGAAACTGTGGAAGGATTTACGCATTGCTTCAGAACCGAAAGTGGCTGATTGGTTAAATGCATCATATGTGTTCTATGACGAGAATGAGAATCTTGTACGTGTCTATAACGAAGACTCTGTCAACATAGACAAGCTCAATTACGATTTTGAGTACTCAGAGACCCCTTGGAAGAACAGTCGACCAGCCCAACGTAAGGTGAAGTCCAAAGAATTATCGAGCGCTCTTATTGGAGAGGTAAAAACAGTAGATGGACCCTTTGAGACCCCAGAGCGTGTGGAGCCACTTCTTAAGGTTCGTGTGAAGAGGCCAGCTACAAACAGAACTCCCGAGCAGAAGGAGAAGGAGAAGGAGATTTTGTGTATAAACGGGATACAATTCAACAGCAACAAGTTTGTGAAATTCGATGTATTTGTGAATGATAAAGTTAACAAAGATACCAAGAAGTCAGAGCTGCCAACACCATGTGATCCTGAGTTTGCTGGTTCCTTTGCACAGGTTCCACACGGTGGCAACCAAGGTGGAATGTTGATGCCAAGTGCAGCGAGGTTTGGTTTAGATGAGCTTTTGGAGGACACAAAAACTAAAGACGAAAAGTATGCGTTGGTGACTTTGGTGGCAAGGGCAGGTTGCGAAGATCTAACTGTCTCAGGGATCGAGATCAAGTTGGAATAAGTGTTGTATGAATAATTAGCCATATATAAGGTTGCATTATATTGCATGCATGCATGCATGGTTTCCACTTCAGATTATGTATTCAATAAAATTGGCCTACTAAGCCATTTGTTTACGTACTTCTAGTAGTACGTTATTTGTTACTTATAATAATGTCTTTTAAAACTACTTCATTACTTTTAACAATAACATTTTGTTTAAATAAGAGAGATGAAGATAGAATAAGGGAAAATGGATGGAATATATATAATGTTTTTTTTTGTGCAAAGGTGAATATTATATTAACTTTCAAAAGATGTGCATCATAAGAATAATAGCAAAGATTTGGACAACACCCAAATCTTGATACTGACTGATACAAACACTAAAACAAACTAGAAACTATACTACTCAGTTCTACCCGATATCAGACATAACTACAGCTATGTCTGATAACACTAATGTCGGACAGAACAAAACAGAGCAGTCTTCATTACTCTGTCCAATTATCCAAGATCAAAATTCACCTTACCCTTCATTATCATCAATACTCTTACACCAATTCACCTTTATTAAGCACCTACCATCTAGCTACATTTCCATTACTCCATTCTACCAAGCCACTCAACCTGCCACCACAGTAGTCGAGGTAGAAAACGGAGAATGGCATCACTAGGCACCCATAACCCATTCATGGGGGGCTCTGCCAAAACAACCTACATTTCCCTATCAAAGGAAGGCTTCAGTTGCTTGGGAACACTCACCCTCCATGATGACCATCCATTACCTCCTATGGGAATGTAAAGTATGGACCATGAAGTGTCATCTTTCACCACTCTCAATTTCATACTGCTTACACCCCCCTCCAAGACCATTTACCCTTCACAAAAGGAAGCCCTACTTTATGGTACATCCATACTGTGATAGACCTCCTACACAGCCAAGCATAGCTTTCTAGCTTCCTCCCAAGGCCAAACTAGAAAAGACTATGGGGCTAATGTAGGTACAGTTACACAGTTAGGACTCCAAGGTACAAGGAACTTCACATTTGTAATGGCCTGAATATAAATGACAGCAAACAAATTTTGAAATTTGCTTCTGTGATGAACTAAGAGAATACAGACACTTCACATGCTGTTATGAAGATCTTTTCATGGTTAAGAACCAATTATTTCAGCATTATCTTGAACTCAACTGCTGTCCCTATGTAGGCATTTGAGTAACCCACATAATGACTGTTTTATGATACCACTGTTACATTAGCCCATTACACTGCCAATTTAGACTTTAACATCCAATTGCACATTCCAAATAGAAGCTGCTCTCACCATTGCACTTGACTTCTTCACTTTCAAGCTCATAATCTTCATTCTTACACTGTCACATATCATTCTGCAAACAGTTTGACTATCTCTTGTTTCATCTCTGAATGTTCTATAGTTTCTCTCTTGCCATATAAAATAAAAAATAGCCCCAAGACATAGTCTCCTGATGACACTCCAAATGTTGTTTGTGCAGCCCATAGCAGCAATATTTGATACAATACTGTTCCATTCCTCATTCTGCACTGTGCAATCCATCATTGGTAGCAAACATTGCCAAATATCTTTTGAGAACTGACATTTGAAGAATAAATGATCATGTGATTCAGACTCACTCTTACATAGACTATAAACTAATAACCAATTAACATCAAAGCATGCACAGCGGAATAGATCTACAATAACATGTTAATTAATTAACTAAAACTAAATAGAAAGCGTACATTTTGATTCCTAGCAAGAACAAGGAATCGTGTACTTCAAGAACAAAATTATAAACCCTAGGGTGGGGTTTATATGGATCGAACACCACAAACACACAAGCTAAAGTAAGCTTGTTACTCGTTCTTGCACACACGAAATACTAGCGTTCCAATGGGAAAAGCTAGGTTCTAAGTTCACAAACCAAACCAACACTTGTGTTGTAGTAAATTCGGCACACCCAAGGTGTTTGTGAAGTGATAGCCGATCGACTACAAGAAGAGGAGAGGAGAAAGAAGTTTGTTTTTACTTGGAACAAGATTAGGGATTAATGAATACAATGTGATTGTATTTATAGGCAACCCCTAACTTCCCCTCCAAGATACAAACCGAAATCCCTAGCCCATAGGGATGTTCGGCCGCCTATAGCCCAAGGTAATGGGTTCTAGATCCTTCTATTCTCCTTTTGCATAATTAGTCCTTTAACGACCGTTATCTCTAACTCCGTTAAGTACTAACTGTCGTTAAGTATTTGTTTTGTGAAATGAATAAATAAAATATAAAATATATTTAATTTATTCAAACCATTGGAACTCTAACGTATTGTGTGCAATCCCGAGTCTCGGGTTCGAAACCGGACAGCTCCCACTTGGATAACTATTAATATAGTAATGACATGGGTCAGTCTAGCTTAACAGATCCCAATGCCCCCAGCTTGATCCGAGTATGGTTTTCATGGAAAAACCACGTGATGAATTTAATCATCATACTTATCCTTTTGTTTCTAATACCGCGTTATTATGGATATGGATCTAGGTCATTCCATAATTAACAATTAGTTTCTCGTTTATACATAATTGATCAAGATTACCAAAACATCTGAACGTCTTCCAGATAGACTTTGGGCGTGCGCACGCAAACATCTTGTCAATCCTACGAGTGGCCAAGCAGTATTAAACTTCAACACAAAGTTGAAGGAACAAATCCTTTATTGACTACGAGCATAACCCTCGAACTTCGCATCACTTCCGAAAATAGCCCTTATAACCACCTTTTACGGATAGCGTTAGACTACCTTACAGAAAATGAGCTACATCCTCAGCAATTATCTGGTATCTCAAGTCTGAGGATAAATATTCATGATTTACTTAATGACGACGATCCATAAAGTATAATCATGTGGTTGGGATAAGTCCTATATTCAATTTATCCAATATTGAATATCATGTGATATTGGTATCTCAACCTTACAGTACATTCTACCAATCCTCACATTTGTCTTAGTTCAATAATATTCCCATATTATTAATTGACAACGGACTATTTAGAATAAATTAATTTATTCACGGATTTAAACATGCAAATATAGGACACAAATATTATAAATGAGAATAAACGTTATCCGCATTTTATTTCATTAAAATAATAATTTTTTACATGTCCCTTATCCAAAATACTAATCACAGATTTACATAAAACTATCGGCTAAACGAAGACCAAACCCTGAGCATGTCGAGTAAACGTTTCCTTAGGTAATGCCTTCGTGAAAGGATCAGCCAGATTGTCATCTGTGTGAACTTTGAGTACATTGATCTCACCCAGTTCGACTTGTTCTCGAACATAGTGATACTTTCTACGAAAGTGTCTGGCGCCCTTCATAACTCCAGGTTCATTGGCGAATGTGATTGCAGCAGAGTTGTCGCAATACACATTTATAGGTAATTTATTTGACGGCATCACTCCAAGATCCGAAATAAATTTCCTTATCCAAACAGCTTCTTGTGCAGCTTCCGATGCAGCAATATACTCAGCTTCTGTAGCAGACATGGCCGTTGTACTCTGCTTCTTACTCTTCCAGTCTACAGCTCCTCCATTTATGACAAAAACGTAACCCGTCTGAGACTTCGTATCATCTTTATCAGTCTGAAAGGACGCATCGCAGAAACCTGTAACATTCAGTTCTGCGTCTGGATTTCCCCCGAATATACTTAAGTATGTTCTTAACAGCATGCCAGTGATCTTTCCCTGGGTTTTGCTGATAACGACTGGTTAAATTTTGTGCGAATGCCACATCTGGCCTTGTACATCTAACTGCATACATGATAGATCCTACTGCCGAAGCATACGGAACTTTCTTCATGTATGCCACCTCTTCAGGTGTAGAAGCACACATTTCGCTACTTAAGCCATGTTCTACTTGCATGGGCAAATATCCCTTCTTGGAATTTTGCATATTGAATCTCTTCAATATTTTATCCATGTAAGCACTTTGGCTTAAACCGATCAACCGCTTAGATCTGTCTCTATAGATCTTGATTCCAAGGATATAAGCTGCTTCTCCTAAATCCTTCATGGAAAAACTTTTACTCAGATAAGCCTTAACTTCATCAAGACTAGGTATATGATTTCCCATGATTAATATGTCATCGACATATAGGATAAGAAAAGTAGTGTTACTCCCACTAACTTTGTGGTATACACATGGCTCATCGAAATTTTGAGTAAATCCAAACTTCTTGATTTTCTCATCAAATTTCTTATTCCATTGCCTGGATGCTTGCTTCAATCCATAAATGGATCTTTGAAGCTTGCATGCACGCTCAGAAAATTGTGAATTCACAAACCCCTTAGGTTGCGCCATATAGATGTCTTCATCTAGGCGACCATTCAGAAAGGCGGTTTTGACATCCATCTACCAAATCTCATAGTCATAGTAGGCAGTTATGGCTATAAGAATCCTAATAGCTCTACTGTCAGCCACAGGAGAAAATGTCTCCTCATAGTCAACACCGTATGTTTGGGTAAATCCTTTAGCCACCAAACGAGCTTTGTAGGTGTGTACTTTGCCATCCATGTCCGTTTTCTTTTTGAAGAGCCACTTACTCCCAACTACCTTAGCATTGGGAGGAAGGTCTACTTCAATCCAGACTTTGTTGTCTTTCATGGATTGCATTTTCCCATCCATAGCAACCTGCCATTTATCCTTATCAGGACTATTAATGGCAGCACTATAACTAGTTGGCTCATCAAGATCCCCTAGTATAGTTTCCTCACACTCTACGTTTAAACATAGACGATCAGGAGCTTTTGTAGATCTTGAAGATCTATGGATAGGTACCACTTCAACTTCTGGTGGAGGACCTAAACTTTCAGGTTCCACAGGAAGTGTGTTAGTGCCTTCAGAAGGTGACGTATCTTCATGATCTCTTTCAAGATTGTTAGGATTTATAAAAGTGATGGTCATTTACGTTATATATTTTGTAATGTGTCGTTGTATTTAATTAAGTAAAAGTAGTCTATGGGCTTGGACCTAATCTAATAGGTTAAATATTATGTATCAAAGAGTCCATGTAAAAGCCCATCACAAGCCCAAGCCCATCCATCTCACAAAACTATAAATACCCTCCTTATTCTCATTTGGAAGGTTGGTGTTCTAAGGGGTGCTTGAGGCTAGTGAAGAGTGTGTGCTTAATGAAATATACTTTGTCTCTCTACTCTCTCTCTAGATCTTATCTTATCTTGTGCTTTAATGATTATTAGTGTGTGTGATAAGGATTGATCATGGTTCCTACAAGTGGTATCAAGAGCCAAACATAGATCTAGGATTATTCGGTTTAATAATTCGGTTAATACTGTTTCTTTGCATTTTTTTTTGTTTCATTTGTTACGTTTTGTTTATTAGTTTTATTTTTGTTTTGTTCTCATTTGCATTAACCAAAGTGTCTTTCTGTTTCATTTGCAATTTTTTGTTTTTTCCTCGATCGAACCATATAGTCGAAGCAGCTATAATATAGTCGAACGAGCAAAGCATTGATCGAACAATATAGTCGAAGGAACCAAAGTCGAATGAGCAACCATTTAGTCGAACCAACTTATCTTTGATCGAACAACAACATAAGTTGAACGAGCAAAGCAAAGGTTGATCGAACGAGCATCTCATCGAACTAGAAACTTCATCGAACAAGCAACTTCATCGAACAAGCAACTTCATCGAACGAGCAAATAGTCGAAGGAACGAGCATATAGTCGAACAAGCAACTTCATCGAACGAGCATTCAACCGAACGATATAAGGGTTGTCGAGTTAGACACTCTTCCAATTGATCGAACAAGGTTACCTAGTCGAACGAGGTTACCTAGTCGAACGAACCTTGTATTGTCGAACGAACTTAGTTGATCGAACTAGGGTTTGATCGAACAAGGTTTATACTATCGAACGAAGGAATAGTTTGTCGAACGAAAGGACTCAGTCGAACTAGGGTTTAGTCGAACAAGGGATTGAGTCGAACGAAGTACTACTTGATCGAACGAGACTTGTTCAGTCGAACTAGGGTTTACCTGATCGAACGAGACTTTTCAGTCGAACGAGGGATTACATGATCGAACGTGGTCTAGTTGATCGAACAAGGTTAGTTGATCGAACGTGGTCTAGTTGTTCGAACCCTCACTTCATCGTACCAACAAATCTAGTCGAACGTGCACACCGTCATCGAACCAATCCAACTAGTCGAACGTTACTTCAAGTTCTTTGAAGCAAACTTGATTCTCTTCTCTTCGAACGTTACTTCATCGAACCAAGTTTGATATTCTCTTCCTTCGTTTATAATCTCATCTGTTCAAAATTTGTGAAGAGTTTATAACTTTTGTCGTGAAGAGAATGAAATACGTTGCATGTGTAGAGTCTATAAACTTTGTGAAGAACCTTTGACGTGAAGTGAATGATTGCAAGGATCTGAGGAGATATTCAACTTGTTGCTTTGTTGAATTGTGCTCGTACTTTTATGAGTTTGTCGCTTAAATGTGTTAAAACTTCTATGGTTTACTGGATATCTTTACTAATTTGGTTTTAAAAAAAAAGGTGAATGAGATACTTTGCATGTGAAGAATATATAACCTTTGTGAAGAATATAAACTTTGTGAAGTGAGTGTGACGTGTTTACATGTGAAGAATTGATGTCAATGACGTGTGTTGACTATCCTTATTAAAGTTCCATGTGAAGAATCGTTATCATAGACGTGTTTTACACGTGTTTTTCTATCCTCTTATTAAAGTTTCATGTGAAGCAAAGTTGTCAAAGACGTGTGAAATCAAGGAGATATATATTTTGTTTTATAAAGGTTGACGTGTCCATCTCTGCAGTTATTTTATATTGTGGTGCAATCATTCACTGGTGTCCACACAAAGGACTACGGTTGGACATTTTTTTTAATGAGTTTGTGAGACAAAGTTTTATTTTAAAGTGGTTTGTTAGGGATTAATTTCTTTTGGGATATAATTAAGGACTACGGTTTTGATCGAGCTTGGTTATTCGGGAGTGATTATCATTTTGGGTTGAGTTTCTTCGGGCTCGTTGTATATCAAATTTGTGATTTATCAAGTTTCTATACGACTCTTCAAGGACAAAAACCAAACATAATTCGTGAACCCTAACCAACCAACTCCTAGATCTTTGCATCGATCCAACATCAACTTTATCACACATCGGCACTAAATTATAATGGAAATGAAAATGAAAGAGAAGACTCAGATTGAAAAAGTCATCAATTCAACTGGGTATGATTCAAGGTTTGATCAGGCATTTGAATACTACATCAGAGTCCAATTTCATCATTTCCGAAATCAACTCAAACAAAGCCTGAATCAGTTTGAAAAGCTACTGAATGAAGAAGAACTTCATACGCACAACTGCAAGGAAGCTCTTGAAGTGATCAAACATCAACTTCAGATCATACTGAAACCTTGGTTACTGAGCCAGTCAGAGTTTCTCAATGCATTTAACCAAAGATTTTGGTTAGACTTCAAGACCTTCCAAACCCAATGCATCGATAACATGAGTGAACTCGAAAAGATTCTTGATGCTGAAGAAGTTGAGCTTAGTGAGATTGAAAAGCAAAAATGGGAAAGTGAGCAGATTGAAAAGGAAATGCAATTAAAGGAAACAGAGGGAAATGAGAAAGAGGCAGACAAAGAGGGAACCACAGCTGATGCTAGCTTGGTTTTCACGGGAAGTGATACATCTTCAGAACAACAAAGTGACAAAGTGACAATAGCAACGGTACAACATTCACACGATCATGATAATGTTGATTTGTTCTATAATGTGTTTGCTCATGACAAGACACATCCTGCGCATCCTGAGTCCATAAGTGACACATATGTGGTTGAACGGTTTGATAGTAATATCACTCCCACAACTCCAGATATGGATCCTAATGGAGGAGAGCCTGCTCAGGATGGATCTTCTTATGAACAAGATCGTGCTTTCTTTACTTCATTAATCAAAAATTTCAAACATGAACTTGAAAAGTGCAAAGAGGACAATCGAAAAGCTAAGCAAGCAAATGTCTTATTGTCAAAAGAGCTTGAGGGATTTAAAGAAAAGGAAAAAGATTTTGAAAAAATAACAAAAGGCAAAGACATTGAAATCTCAAACCTTAAATCTCAAGCTCGGAAATTTGAAATAAATGAAGATGTTCTCACACCAATGTTAAAACGAAACAAGGAACTTGAAGTTGAGTATAGCAAAGCACTTTCACGTGAAAAACATTCCATTCAAAAACTGGATGAACAAATGGTTCTTAACAACATAAAGGTTCAAGCGCTTTTAAAAGAGAACACTGATCTAAAAGATAAAAACTCAATGCTTCAGGAAACTACGTCAAATATTAAGATTGTTAATTCAAAACTTGAAAATGAAAATCAAGAGGTTTTAAAACGTGCAAACAATCTTGAAGAAAAACTTTGAAAAACAGACCATGTAAAACCTGAAAATCTGAAACGTATTAAAAGACTAAAATGCCCTCATAATTTAAAAAATTAATTAAAACTCATATAATTTATAAATAAATCACAAAACGTATGAAAACGAAACAAATACGACATGAAATGAGTACGAGGCACCATAAGAAAATTATACGAGCTACCAATAATATTTATAACACTTTACCTATGTTACTCGAACCGAAAATCATTAATACTTACGAAATTGTATTCTAAGAGTTACAATATAAAGTTTTATTGCAACTAAAAGTTAATAAATGGTCCAACAAGATCATGGGTTGATTGTCAAGGCCTTGGGCCGATCCAAGCCCTTTTTCCCCTTCCAAACCCACGGCCAAACACTCCCATAAATCAGCCCACACCTCTTTTGTTCCTTCACATAATACCGAAACTCCAAAATCACTCAAGAAACCCTAGAAAACAAAAATTGTCTGCTGCCTTTGTTTCTTGCTGCTGTCGAGCCAAAGAGGGACCAAAAAGAGACTTAATCTTGTTCCATTCTTGTGTCATTCATCATAAGGTAACATGTTATTCATGCCTCAAGCCCCTACGAATTGTTTCTTAGCAAAAACCCTAACCTTTCCCTTGTTTTGTTCATGTCGTGCGACCAAAAGGGAGAAGGAGAGGAAAAAGGTTTCGTGTGGTGTTTGATCTAGTGCTACTCGTGTTTCTTTGTGGTATACGAGGGTATTGCATTCTTTTTTCTTGAATCCTTGTTCATTTGTTGATGTTATATTCGAATCATAGATGAAACTTGGTCACATAAAATCATAAAATTAAAGAAAACCCTAAAACCTAATACATGGATCGACCAAACTGTTTTGGGGTGATGATTAATTCGACCTAAATGTGTAATAAACTGATATGATCTGACCTAAATGTGTTTTGGACTCACCCAAAGTCGTTTGGTATAAAGAACCAATGATTGGATAAAGAAAACCCTAAGTAATTACATGTTATATTGAAAACTGCTTCTGAGATGAATCTTTAACTGACTTTAACCGGCTGTAACTTAATCATATGAACGTATATTTTTATGTTTCTGGAGTCTAAATTGTATTTTAATGAAGTGGCTACCTGGAGAAATTTAGTTTGTAATTTTTAGAGGCCTAGAAGGCTACTTTTTGATTTTTGGGAAATCACATGTCTGATCGGATTTGTGAAGTCTGGGAAAACAGTCCGGGTTTTTCATTTATCATTTTAAAACCATAACGAATTAGGACATTTCCTTTGAACTGAGTAATATAACACATGTTAGCTAATTACTGGAATTTTTGTAGAATTTTATAAATTTTCTAGACTGGGTAAGCAGATAGATAATGGTCGGGTGTTTTTAATTGATCCGGTTCTGGAACAGGTTGGGAAAAAGGATTTTTAGTTCGTACCTATACAACTTAATAAAATCTGGAAAAATTACATAAAATACTTAAGACCCTGGGGAACGTCTGTGAATTTTTATAGATTTTATTTCGAAGGTTTAATATGGTTTATAAATTATGTAAAACGGGTCCAGTTGATACTTAAAAAAACTGTCAAGTCATGTAAAAGGTTGTAAATTGTTATTTTCCAAAACTAAAGGTTATAAATGGTAAAACATGAAACTTGAGGATGATTCGGTAATAAATCATATAAAAAGGGGTTTTGTGTCATCTTGATAATTAAATGACCTAATATGTAATAAAAGATGGAAACATAAGTAAAGGAACCAAATATGTAAAAGTATTATTTTGGAGGACTTATCTTGTAAATTATACATGATGGAAGGGTTTGTAATTCTTGTCTACCCCTCTCGGTGTGAAGAAAGAAAGGTCCTGATCCACTCTGTGTCATCCGTTTCTGAGTTTGTGTTTGCTTTGGAATAAGGTACAGATATTCTGACCTTCTCTGTAAGGTTTCCTATGATCTCCTTCATGTTCTGATCTGTTTAGCCTCTGATTTGATACCTTTGCTATGATTCACTTCGTTATGACCTATGATATGAACCTAAAATGTGAAACCTTTTTAATTCTGACCTGGAAATGATTTGAAGAAAAGCTATTTTAAAATGATGTTTGCAAATTATGATACAATACTCTTTTAATTGGGATTTTACTAACTTTTATAAAAACTAGTTTAAAAGACTATTTCTACGAAAAACCGTTTGAAAGATCATTTTATGAAAACTACTCTGAAGGATCATTTTTATGAAAACCGTCATTTAAAAGATAGTTTTTAAATGGACTCTTAATTAGAAACTTTTTTTTTTTATTTTTAAATGAACTGTTACTATGGAACTTTGATTTTGACCTTCTGATGTTGACCTTCTGATATTGACTTCTGATATTGAAACTTGTGATATGACACTCTGATCTGATATGATATCTGACTCTTAGTTTGATACCCGAGCCAAAATTTGTGACCCTAGCCATGAAGGTAACATGGCCGTGTCTGTGATGCACCACTGGCATGACTAGTGTGTAGCCCTAGTGATTTGGTTACACCGTCCCTTTGTTTTGGTCTGCATGTGATTGGGTAGGGGCGTATGGATGCATCCTAGATCTGTTCTGTTTAGTGGATTTAACTATATATGATTTCTGTTCTGGTGACTGGTACTGTATGCAATACATGCCTTTCACAATTTCTGGGAGCTAGCTACTCCATTTGAAGAATGAGGACACCCCTCATATTATCTGATTATCTGAGAGGTCTCCCCTCTATATGATTATGAAGATGTATGGTTACGATATGATATGATCTGTTTCTGGGCTCGTGGTGGATGACTATCCCTTTCCTTTTCCCTTATACTTATTCTTTGACTTATCCCTTAAACCATATTACATCTGTTTGACCTTTGTTTCTGTTATTCTGTACTTTTTGCTATTTCTGTTTATTATCGTTATATCTGTTCACTGGGCTTTTTAAGCTCAGCCGCACGTTTTCTTTTCGTGTGCGGCAGGTTATAAGCAGGACGACGGGTTTGGGTATGAGTGAAGAGACTTTTGGACGTAGAAGACCTTGATAGTTATTCTGAAGTAGAAGTCATTAGAAGGATTGCATTTGCAGACTTAGTATTTAGTTTTGTTTCATTCTTGACTTTGTTAATGTAGTATTTCGTTTGTAACCTTTGAATTTATTGTATTACTATTGAAGTATGCTTTGTTTGATCTGATATGAAACCATTGACGTGACATCTTTACCCTTGCCGGGTTGGGGTGTTACAATTATGGTATCAGAGCGACAGGCTGCGATTTCGTAATACATTTACCCTTGACCTGTGTAAGATAGGACCACTAAGCTTTCCCTGTAGGCGCTCGTAAGACAACCTTTGAAAATTTGCTTTAGGATTTCCCTATAGGAGCTTAAGTTCTGACCGGTGAGGAATGGGTAGACTATAAGGCATTTGTTTAGGTATCATTGCTTCCGCATCACTCTGATTCGTACCTTACTCTTGGTTTAAGCCTCTTGAGATCCCCCTTGGAAATTGAAAGCTTATGCCTTGCACCACCTCGGGTTTGAAACCTAAATGAATCTTGAAGCATTAAGAAATGCATAGTAAATTCCTGACTCTAATTGATCCTTACCTTCAGACTCCGACTCTGACCTCTGATCTTTGGTAATCATTTCGATGCCTCTTGGGCATTTTGAGAATCTCCATGGCGAGTAGTTTGGCTTTCCCTCTTGATTATGACATTTGTTTTTGTTGACCTCTGAGACTGTAGAAGTACTAGGTGGATGAAGATAGATTGTTTTGCTTACGACTCGAGATAAAGTATGATCATCATGATGGCATATTTATGTGGTGCTAGTATTATGACGCCTGATCAACGTGATAATACTTACACCATATAATGTGCACTCATTGTGGCCATAGGATATCTTGGGGAGTACCTAAGTTTAGAATCTGATCTCCGTTGGTTATCCGTGATTAGTGAGAAGTTAGGTTCATTCTACCTATGCGTATACTCTGATATCTGGATGAGTTTGAACTCTCGTATTGCATTCTGTTGACCTCAGTTATATATCTTAAACTCTTTGTAGAACTCTCCACTGATGATGCAGTTAATCTGATTTGAAATTCTATTCGTATTTCATATAAGTTTTTCGGAAGACTCACCTACCATCCATTTTGTTGAATGGTCCTTTTGATCCGAATCAAATTAATTTTGTCTCCTTCTGAGTAATCTGAACCCATCTTGTTTGATCGAGTCATGAGAAACCAATTGTTTTGAAGATCCTTCTGGAAGAACCTCCCTGGGCGTGAGGACTGTGCGTGACGATCTTTTACGAGTTACTACGACTCTGTTTAACTTTGCGACTTCAAATTTCGAGGACGAAATTTTTCTGTTAGAGGGGAAGAGTTGTAAAACCCGAAAATCTGAAACGTATTAAAAGACTAAAATGCCCTCATAATTTAAAAAATTAATTAAAACTCATATAATTTATAAATAAATCACAAAACGTATGAAAACGAAACAAATACGACATGAAATGAGTACGAGGCACCATAAGATAATTATACGAGCTACCAATAATATTTATAACACTTTACCTATGTTACTCGAACCGAAAATCATTAATACTTACGAAATTGTATTCTTAGAGTTACAATATAAAGTTTTATGCAACTAAAAGTTAATAAATGGTCCAACAAGATCATGGGTTGATTTTCAAGGCCTTGGGCCGATCCAAGCCCTTTTTCCCCTTCCAAACCCACGGCCAAACACTCCCATAAATCAGCCCACACCTCTTTTGTTCCTTCACATAATACCGAAACTCCAAAATCACTCAAGAAACCCTAGAAAACAAAAATTGTCTGCTGCCTTTGTTTCTTGCTGCTGTCGAGCCAAAGAGGGACCAAAAAGAGACTTAATCTTGTTCCATTCTTGTGTCATTCATCATAAGGTAACATGTTATTCATGCCTCAAGCCCCTACGAATTGTTTCTTAGCAAAAACCCTAACCTTTCCCTTGTTTTGTTCATGTCGTGCGACCAAAAGGGAGAAGGAGAGGAAAAAGGTTTCGTGTGGTGTTTGATCTAGTGCTACTCGTGTTCCTTTGTGGTATACGAGGGTATTGCATTCTTTTTTCTTGAATCCTTGTTCATTTGTTGATGTTATATTCGAATCATAGATGAAACTTGGTCACATAAAATCATAAAATTAAAGAAAACCCTAAAACCTAATACATGGATCGACCAAACTGTTTTGGGGTGATGATTAATTCGACCAAAATGTGTAATAAACTGATATGATCTGACCTAAATGTGTTTTGGACTCACCCAAAGTCGTTTGGTATAAAGAACCAATGATTGGATAAAGAAAACCCTAAGTAATTACATGTTATATTGAAAACTGCTTCTGAGATGAATCTTTAACTGACTTTAACTGGCTGTAACTTAATCATATGAACGTATATTTTTATGTTTCTAGAGTCTAAATTGTAGTTTAATGAAGTGGCTACCTGGAGAAATTTAGTTTGTAATTTTTAGAGGCTTAGAAGGCTACTTTTTGATTTTTGGGAAATCACATGTCTGATCGGATTTGTGAAGTCTGGGAAAACAGTCCGGGTTTTTCATTTATCATTTTAAAACCATAACGAATTAGGACATTTCCTTTGAACTGAGTAATAGAAAACATGTTAGATAATTACTGGAATTTTTGTAGAATTTTATAAATTTTCTAGACTGGGTAAGCAGATAGATAATGGTCGGGTGTTTTTAATTGATCCGGTTCTGGAACAGGTTGGGGAAAAGGATTTTTAGTTCGTACCTAGACAACATAATAAAATCTGGAAAAATTACGTAAAATAATTAAGACCCTGGGGAACGTCTGTGAATTTTTATAGATTTTATTTCGAAGGTTTAATATGGTTTATAAATTATGTAAAACGGGTCCAGTTGATACTTAAAAAAACTGTCAAGTCATGTAAAAGGTTGTAAATTGTTATTTTCCAAAACTAAAGGTTATAAATGGTAAAACATGAAACTTGAGGATGATTCGGTAATAAATCATATAAAAAGGGGTTTTGTGTCATCTTGATAATTAAATGACCTAATATGTAATAAAAGATGGAAACATAAGTAAAGGAACCAAATATGTAAAAGTATTATTTTGGAGGACTTATCTTGTAAATTATACATGATGGAAGGGTTTGTAATTCTTGTCTACCCCTCTAGGTGTGAAGAAAGAAAGGTCCTGATCCACTCTGTGTCATCCGTTTATGAGTTTGTGTTTGCTTTGGAATAAGGTACAGATATTCTGACCTTCTCTGTAAGGTTTCCTATGATCTCCTTCATGTTCTGATCTGTTTAGCCTCTGATTTGATACCTTTGCTATGATTCACTTCGTTATGACCTATGATATGAACCTAAAATGTGAAACCTTTTTAATTCTGACCTGGAAATGATTTGAAGAAAAGCTATTTTAAAATGATGTTTGCAAATTATGATACAATACTCTTTTAATTGGGATTTTACTAACTTTTATAAAAACTAGTTTAAAAGACTATTTCTACGAAAAACCGTTTGAAAGATCATTTTATGAAAGCTACTCTGAAGGATCATTTTTATGAAAACCGTCATTTAAAAGATAGTTTTTAAATGGACTCTTAATTAGAAACTTTTTATTTTTATTTTTAAATGAACTGTTACTATGGAACTTTGATATTGACCTTCTGATGTTGACCTTCTGATATTGACTTCTGATATTGAAACTTGTGATATGACACTCTGATCTGATATGATATCTGACTCTTAGTTTGATACCCGAGCCAAAATTTGTGACCCTAGCCATGAAGGTAACATGGCCGTGTCTGTGATGCACCACTGGCATGACTAGTGTGTAGCCCTAGTGATTTGGTTACACCGTCCCTTTGTTTTGGTCTGCATGTGATTGGGTAGGGGCGTATGGATGCATCCTAGATCTGTTCTGTTTAGTGGATTTAACTATATATGATATGATTTCTGTTCTGGTGACTGGTACTGTGTGCAATACATGCCTTTCACAATTTCTGGGAGCTAGCTACTCCATTTGAAGAATGAGGACACCCCTCATATTATCTGATTATCTGAGAGGTCTCCCCTCTATATGATTATGAAGATTTATGGTTACGATATGATATGATCTGTTTCTGGGCTCGTGGTGGATGACTATCCCTTTCCTTTTCCCTTATACTTATTCTTTGACTTATCCCTTAAACCATATTACATCTGTTTGACCTTTGTTTCTGTTATTCTGTACTTTTCGCTATTTCTGTTTATTATCGTTATATCTGTTCACTGGGCTTTTTAAGCTCAGCCGCACGTTTTCTTTTCGTGTGCGGCAGGTTATAAGCAGGACGACGGGTTTGGGTATGAGTGAAGAGACTTTTGGACGTAGAAGACCTTGATAGTTATTCTGAAGTAGAAGTCATTAGAAGGATTGCATTTGCAGACTTAGTATTTAGTTTTGTTTCATTCTTGACTTTGTTAATGTAGTATTTCGTTTGTAACCTTTGAATTTATTGTATTACTATTGAAGTATGCTTTGTTTGATCTGATATGAAACCATTGACGTGACATCTTTACCCTTGCCGGGTTGGGGTGTTACAGACCAAAGTGCTATAACTCTTAAAATGCTGATTCCCAAAGCTGAGAAAGTTCATAAAGGAAAATCAGGAATTGGTTTTGAAAATACAGATCCGGTGGAACATAAATTTTTGCCGACTGATGCTCTGTTCATGTCTGAAGAAGATGAAAAATTGGTAGAGGAAAAACGCTTAAAAGCCAAAAAAGGAAAAAGCCCACTCTCGTACCAAGGCTTTGTGTATGGTTGTATACAATTGTCAGAAATACCAAAACCACCTTTCAAAAGAAAAGACACAAATGTGAAAAGATTTTTCAAAGAAGTTCAACTTGCTACTTATGATGCTAATTTATGGCAAAATAAAGCAAGGAAACAGTTTTGTAATCTTAAAAATCACATTGAGCACACCTTAAAGGTCATTTGGTCAAAACAACAATACACAAATAGTGACTACAATCATCTCATGTCATCAGACGCTTGGCTAAAAAGGGAAGTCTGTAAGCTTTTAAAAGATGAGATTGAACCTCTTGTGAAAAATATCAACTTAAGTTTTGAATACTTTGAACAATTCCTTGTCACTGAAATGAGAGAAGATTTAAAGTACGTCCATTCTCTTGAAGACGAATTTGATGAAAAATGCTTAAATCTTGATATCCAAAAAGAATTTTTCACAAATCAAATTGAGTCACTTAAGTCGGTATCTGTCTGCCATAAGCATGAGAATTTGGATTTTTTGAAATCTGAAAATCTTTGTTTCAAAAGGAAAATCACTGAACTTTCAAAAGAAGCGGCTGAAGTCAAAGAAGAATTGTCAAAAAGAACTGCTCAGTTTGAGAAAACTTTAACAAAACTTCAAGCACAAAGTATTTCTTTCCAACTCAAACTGCAGGAACAAAAAGCATCTTCTGAAAACTCTTTGACAAAAGTGCTTAAAGAAAAGAAAAAGATTTTTGAAGAAAACTGTGATCATGCCAAAATCAAGTTTGATTTGGATGAACTTGATACAAAAAACATTGAATTGGAACATGCTGTGGCATCATTACAAAAAGAAAATGCGCATTTGAAACAGACTTACAAAAACCTGTATGATTCAATCAAACGTTCACGGGTTCAGACTCAAAAATCAATCTTGAAACAAAATGAGACTGAAGCTTTGAAGTCTCAATTGTCTGAATTCGCTGATAAAAAGTTTGAAAAGGTTTTGCAAAAGATTGAATCAATGAAGATGAAAAAGGATGAGTCTCAAATCACAAAAGTTTCCTTTCCAAATCCCCTATTTGAGTCTAATCCCACAGATTTTGAAAAGGAAAAGGAAAATGAAAATAATGTGCTTCAAAAGAAAGTAATTGAGCTTGAAATGCTTTTAGCTCAACAAACAAACGATCTTGAGGATGCCAAAACTGATCTTTTCAACAAAACGACCAAATGCGAAAAATATTTTGAAAGACTTGAAAAAGAAAATATTGAGTTCGAACGGAAATTGGCTCGTAAAACGGATGATTCAAAAGCTGAAAAAGATCAATTTTTGAAACAAATTGCCTCTTTGGAATCTAAATTGGCATCTCAAGATCAAGTTCAAAAGGAATACAGTGATTTGAGAACTTCATACAATGCTTTAAGAGTCAAGTTTGAGTCTCTTAACCAATCAAAAGGAAAAGCTCCTATTTCAAATCTTTCAACACCAGAAGTGAGTGTTTCAAAGAAGGTTTACACGGGTGAATCTTCAAAACCATTTTCGAAAAAGGTTTCCCAGTTTACAACCTACTCTTTGCAAAAAGGAAGGAAGTTTTTGAAGAAATCAAGTTTTTCTGAAACACTCACTCCTCAAAAGCTTTCAAGGTCAAATACTTCAAATGGAAAGAATCAAGCTTTTCAAACTCCACACTCTCGTTTTACACCGGTAAAGCAAGTGTGGAGACCAAAGCAAAGTCATTCAAAACCTTTCAAATATTCAACATCTGAATTGCTTTCGCTGCAACACAAGAATGACTCTGCTTTGAAAATTCCAAATTCCGGAATGTTTCCATTCATCTCAAAAACGAATTTTCGAAATGAAACACCGGGTTTCAACAATGGATGGAAAACTTCTTCTTCAAGTTTTAAAACTCCAAGAGAGACACCGGGTTTCTCAAACAATTTTCACAAGAAAAAGAGTTTTAGATCACCGTTGATTCCACGAGTGCTATTTCAAAATGAAACACCGGTTTTCAGTCCTCGTTGGAATTCAACTTCTTTGAATCGGATTGACACAGCTTACAAATGGATTTCAAAATATGGTAAACCCGTTGGCGCCGTGCTTAAATGGGTTCCCAAGGTTGTTGTCTAATCCTAAAAATTTCTATGGCTTTCGTGCAGTTCGGTACGAAACCCGCGCTTCAAAGAAAGGAAAGTGCTTAATCAAAATCTTTCGAGCACTTATCCTAAAAATCAATGGCTTGTAAGTATTTCAGCTTACAACCCGGGCTTCAACGTTATGGCTTATGCACACATAACAGTGCATAACCCGTTTTTCAAAGAAAGGACCCTGTTGTACGTTTTATTACAACAATCCTAACAAGAAAAGAAGTTTTCATGCAACGTTTATTCAAACTTCTTAATCTTAAGCAAAATTTTATTCAAAATTTATCAAAAGGTTTTTCAAAACTTTTCAAAATTTTGCTTAAGATTTTCAAATATTTACTCCCCAGTTCGCTCCAAAGTTTAAAAATATCAAAACCTATGCAAGGTTTGAGGGGGAGTAATTCAAAACATATTTGTTCCAAAAAGTTCATGCAAAACCGTTTCTCCCTAATAGCTTTCTAAAAACAATGATTTTAATCAAACGGTATCAAAAATACCATTGAAATGCTATTTTTGAGGGGGAGAAATGTGATTAAAATGTGATCAAAGTCAGTGGAATTGAATCTCAAAGGAGCTCACCAGATAGACTCAGTTCTTACCCTCGAATTGACGAAATCTAAATGTCCGTTATCGAAAAGACTTGTCCTGGACGGGTAATAATTTCAAGTTGGTTTTCCAGTGATGTAAGCGTGTCTCGCAAAGGACTTGTCTGAGTAGAATGTACCAATTCGAGAGATGATCATTGAATATGACCGGGACGGGTAATAATTTCAAGCTAGTCTAACTAGTGATGTAAGCGTGTCTCGCGAAGGTCATGTTCATTGAATATCGATCAATTCAAATGTGCGAACTCTACCCAACATGTGCAATTTTACTTAAAAAATGCATGAGCACATGTGAAGGGGGAGTGTTTCAAAAATCTAAAAACTCTCGAAGTGTTAACAAAAATGTGTTTATTCATAAATACTTTGAGAGATTTTCAAAAGGTTTTATGGCAAATCTAGGATAGTCATGGTGTTATAAGGTGACTAAGGTTAGGAAAACCGTCCTATGATCCGCCAGAGCCGGAGGGATCTACCCAAGGACAATTCCAATAGATTAGAATTAGAAGTCCTTAGGTAAGATTGAAAAAAGGAGTAAATGAGAAAGGGACAGAAGGGGTTGAAGAATTAAAAAGAAAAGTTGAATGAAAGGGTGAAAAGAAATAGCCCTCCATGAAAACTTAGGGCAGAAACCGGGTCAATACATCTGCTATCGGTTATCACAAGTTGATACTGATATTGAAGACAAGACGTCATGGACCCAGTGACGCGCTGCACCACCCCTCCCAGCCACTCAGATATCTCTTAAAAGATATTTGTTTCATTTCTCATGGAGAACACTGTATAATCTATCGGCCTCTCATTCCGAGATATGTTGATATTGAAAAGGTGGCACTCTGCTCCATGCCTCCGACGACTAAAACCAAAACGCACAATAGAGTCTAGAGCCATGAGATTCATCAAAATATCTCGTTAGGAACACTTCCAAAATGATACACTTGTGTTCGCCAAAAAGAGCACAAGTTGTAAGAGTCTTAATGAGATCCAAGGATCTTGCCATTCATATCATTGATGGTTACGTGCTTTAAACGGTCTACAGTCGTGGGGTGATCTCCAGCGACTCACTGAATCGTGGGTGCACTTCGGTGTGTCCGTGTAAGCCCTCTCGGGGGTATCCGGTTCAGAACGGCCTGGGGGAGATTAGAGAAAGTCTACACACTATGCTGTTGACGATCTCGAAGTCCTAACCCATAAGTGCTGGATGATTATTACTAACGGTTTTATGCAGCTACCTATAAACATCCATTAACCATCACCACATACATCAAGCATCTTCACCTCAGCTTACTCATACTTATGAAGAACATCTCCAACAAAGCTCAAGTGTAAAAGTTCAAGACAAGAAGATCAAGTTAAAGACAAAGTGAAAAGACAAAGTCAAGAAGCTAATCAAGATGTCGAGAACAAGTTCATATGATGAAAGATTATGGGGAGATTGTTAGCATAAGTATAAAGTCCAAGATGTATGAGTATGTTGGAGGTCACGACGTCATAATCACATGAAGATGCTGATCGAAGGCAAGAACAACCTCAAAGACGATACTTTGAAGATCACAGAGCATGAAGGAACCAAATACAAAGACTGCTATACAACGACACTCAAAGCTCAAAGACATTGAAGACGAAAGACCATCTCACATGGAGCATCATTTGAATGACCATCCCTTAGGGGGAGATTGTTAGGATTTATAAAAGTGATGGTCATTTACGTTTTATATTTTGTAATGTGTCGTTGTATTTAATTAAGTAAAAGTAGTCTATGGGCTTGGACTTAATCAAATAGGTTAAATGTAATGTATTAAAGAGTCCATGTAAAAGCCCATCACAAGCCCAAGCCCATCCATCTCACAAAACTATAAATACCCTCCTTATTCTCATTTGGAAGGTTGGTGTTCTAAGGGGTGCTTGAGGCTAGTGAAGAGTGTGTGCTTAATGAAATATACTTTGTCTCTCTACTCTCTCTCTAGATCTTATCTTATCTTGTGCTTTAATGTTTATTAGTGTGTGTGATAAGGATTGATCATAGGTCCTACAAAGATCATATACTCTCCCACTGAATTCTTGAGATATTAGATTATCCTCAAGAAATTCTCCATACCTAGCCATGATGACCTTATTTTCTGGTGAGAAGTATAAGTAGTAACCCTTCGTTTCCTTAGGGTATCCTACGAAGATACACTTAACAGATCTTTGTTGGAGTTTATCAGGTGAGTCACGTTTAACAAACGCCTCACAACCCCAGACCTTTAACTAAGAAAAGTTGGGAGCTTTTCCAGTCCATACTTCATATGGAGTCTTATCAACCTTCTTAGTTGGAATCCTATTCAACACGTGAGCAACTGTTTCAAGAGCATAGTCCCAAAAGGATAATGGAAGAGTTGTAAGATTAAACATAGATCGTACCATATCTAACAATGTACGATTTCTCCTTTCAGATACACCATTTTGCTGTGGAGTATAAGGAGAAGTGAGTTGTTGGACAATGCCACACTCAGCTAGATAATCTTTAAACTCTTGGCTTAAATACTCACCACCACGATCGGATCGAAGTGCCTTAATCTTCTTTCCGAGTTGCAGTTCTACTTCATTTTTAAAGACCTTGAATGTCTCAAAGACTTCATGTTTATGTTTAAGTAAATAAACATAACCATAACGACTATAGTCATCCGTGAAGGTCAAGAAGTAGCTAGCACCGCGCTTAGACACATGTCTAAGTGGACCACACACATCCGTGTGTATTAATCCAAGTAGATCTGAAGCCTTTTCCATATTGCTATGGAAAGGTTTCTTCGTCATCTTACCAGATATGCAAGATTCGCATTTATCAACTGAATCATCATTGATATTTTTCAAAAGCCCATCGTGTTGCAGCTTTTCCATGCGTTTCTTGCCTATATGAGCAAGACGACAGTGCCATAGATAAGACGAATCCAAGTTAGACTTGATTCTCTTATTTCCGATGCTATACACAGAATTATTTCCGTTGGATGCATGATTTTCCATATCAATTTCAAACACACCATTTAATGGAATTGCATTAAAGTAAAAAACAATAGATGGTGCGTAATGACAATTGTTCAATACTAAAATTAAACCCGAAGGTAAAAGTTAGTCAAAAGTCCCTATGGCTTCCACTGCTGCACGTATACCGTTGCCGACATACAAGTAGCATTCCCCATAGTTCAGCTTCTTCACTCCTCTAAGCCCCTGCGATGTATTACAAATGTGAGTACCACATCCTGTATCATATATCCAGGCATTTTGCTTACGAGGAAAAGAAAATAATTCAACCATAAAAATACCTGATGTGCTGGCGCCATGCCCAGCCTTGGCATTTTTATTCTTGCGACACTCCTCAAGCAGCAATGGACAGTCCCTCTTCCAATGTCCAGGAGTGTTACAGTGGTGACAAGCAGCCGTATCCTTTTTAGGATAATCCTTCTTAGGAGGAGGATTCTGCTTCTTGGGCTTCTGCTGATGGATCATGACCTGATTTCCTTTGTCAGCTTTCCCTTTGCCCTTCTTGTTCACATTGTGCGGTTTACCGGGCTTAGCAACCCTACCACCTCTGAATGCCATCACAGCAGGTGTAGGAGCTTTCTTAGCGAGACCTTTCTCATAATCAATGAGCATTGCATGCAAGTCAGTAAATGTCTTCCCCTTGCAATGCATGTTGAAATTGCGCACAAACTCACCATACAATTCCTCATTGAGGGATCTATTGATGAGGCCAACTTTAACATCTTCCACATACCCGCATCCGAGTGCATCCAATTGGTCAAGATATCCTTTCATCTCCAATACATGTGCACTCACGGGTTTGGTTGCTTCCTGCTTGCACTTGGCTATAGAATCTAGCACATCATATAACTCAGCCGTTGGAGGTTTCTCAAACATACGTTTGAGTTCCTCAATCATTTGCATCGGACCATAATTCTCAAACTGCTTTACCAGCTGAGGATCCATCCCCGATAGCATGAGACAAGCCGCATCATTGTGCTTGTCATAAGCTTCGTTATACTCTCTAAGTAATTCATTAGGAGAGTTAGCAGGAGGAGCAACGGGAAGAGGCTCACTAAGATATTCAAAACGTTTGGCTATTCTAAGAACAATCCTTAGATTACGGTACCAATCGTTGAAATTTTTAGTCCCAGTCAATTTCTCTTTTTCAATCAACATTTTGAAAGCAGAGGTTATGTTTGACATGTTTCCGGGTTGGGTCATTTCTACAGAAAAAGTTCAAAAGTTAGTACTTTCGATAATTAAACTTTTCAAGAAAATTAAACACCCATGGTAAATAACCATTTAATTTTCACTGAAAACTAGGATCCTAATTGACACCGTTTCATTACATCAGCTTTGGCTGCTAGCAATGAAAGTGCTCAATAAGGTACGGGATCACCCAATTGCCAATATCCAATTGCAATTCCTAGAAATCTTGGGACTTACATTGTACTGCCAACATCAGTTGCAAAAATATAAGCATATTTCATCCCCAAATCTTTATCCTTGGCGCCGTTCCATTACATCAGCTTTGGCTGCTAGTAATGAAAGTGCCCAATTAAGTTAACCAACTTAAGAAACATGTAAATTGACGTCGTTTCATCACATCAGTTTTGGCTGCTAGCAATGAAAGTACTCAATTTACCCTTAGACAACCACCCTTTGAACATCACATTCAGCTTTGGCTGCTAGTGATGTAGGATAAAACCTTAGGTGTTTCTTTTTGTAGTTGGATGGCATATTACTTAAATTTTAAGGGTATTAAATTTTTGATGTATGTAATCAAAAAATATGTACAAAGATGTCATGCATTCATCTTTGTATCATATGTTTTCTACAAAAAACTGTTTACTCATTCGCAGCTTAAATCAACAAAATTTAATTGATGGCGTAGAGAAACTTACAACATTGCCTTAAGATGCTTCGTACTTTTTCATGATGTACTTGGTAAGTCTATTATTGACGCACATGCGAGCGGAGGGGCAAACGTCCGCCGAAGCTAATTAAAAACGCGCCCCTTTCGGATGACAATTTAATGTCAAGCCTCCTTATACCCACTTTATAGTTTGTCAATAATAGGTCCGCCGCTTCGACCACTTTTGTACAGTCGCATCAATCAATTAAAACTTTAAGATTTAAAGCTTAAAACATTTATATAGTATATCATTAATTGCTAGTCTCGCCTGGGAGCAAATTACCGTGCGAAGCGAACCACTGTCGGCACATAAGACTTGGCAATTAAATAGTTTACTACAAAGGTTTCATAGTTATTAGGTTTATTTATTTTTTATTCAAAAAATTACTCTCTTTGATGTTACAATCCATCATAATTAAACACAAAGAACAAGTAATTGAAAAAATAAATAAACAATCAATAACACATATATGATCATTAACAATATCATATAGCCACATGCAAACCTTTTCAATAAATCCTATTAATAATTCTATGTGAATTTTAATGTATGTAATTAATAAAACTCCCATTGGTTTTCGAGCTCATTGTGCCCAATGGACCACAGACGCCAAATAACTTGGCCACGTAAGTTTTGATTAATTAGATATCATATTGCACATAACCAATTAATTAATATATATTAGGGTCTTCCCTAATTTTAGATTTATCTTAAAAAACATGTAGCAAATTAACACAAAACATTCCATGACAAAACATGCAAGATTTTGTCATGGATCCCATATTGCACATATAATCATGTAATCACATATTATCATGTCAATATATATTGTACGCAATCTAATTAATGACATCACATAGGTACTCATTAATTAAGCCCTAAAAATTGCATGCAATCCTAGGGTTTCTACTAAATTTTACAAAGCTTAAACCCTAAAAATTATTTAATGGGTGTCGACCCATCTTAAAAAGTTAGGGTTAGCAAGCCAAAAAAAAAAAAAAAAAAAAAAAAAAAAAAAAAAAAAAAAAAAAAAACTAGCTAAACAATTGCATGTATCTATACAACAAGATTCAATTTTTAAGGTTTTTAGTAATTAATTACATGTTAAAAACCTGTCTCTGATACCACTGTTGGAATATTAGAATCATAAACTGTAAACTAATAACCAATTAACATCAAAGCATGCACAGCGGAATAGATCTACAATAACATATAATTAATTAACTAAAATTAAATAGACGCGTACCTTTTTTATTCCTAGCAAGAACAAGGAATCACGTGATCACCAAGAACAATGTAAACCCTAATTAGGGTTTAGGATGGATCGATCTAAGGATGGATCGAATAGGGCAAATCACCACAAGCTAAAGCAAGCTTGTTACTACACGTAATACTAGCGTTCCAATGGGAAAAGCTAGGTTCTAAGTTCACAAACAAAACCAACACTTGTGTTGTAGTAAATTCGGCACACCCAAGGTGTTTGGGAAGTGATAGCCGATCGACTACAAGAAGAGGAGAGGAGGAAGAATTTGGGTTTTACTTGGAACAAGATTAGGGATTAATGAATACAATGTGATTGTATTTATAGGCAACCCCTAACTTCCCCTCCAAGATACAAACCGAAATCCCTAGCCCATAGGGATGTTCGGCCGCCTATAGCCCAAGGTAATGGGTTCTAGATCCTTCTATTCTCCTTTTGCATAATTAGTCCTTTAACGACCGTTATCTCTAACTCCGTTAAGTACTAACTGCCGTTAAGTATTTTGTTTGTGAAATGAATAAATAAAATATAAAATATATTTAATTTATTCAAACCATTGAAACTCTTACGCAATGTATGCAATCCCGAGTCTCGGGTTCGAAACCGGACATACTAATATTAATATTTATACACAAACTCTAACAGCTCCCACTTGGATAACTATTAATATAGTAATGACATGGGTCAGTCTAGCTTAACACTTCCCAATGCCCCCAGCTTGATCCGAGTATGGTTTTCATGGAAAAACCACGTGATGAATTTAATCATCATACTTATCCTTTTGTTTCTAATACCGCGTTAATATGGATATGGATCTAGGTCATTCCATAATTAACAATTGGTTTCTCGTTTATACTTAATTGATCAAGATTACCAAATCATCTGAACGTCTTCCAGATCGACTTTGGGCGTGCGCACGCAAACATCTTGTCAATCCTACGAGTGGCCAAGCGGTATTATACTTCAACACAAATTTGAAGGAACAAATCCTTTATTGACTATGAGCATAACCCTCGAACTTCGCATCACTTCCGAAAATAGCCCTTATAACCACCTTTTACGGATAGCGTTAGACTACCTTACAGAAAATGAGCTACATCCTCGGCAATTATCTGGTATCTCAAGTCGAAGGATAAATATTCATGATTTACTTAATGACTACGATCCATAAAGTATAATCATGTGGTTAGGATAAGTCCTATATTCAATTTATCCAATATTGAATATCATGTGATATTGGTATCTCAACCTTACAGTACATTCTACCAATCCTCACATTTGTCTTAGTTCAATAATATTCCCATATTATTAATTGACAACGGACTATTTAGAATAAATTAATTTATTCACGGATTTAAACATGCAAATATAGGACACAAATATTATAAATGAGAATAAACGTTATCCGCACTTTATTTCATTAAAATAATAATTGTTTACATGTCCCTTATCCAAAATACTAATCACAGATTTACATGAAACTATCGGCTAAACGAAGACCAATACCCTGAGCATGTCGAGTAAACGGTTCCTTAGGTAATGCCTTCGTGAAAGGATCAGCCAGATTGTCATCTGTGTGAACTTTGAGTACATTGATCTCACCTAGTTTGACTTGTTCTCGATCATAGTGCTACTTTCTACGAAAGTGTCTGGTGCCCTTCATAACTCCAGGTTCATTGGCGAATGTGATTGCAGCAGAGTTGTCGCAATACACATTTATAGGTAATTCATTTGACGGCATCACTCCAAGATCCGATATGAATTTCCTTATCCAAACAGCTTCTTGTGCAGCTTCCGATGCAGCAATATACTCAGCTTCTTTAGCAGACATGGCCGTTGTACTCTGCCTCTTGCTCTTCCAGTCTACAGCTCCTCCATTGATGACAAAAACGTAACCCGTCTGAGACTTCGTATCATCTTTATCAGTTTGAAAGGACGCATCGCAGAAACCTGTAACATTCAGTTCTGCGTCTGGATTTCCCCCGAATACAAGAAAAATATCGTTAGTATTCCTCAAATACTTAAGAATGTTCTTAACAGCATGCCAGTGATCTTTTCCTGGGTTTTGCTGATAACGACTGGTCAAATTTTGTGCGAATGCCACATCTGGCCTTGTACATCTAACTGCATACATGATAGATCCTACTGCCGAAGCATACGGAACTTTCTTCATGTATGCCACCTCTTCAGGTGTAGAAGCACACATTTCGCTACTTAAGCCATGTTCTACTTGCATGGGCAAATATCCCTTATTGGAATTTTGCATATTGAACCTCTTCAATATTTTATCCATGTAAGCACTTTGGCTTAAACCGATCAACCGCTTAGATCTGTCTCTATAGATCTTGATTCCAAGGATATAAGCTGCTTCTCCTAAATCCTTCATGGAAAAACATTTACTCAGATAAGCCTTAACTTCATCAAGACTAGGTATATGATTTCCCATGATTAATATGTCATCGACATATAGGATAAGAAAAGTAGTGTTACTCCCACTAACTTTGTGGTATACACATGGCTCATCAAAATTTTAAGTAAATCCAAACTTCTTGATTTCCTCATCAAATTTCTTATTCCATTGCCTGGATGCTTGCTTCAATCCATAAATGGATCTTTGAAGCTTGCATACACGCTCAGGAAATTGTGGATTCACAAACCCCTCAGGTTGCGCCATATAGATGTCTTCATATAGGTGACCATTCAGAAAGGCGGTTTTGACATCCATCTGCCAAATCTCATAGTCATAGTAGGTAGCTATGGCTATAAGAACCATAATAGCTCTAATGTCAGCCATAGGAGAAAATGTCTCCTCATAGTCAACACCGTATGTTTGGGTAAAGCCTTTAGCCACCAAACGAGCTTTGTAGGTGTGTACTTTGCCATCCATGTCCGTTTTCTTTTTGAAGAGCCACTTACTCCCAACTACCTTAGCATTGGGAGGAAGGTCTACTTCAATCCAGACTTTGTTGTCTTTCATGGATTGCATTTCCACATCCATAGCAACCTGCCATTTATCCTTATCAGGACTATTAATGGCAACACTATAACTAGTTGGCTCATCAAGATCCCCTAATATAGTTTCCTCACACTCTACGTTTAAACATAGACGATCAGGAGCTTTTGTAGATCTTGAAGATCTACGGATGGGTACCACTTCAACTTCTGGTGGAGGACCTAAACTTTCAGGTTCCACAGGAAGTGTGTTAGTGCCTTTAGAAGGTGACGTATCTTCATGATCACTTTCAAGATCATATACTCTCCCACTGAATTCTTGAGATATTAGATTATCCTCAAGAAATTCGCCATACCTAGCCATGATGACCTTATTTTCTGGTGGGAAGTATAAGTAGCAACCCTTCGTTTCCTTAGGGTATCCTACGAAGATACACTTAACAGATCTTTGTTGGAGTTTATCAGGTGAGTCACGTTTAACAAACGCCTCACAACCCCAGACCTTTAAGTAAGAAAAGTTGGGAGCTTTTCCAGTCCATAATTCATATGGAGTCTTATCAACCTTCTTAGTTGGAATCCTATTCAACACGTGAACAGCTGTTTCAAGAGCATAGTCCCAAAAGGATAAGGGAAGAGTTGTAAGATTAAACATAGATCGTACCATATCTAACAATGTACGATTTCTCCTTTTAGATACACCATTTTGCTATGGAGTATAAGGAGAAGTGAGTTGTTGGACAATGCCACACTCAGCTAGATAATCTTTAAACTCTTGGCTTAAATACTCACCACCACGATCGGATCGAAGTGCCTTAATCTTCTTTCCGAGTTGCAGTTCTACTTCATTTTTAAAGACCTTGAATGTCCCAATGACTTCATGTTTATGTTTAAGTAAATAAACATAACCATAACGACTATAGTCATTCGTGAAGGTCAAGAAGTAGCTAGCACCGCGCTTAGACACATGTCTAACTGGACCACACACATCCGTGTGTATTAATCCAAGTAGATCTAAAGCCTTTTCCATATAGCCATGGAAAGGTTTCTTCGTCATCTTACCAGATATGCAAGATTCACATTTATCAACTGAATCATCATTGATATTTTTTAAAAGCCCATCGTGTTGCAGCTTTTTCATGCGTTTCTTGCCTATATGAGCAAGACGACAGTGCCATAGATAAGACGAATCAAAGTTAGACTTGATTCTCTTATTTCCGATGCTATACACAGAATTATTTCCGTTGGATGGATGATTTTCCATATCAATTTCAAACACACCATTTAATGGAATTGCTCTAAAGTAAAAAACAGAATTAAGAGAAACCGAAATTTCATTATTAATAAAAGTATGCACAAAACCATTATCCAACAATAAAGAAACTGAAACAACACCTCTAACAATAGATGGTGCGTAATGACAATTGTTCAATACTAAAATTAACCCCGAAGGTAAAAGTAAGTCAAAAGTCCCTATGGCTTCCACTGCTGCAGGTATACTGTTGCCGACATACAAATAGCATTCCCCATAGTTCAGCTTCTTCACTCCTCTAAGCCCATGCGATGTATTACAAATGTGAGTACCACATCCTGTATCATATATCCAGGCATTTTGCTTACGAGGAAAAGAAAATAATTCAACCATAAAAATACCTGATGTGCTGGCGCCATGCCCAGCCTTGGCATTTTTATTCTTGCGACACTCCTCAAGCAGCAATGGACAGTCCCTCTTCCAATGTCCAGGAGTGTTACAGTGGTGACAAGCAGCCGTATCCTTTTTAGGATAATCCTTCTTAGCAGGAGGATTCTGCTTCTTGGGCTTCTGCTGATGGATCATGACCTGATTTCCTTTGTCAGCTTTCCCTTTGCCCTTCTTGTTCACATTGTGCGGTTTACCGGGCTTAGCAACCCTACCACCTCTGATTGCCATCACAGCAGGTGTAGGAGCTTTCTTAGCGAGTCCTTTCTCATAATCAATGAGCATTGCATGCAAGTCAGTAAATGTCTTCCCCTTGCAATGCATGTTGAAATTGCGCACAAACTCACCATATAATTCCTCATTGAGGGAACTATTGATGAGGCCAACTTTAACATCTTCCACATACCCGCATCCGAGTGCATCCAATTGGTCACGATATCCTTTCATCTCCAATACATGTGCACTCACGGGTTTGGTTGCTTCCTGCTTGCACTTGGCTATAGAATCTAGCACATCATATAACTCAGCCGTTGGAGTTTTTTCAAACATACGTTTGAGTTCCTCAATCATTTGCATCGGACCATAATTCTCAAACTGCTTTACCAGCTGAGGATCCATCCCCGATAGCATGAGACAAGCCACATAATTGTGCTTGTCATAAGCTTCGTTATACTCTCTAAGTAATTCATTAGGAGAGTTAGCAGGAGGAGCAACGGGAAGAGGCTCACTAAGATATTCAAAACGTTTGGCTATTCTAAGAACAATCCTTAGATTACGGTACCAATCGTTGAAATTTTTAGTCCCAGTCAATTTCTCTTTTTCAATCATCATTTTGAAAGCAGAGGTTATGTTTGACAAGTTTCCGGGTTGGGCCATTTCTACAGAAAAAGTTCAAAAGTTAGTACTTTCGATAATTAAACTTTTCAAGAAAATTAAACACCAATGTTAAATAACCATTTAATTTTCACTGAAAACTAGGATCCTAATTGACGCCATTTCATTACATCAGCTTTGGCTGCTAGCAATGAAAGTGCTCAATAAGGTACGGGATCACCCAATTGCCAATATCCAATTGCAATTCCTAGAAATCTTGGGACTTACATTGTATTGCCACATCAGTTGCAAAAATGTAAGCATGTTTCATCCCCAAATATTTAAGCCTTGGCGTCGTTCCATCACATCAGCTTTGGCTGCTAGTAATGAAAGTGCCTGATTGCGTGGTTTTGCGACCTTACAACAGGTTTTACCTCCCGAGGGATCTCAAGAGGCTTACAACCCCACAGGCAGTGTACCTGACCGATGTAGTATAGTGTAGTGGTAAGTACGGGGGATTGATCGTTCTCCACAGGGAATAGTGTTCGTTAGGTGTGAAAGGCTACTCTAATTAGGTCTAAGGGTTGAGGAAGATTCTTTTTTATGTTTTTATAGTTTTTATGAAAGCAAGTAAAATCTCGGGTTTGAAGGAGTGGGCGGAATTAGTTGCTAGTCAACTAACCCAAAATTACTACGGATGCAAATAAAATAAAATAACAAAAATGAAATGTGGTGAGAAACTTATGTGTAGAGAAATGTGTTTACTTAGATTTCCTTACTCCCTAACTATCTTTTACCGGTTAATTAGTGTGTATTAGTCGCGTGGATGACGGGTGTATTCCTTAATACCATTCGTGGGGTGGCGTACTTACTTCCCCAACTCTACAAGCTCCTACTTCACTCCTATGTCGAGCCGGCTAGGAAGCTCCTAACATGGGATCACTAGAATTCGCTTGTGCATTAAATACAACCATAAAAACCTTTAGTACGCGTTTGGTTCATGTTTCTTAAGACGTTCAAGCAAGTTACCGAATAGGAAGTTAGCCAGTTTTCTTAAGCCTAACATAGATAAACAATCATCCAATACAACTAACAACACACTAACAACCAATAATCAATAGCTAAGTTTCATTAGATCTAAGCAAACACAAGATAAAATTAGCCTAACATGTTAAACAAAAGACAAGAATAAGATAGAATCAAACAACACATAGACATATTGAATGATTAATTGATAACTTATCTTTCAATGAAACATGGAAGATCTCAAGGCAAAAAGCCCTGAAAAAGTAGCTAAAATCGTCTTAGGGTTTTCTCCCAAAATTCCACACACTAAGCTCTCCCTAATGACAAAAAATTAGAAAACTATATATAGATTTTTGGATCTGACGGCGTCACCTTATGGAGTGTGACGCCGTCACCTCGCCGCTTCTAGGGTTCCCGGATGACCTTCTTGACGCCGTCCCTCTTTAGCTCTTCAAAAATCCATTCTGGCTTATCAAGGCTTGACGCCGTCGAACCATGAACGTGACGCCGTCCCCTTATGATTTAAGCCGTGACGCCCTTGATCAAGTTAAAGCGTGACGCCGTCAGAATTCACATGCTATTTTCACTGGCTTATCATGAGTAAATTTCACGTCCAACTTTTCTTGCCAAAGCATGACGCCGTCCAGAGTAAATTCTGACGCCGTCAAGAGTAACTTTTAGCCGATTTTTGAGACTTTGCCGTTTTCTTCACTTTAATGCTCCAAAAATGTCCAAAATGCCCTCTTTCCAGATTTCTCCTCAAAAGTACCTAAAATGACAAAAAGAACGATTTAGGGCAATATTTGATCAAATAAATACGATTTAAGGCTTAAATGACCCCTTAAAAGCGGTACACTTTTCGCTTCATCAAATACCCTTACACTTGAGATTTGCTTGTCCTCAAGCAAATGCGCTTTTATTCTAATCAAAATACAAGTTAGGGGTCATTTAATGCAAACATAAAAGTAATTACAACAAATAATCGTTCCACTTCAATCATAATAAGCACGGAGATTACATACTAGCACCTCACAAGTAGTGTTTAGATACTCACATCTCTCAAGTGTCATCAAAATAAATCTCATAAATGAAAACGGATAATATCTCTCACTACCTGTCATAGCAAATAGATTACCATAGGCTTGGGAAAGGATCGAAAACCTCCTCCACTAGGCGTAAGCACCTAAGATAAACTATCAAAGAGGGCTTTTAAATGGGTTATAACGTTAGGTGTAGGGAAAAGGAAAACACGGTTTTGTTGGATAAAGGATATTTTACTGGTGGCGAGTTAAAAATCTTGATCAATTACATGTACTATACAATGTTGCTAAGCCAAGACTAGACTCGATCTTAAGCTAATGATAAAATAACAAAAACATAAATATAAACATAAAATGAAACGGGATGGTAGTCCGTATGTTTTTTCTATTTTTCATTTTCTCATTTTTTTTTGTATTTTTCTTGATTTTTTTCGATTTTTTTTTTTTTTTTTTTTTTTTTTTTTTTTTTTAACATACACTTTTGCCCTACCATCCAAAATAATACATCATAGGGGCATTGCATCCCCCTTACACTTGAATTTTTACATAACTTTACAAATAACTATTCTAATGACTCGAATTAAGATAATTGAAAAACTTGGAGTACTTTTAAAATATTTAGCACATATGGGGGTAATAAATGATGTTCTTCCCCATTACTCCATTACACTAGTACTTTACCCATGAGTCCCAATCGTCCCAAAACAATATGTACAAGGATATGACTCGACTTAGCAACCATGTAATCAATTAGATAATTAACTTGGGTTTAAACAAATGTTGTAACAATAATGCACTAAAGATGAGTGCATACAAGGTAGGCTAAGGCGATTTGGGTGTACATTTTAGTGGGGTGTAACAAATTCTTCCTTTAAGTAAAATGCTTAAAGGTCGAAACGAAAAGATAGGCTCTGAGGGGTGTACTAGGGGTATCGTGTACTAAAAATGAGTACAACGCAAAGGGTGTGGGAGAATTACTTGACCAATGTAGCCAACGTAATTATAACAAAAACACAGGTGTAAAACAATGGGTTAATCCTAATGCCTCTTATCATGTAGTAAATCTAACTACACGAATGTAGTCTCACTTGTGGCCTTGGAATGGTCCTAACGCAAGTTCTAGAATCTAAGTGCTACCGGTACACACATCATAGCATAAATGCTTTTCCTACCAATTCTAGGGGCGAACCTCACATATTTGGGGTGGAAAATTTTTTAGTGGTACGGTTTTTGTGCTAGTCATATAACTCCTATCCGTGAGACGCTCATTAAGATCAAAGTTTCACTCCTATGTGTTGTAAAAAAAATTTAAATTTGGCACTAAAATTACCTTAACAAGTATTTCTCTCAGTTTTATTACACATCTACCATCAAACAAACAAAAATCAAGCGCAATTGTATTCTCTAAAATCGTACTTTTACCCCCCTTACACTTAAGATGAACATTGTCCCCAATGTTCAAATAATAAGATGTAAAAGCAAAAAGTAAAAGAATGAAATCAAATACTCCCCTGATTCGCTCGGTGGATAATGAAATTACACGGTTAAATCTTCCTCCAAAGTAATGTAGAAGCTCCATGACTAATGCATCGCCACAAGCTTGATCCAAAAACATCTCCTTGTCCAAAATAACCTGTTAAACCTGAGAAAACAAACACGAAAACCTGCATAACATCGGCGGGAAAAAATCTATATATAAGGATATAATGCTTGTGGAATGATAATTTTGCAGATTCCTGGAGATTATAAGTTGGAGATTTTAATAAAAACTTTTCTAAAAACAAAACTTTTAAAATTTCTGAAAATTAAATCTGACGCCGTCAGGTTATAAACCGTGACGCCGTCAGAAATGACCTGACAAAAATTTTCATTTTAAGTTTCCGGAAAATTTCTGGAAAAACCTTTACCTTACTTCCTGGAAATCCTGCAAAACATCATTATGACTCGATACAAGCATTTGACTCAAACAAATACGAATATGTATGCTATTTTATTATTATTACGATTCATGTTCATTTGTGTTCTAATAAACCGATTTGGATTTCCCTTACACTTATCTTTTGCAAAATACCTTTATATGTAGTTAAGACGAAGTTAAAAACAACATAAAGCATTTTCACAAATTAGTTTTGAACATGAATCAATAAGAATAAAAATTAAACACACATACGGAAACAAATAAAAATAAACACAAAAAGCAAATAAAGATTGCTTGGGTTGCCTCCCAAGAAGCGCTTGTTTTTGTTCGAGTCATGAGCCTGACTCTACCCTTATTTAATGGATAAAGGAGAGGTTTTCCCTACACTTAGGATTAAGTGCGGGTGATAGTAGCGATACACACCAGCTCGGTAGGAGTATGCCACGTGAGGAAAGAGTGGTGGATGAATTATATGCTCAAAGGGGTGTGCTTCTTTCATTATAACCTTGCCTAGTTCACTTTGGTCAATGGGTGATTTTGAGTTTCCTCCTAAAAAGGGATCATCTTCTATCAACTTCGAGAGACTCCTAGTTGGGAATCCATCTTGACCTAATAAACCCGGTTTAAACCCATAATGTTTCTTGTGATCAATCATGAATGGGTGATGTAAGTATGTAAGGTCATGTTTCACTCCTATATTGGCTTCCTCTCTACAAGGCTTAGAGTCTACTACCTCCAACGTAAAACTACCCGGACTATATGGTTTGATGGGTGGATCGGGACCTATTTCAATTCCTAAATTCTCATCCAAGGATGGAAGATTAGGTAACGGTTTTGGTTGAGGCTCCGGTTCATCAAAACTAGGAACTTCCCTAGAACTAAGAGAAAGGTTATGACTACAAGTATTCAAACCTATTTCTTCTAGTTTTGTTTGATCCAAGGGCTCTACCTCTATTGGGGTTCCTATAGTCTCTTCTACTTCTTTCGGGTAAGTCATGGGTGGTGTGTGTGCCTCAAATGATGGTATGACTTGTGGGGTACTTGGTGGGCTTATGTTACTTACCTCATCATTCCTTGTGTCAAGATCACCTATATCCTCATCATGTGTTTTAGTATAATCTAACCCTAACATTTTCCCTAGTATCTCAAGTGCTTCTCTAGGCATCTCAACTTCTATATCCGAATCATAAGGATCATCCTCAATATTCTGACTGCTATATTCAAATTGCCCACAAGATTCATCATGTGTTTCTTGAGATTCATCGTCATCGATCATAAAACCTAGGTCTTTTTGATCAATGTGATCATGCTCGGCTAGATCCTCCATCACATCAAGATCACCTAAGTGTTCACCCTGTATTATGGTAGTGCCTAACCATGACATGCAGCTAGGTGGCTCAACTCTACCCTCATCCCCAAACAAACTTGTTTCATGATCCTTGAAATTTGTGGTCAATTGACTTGTATTAATGTTTGTTGGGTTGTCTACCATATAATAATATTGGGCACAATTCTCAATAGCTTCCCATGCTTTCTCAGCACTTAATTCCCTAATATCCCTGCCGGCAATATGGTAAATGTCCCTTTGTGCATGTCGGTCGACATGATTGTAAAAAATTTGAGTTAGGGACCAAAAATCGAAGTTATGATGAGGGACTTTTTGGAGTATATATTTAAAACGAGTCCATGCATCATAGAGAGGTTCATCTTTATGTTGTTTAAACATCAAGATGTCATATGGAGTGGGTGAATTACGTGGTTGGTGGTATGGTGGATTCGCGTTCTCCATAATGGTGAATGGAAGAGTCAATGGAAATTACGAACAAACAAACAAAGAAATAAGATAGACTAAAGAAAACCTAGAAAAATAAAATAAAAATCTCACTAGAAAGGAATCTAGTGAGTAGACCTATAAAATAAAAATTCAACCTAAACAATAACTATTCCCCGGCAGCGGCGCCAAAAAACTTGATTGCGTGGTTTTGCGACCTTACAACAGGTTTTACCTCCCGAGGGATCTCAAGAGGCTTACAACCCCACCAGGCAGTGTACCTGACCGATGTAGTATAGTGTAGTGGTAAGTACGGGGGATTGATCGTTCTCCACAGGGAATAGTGTTCGTTAGGTGTGAAAGGCTACTCTAATTAGGTCTAAGGGTTGAGGAAGATTCTTTTTTATGTTTTTATAGTTTTTATGAAAGCAAGTAAAATCTCGGGTTTGAAGGAGTGGGCGGAATTAGTTGCTAGTCAACTAACCCAAAATTACTACGGATGCAAATAAAATAAAATAACAAAAATGAAATGTGGTGAGAAACTTATGTGTAGAGAAATGTGTTTACTTAGATTTCCTTACTCCCTAACTATCTTTTACCGGTTAATTAGTGTGTATTAGTCGCGTGGATGACGAGTGTATTCCTTAATACCATTCGTGGGGTGGCGTACTTACTTCCCCAACTCTACAAGCTCCTACTTCACTCCTATGTCGAGCCGGCTAGGAAGCTCCTAACATGGGATCACTAGAATTCGCTTGTGCATTAAATACAACCATAAAAACCTTTAGTACGCGTTTGGTTCATGTTTCTTAAGACGTTCAAGCAAGTTACCGAATAGGAAGTTAGCCAGTTTTCTTAAGCCTAACATAGATAAACAATCATCCAATACAACTAACAACACACTAACAACCAATAATCAATAGCTAAGTTTCATTAGATCTAAGCAAACACAAGATAAAATTAGCCTAACATGTTAAACAAAAGACAAGAATAAGATAGAATCAAACAACACATAGACATATTGAATGATTAATTGATAACTTATCTTTCAATGAAACATGGAAGATCTCAAGGTAAAAAGCCCTGAAAAAGTAGCTAAAATCGTCTTAGGGTTTTCTCCCAAAATTCCACACACTAAGCTCTCCCTAATGACAAAAAATTAGAAAACTATATATAGATTTTTGGATCTGACGGCGTCACCTTATGGAGTGTGACGCCGTCACCTCGCCGCTTCTAGGGTTCCCGGATGACCTTCTTGACGCCGTCCCTCTTTAGCTCTTCAAAAATCGATTCTGGCTTATCAAGGCTTGACGCCGTCGAACCATGAACGTGACGCCGTCCCCTTATGATTTAAGCCGTGACGCCCTTGATCAAGTTAAAGCGTGACGCCGTCAGAATTCACATGCTATTTTCACTGGCTTATCATGAGTAAATTTCACGTCCAACTTTTCTTGCCAAAGCATGACGCCGTCCAGAGTAAATTCTGACGCCGTCAAGAGTAACTTTTAGCCGATTTTTGAGACTTTGCCGTTTTCTTCACTTTAATGCTCCAAAAACGTCCAAAATGCCTCCTTTTCCAGATTTCTCCTCAAAAGTACCTAAAATGACAAAAGGAACGATTTAGGGCAATATTTGATCAAATAAATACGATTTAAGGCTTAAATGACCCCTTAAAAGCGGTACACTTTTCGCTTCATCAGTGCCCAATTAAGTTAACCAACTTAAGAAACATGTAAATTGACGTCGTTTCATCACATCAGCTTTGGCTGCTAGCAATGAAAGTACTCAATTTACCTTTAGACAACCACCCTTTGAACATCACATTTAGCTTTGGCTGCTAGTGATGTAGGATGAAACCTTAGGTGTTTCTTTTTGTAGTTGGATGGCATATTACTTAAATTTTAAGGGTATTAAATTTTTTATGTATGTAATCAAAAAATATGTACAAAGATGTCATGCATTCATCTTTGTATCATATGTTTTCTACAAAAACTGTTTACTCATTTGCAGCTTAAATCAACAAAATTTAATTAATGGCGTTGAGAAACTTACAACATTGCCTTAAGATGCTTCGTACTTTTTCATGGTGTACTTGGTAAGTCTTTTATTGACGCACATGCGAGCGGAGGGGCAACCGTCCGCCGAAGCTAATTAAAAACGCGCCCCTTTCGGATGACAATTTAATGTCAAGCCTCCTTATACCCACTTTATAGTTTGTCAATAATAGGTCCGCTGCTTCGACCACTTTTGTACAGTCGCATCAATCAATTAAAACTTTAAGATTTAAAGCTTAAAACATTTATGTAGTAAATCATTAATTGCTAGTCTCGCCTGGGAGCAAATTACCGTGCGAAGCGAACCACTGTCGGCACATATGACTTGGCAATTAACTAGTTTACTACAAAGGTTTCATAGTTATTAGGTTCATTTATTTTTTATTCAAAAAATTACCCTCTTTGATGTTACAATCCATCATAATTAAACACAAAAAACAAGTAATTGAAAAAATAAATAAACACTCAATAACACATATATGATCATTAACAATATCATATAGTCACATGCAAACCTTTTCAATAAATCTTATTAATAATTCTATGTGAATTTTAATGTATGTAATTAATAAAACTCCCATTGGTTTTCGAGCTCATTGTGCCCAATGGACCACAGACGCCAAATAATTTGGCCGCGTAAGTTTTGATTAATTAGATACCACATTGCACATAACTAATTAATTAATATATATTAGGGTCTTCCCTAATTTTAGATTTATCTTAAAAAATCATGTAGCATTTAAACACAAAACATTCCATGACAAAACATGCAAGATTTTGTCATGGATCCCATATTGCACATACAATCATGTAATCACATATTATCATGTCAATATATATGTTGTACGCAATCTAATTAATGACATCACATAGGTACTCATTAATTAAGCCCTAAAAATTGCATGCAATCCTAGGGTTTCTACTAAATTTTACAAAGCTAAAACCCTAAAAATAATTTAATGGGTGTCGACCCATCAAAAAAATTAGGGTTAGCAAAAAAAATAAAACCCTAGCTAAACAATTGCATGTATCTATACAACAAGATTCAATTTTTAAGGTTTTTAGTTATTAATTACATGTTAAAAACGGGCTCATGATGCCACTGTTGGAATATTAGAATCATAAACTATAAACTAATAACCAATTAACCTCAAAGCATTCACAGCGGAATAGATCTACAATAACATATAACTAATTAACTAAAAATTAAATAGACGCGTACTTTTTGATTCCTAGCAAGAACAAGGAATCACGTGATCACCAAGAACAATGTAAACCCTAATTAGCGTTTAGGATGGATTGATCTAAGGATGGATCGAATAGGGTAAATCACCACAAGCTAAAGCAAGCTTGTTACTCGTTCTTGTACACACGTAATATTAGCGTTTCAATGGGAAAAACTAGGTTCTAAGTTCACAAACAAAACCAACACTTGTGTTGTAGTAAATTCGGCACATCCAAGGTGTTTGGGAAGTGATAGCCGATCGACTACAAGAAGAGGAGAGGAGAAAGAAGTTGGTTTTTACTTGGAACAAGATTAGGGATTAATGAATACAATGAGATTGTATTTATAGGCAACCCCTAACTTCCCCTCCAAGATACAAACCGAAATCCCTAGCCCATAGGGATGTTCGGCCGTCTATAGCCCAAGGTAATGGGTTCTAGATCCTTCTATTCTCCTTTTGCATAATTAGTCCTTTAACGACCGTTATCTCTAACTCCGTTAAGTACTAACTGCCGTTAAGTATTTTGTTTGTGAAATGAATAAATAAAATATAAAATATATTTAATTTATTCAAACCATTGAAACTCTTACGTATTGTGTGCAATCCCGAGTCTCGGGTTCGAAACCGGACATACTAATATTAATATTTATACACAAACTCTAACAGATGCCAAGTGCAGCGAGGTTCAGTTTAGATGAGCTTTTGGAGGACAGAAAAACTGAAGATGAAGTGTATGCGTTGGTGGCTTTGGTGGCAAGGACAGGTTGCGAAGATCTAACTGTCTCAGGGATCGAGATCAAGTTGGAACCTGTTTTGTACGAATAATTAGCCATATATAAGGTTGCATTATATTGCATGCATGCATGGTTTCCACTTCAGATTATGTATTCAATAAAATTGGCCTACTAAGCCATTTGTTTACGTACTTCTAGTAGTACGTTATTTGTTACTTATAATAATGTGTTTTAAAACTACTTCATTACTTTTAACAATAACATTTTGTTTAAATAAGAGAGATGAAGATAGAATAAGGGAAAATGGATGGAATATATATAATGTTTTTTTTTGGTGCAAAGGTGAATATTATATTAACTTTCAAAAGATATGCATCATAAGAATAATAGCAAAGATTTGGACAACACCCAAATCTTGATACTGACTGATACAAACACTAAAACAAACTAGAAACTATACTACTCAGTTCTACCCGATATCAGACATAACTACAGCTATGTCTGATAACACTAATGTCGGACAGAACAAAACAGAGCAGTCTTCATTACTCTGTCCAATTATCCATGATCAAAATTCACCTTACCCTTCATTATCATCCATACTCTTACACCAATTCACCTTTATTAAGCACCTACCATCTAGCTACATTTCCATTACTCCATTCTACCAAGCCACTCAACCTGCCACCACAGTAGTCGAGGTAGAAAATGGAGAATGGCATCACTAGGCACCCATAACCCATCCATGGGGGGCTCTGCCAAAACAACCTACATTTCCCTCTCAAAGGAAGGCTTCAGTTGCTTGGGAACACTCACCCTCCATGATGACCATCCATTACCTCCTATGGGAATGTAAAGTATGGACCATGAAGTGTCATCTTTCACCACTCTCAATTTCATACTGCTTACACCCCCCTCCAAGACCATTTACCCTTCACAAAAGGAAGCCCTACTTTATGGAACATCCATACTGTGATAGACCTCCTACACAGCCAAGCATAGCTTTCTAGCTTCCTCCCAAGGCCAAACTAGAAAAGACTATGGGGCTAATATAGGTACAGTTACACAGTTAGGACTCCAAGGTACAAGGAACTTCACATTTGTAATGGCCTAAATATAAATGACAACAAACTAATTTTGAAATTTGCTTCTGTAACGAACTAAGAGAATACAGACACTTCACATGCTGTTATGAAGATCTTTTCATGGTTAAGAACCAATTATTTCAGCATTATCTTGAACTCAACTGCTGTCCCTATGTAGGCATATGAGTAACCCACATAATGACTGTTTTATGATACCACTGTTACATTAGCCCATT
Source organism: Artemisia tridentata subsp. tridentata (assembly GCA_021014915.2). Classification (NCBI taxonomy): domain Eukaryota; kingdom Viridiplantae; phylum Streptophyta; class Magnoliopsida; order Asterales; family Asteraceae; genus Artemisia; species Artemisia tridentata. The sequence goes on from CP139502.1 coordinate 317,815,927, forward strand.
ACACTGCCAATTTAGACTTTAACATCCAATTGCACATTCCAAATAGAAGCTGCTCTCACCATTGCACTTGACTTCTTCACTTTCAAGCTCATAATCTTCATTCTTACAATGTCACATATCATTCTGCAAACAGTTTGACTATCTCTTGTTTCATCTCTGAATGTTCTATAGTTTCTCGCTTGCCATATAAAATAAACAATAGCCCCAAGACATAGTCTCCTGATGACACTCCAAATGCTGTTTGTGCAGCCCATAGCAGCAATATTTGATACAATACTGTTCCATTCCTCATTCTGCACTGTGCAATCCATCATTGGTAGCAGACATTGCCAAATATCTTTTGAGAATTGACATTTGAAGAATAAATGATCATGTGATTCAGACTCACTCTTACATAGACTACATACCATCAAATCATAGCTACCCTAATTCTTCAATCTATCATGAGTCATCAGTCTTGTCTGGATTGCCATCCATAGAATGAAAGAGTGTTTGGGAATACATTGAGTAAACCAAACTAAAGCCCCCCATGTACCTTCCACGGTTGAGTCACTTATAGTATTACAGATGTTGCTCGCACAGAATTTCATCACACTACCATTGCTATCAATCCAAGAGAGTTTGTCTTTTTTGGAAGTATCAATAACAGGGACCTCAATTTGGTTTAGGAAAGGGTACTCCATACTCCATTCACTAGGCCAATTTCACTTCCCATTGTGGATCATTTCAACAATCTTACCATTCTTATCCAGCCTTGCATTGTACAGACTTCTAAATGAGATTAGCTTAATAGGAAGGACCAATACCACTCCAATTGTTAAACCACATAAGAGTATCGGCACCATTCCCAATATCATACTTAAAGTGATTAATAACCATGTCTCTTATATCAAGGAGATTCCTCCAACCCCAACTATCCTTGACATCCTTTTGCACAACCCATATACTTGTATCTTTCATTTTCACTGTACTCACCCATTTAACCCAAAGGGTATCCTTCTTTGTTGCCACATTCCACAGATTCTTGACCAATAAAGCAATATTCCACAATCTAAGATCCTTTAGGCCAAGACCTCCATTTGACTTAGGCTTACAAATGCTTTTCCAAGCCAACTTTGCTTTCCCATTAGAAGACTCATTGTTATTCCATAAGAAGTTCTTTAGTACTTTGTTAATTTCTTTCACAGTTTCCTTTGGGAGCAAAAAGACATTGCACCAATAAACTTGAATAGATTCCAAGACAGAAGCAATTAACATTAACCTTCCAGCTTAGGTTAGACAATTGTTCCTCCAATTGTTTACTTTGTTCTTGACCTTATCTATCAAAGCCTTGCAGTCTTTAACACCCAATCTTTTTTCTATAAGGGGAACTCCCAAGTATCTAACTGGAAGTTTACCTTTTGTGAAAGGAAGAATATTTAAAATACTTTGTTGCTCCTCTTTAGTCATGCTACCAAAAAACATTGTACTCTTACTGATATTAGGAAGCAAACCAGAACACTTACCAAATTAATCAAGAGAGCTTTTAATGAGCCTGACAGAATGGACATCACCATGACAAAACACAAGGAGGTCATCTGCAAAACATAGATGAGTAACCTTCAATGCTTTACATCCAAAATGGTAGTTGAAATCAGCAGGCCTTCTTACATTTCTTTCCATCACTAAGGTGAAGAATTCCATGACAAGAGTGAACAAATAAGGTGATAAAGGGTCACCTTGTCTCAAACCCATTCCACCTTTAAAGTACCCACAAGAGTCCCTATTAATATTAATAGAAAAACTTACAGCCCTGATGCACACCATAATCCAGCCTATCATAGTATCATGAAATCCAAACAGTTTCAACAACATCTCCATGAAATCCCAATCGACAGTATCATATGCTTTTTGGAAGTCAATTTTGAATGAGACTTTCTTAGGACCACGAGCTCTATCATAGCCTTTCATTATCTCTTGAGCAAGAAGAATATTATCTTGAATTTGTCTACCTGGTACAAAGGCACTATGGTTCTTATTAATCAGCTTATCGAAACACCCCTTAAGTTTGCCAATAAGGATCTTACTAATACATTTGTATACCACATTGCAACATGAAATAAGCCTGAAGTCAGAAACCTTAAGAGGAGTTTTTAGCTTAGGAACAAGGGATATGATGGCTGCATTAACTTCACCCAACAGCTTCCTAGAAGAGAAAAATTCCTTAACAGCCTTGCAAACATCACCTCCCACTACATTCCATGCTTTCTTGAAAAATTTGACAGAATAACCATCAGGACCTGGTGCTTTATTGTCCCCAATACTAAACATAGTCTCTTTGATTTCCTTGTCAGTCACATCTCTAATCATTCTACTAGCTTCATCATCAGTTAATTTCTTAGAAAAGATTAAATCGGGATCATGAATATGCTCCACAGTTGAACTAGAACCAAGGAATTTTTTAAAGTGAGAAACAATTTGTGTAACAACTTGATCCCCCTCATATCTGATCCCATGCTCATCATAAATAGAGTTAATCCTATTCCTTTAATATCTACCCTTCAAGATCTTGTGGAAAAAAGCATTATTCCTGTCACCATAGTTAAGCCATTGAATTTTACTTTTTAGAAATAACAGTTTTTCTTCATCAACAAGAGCCTCCAAGTACTTCTTTCGAATAGAGCTTTCTTCTTCTCCAATAGTTTTGTTGAAAGGATCAGCATCAATAGTAATTTGAACTTTCTTGACTTCATCTTTGAGCATTTTTACTTTCTCCATTAAGTTGCCATTTTTCCAGTTAAATTGCTTCATGGGATATTTTAGAACCTTCAATTTTTTAACCAGTGCATACATGCTAAAACCTTCCACTCCTCATCTACCACTTTAAGAAAGTCATCCTTATCAGTAATAAAGTTAGCAAATTTAAAGGATTTCTTCATACTTTTAACACCATTAGGAATAGTCAATAGAGCAGGACTATGATCAGAAATTATGTAAGGCATGAAAATAACATGACCATCAGGAAATTTATTAAAGAAATCCTCACTACCCATGACTCTGTCCAGCTTTTTAAGAATACTAGAATTGTCACCTTGCTTAGTTGTATTGCACAGATCATCAACTTCAATTTGGTTCACACAGTTCCTAAAATCCTGCATATTTGAAGCCATGCAAGAGATACCAGCAGAGTGTTCATCAATGTTGAGTGTAACATTAAAATCTCCACAAATGATCCAAGGAAGACCATTAGTAGCCTGTTTGTGTCTGTTCAACTCTCTCCATAACTCCCTCCATTCAATACCTCCATTAGCAACATATACAAATGTGAAATAACTAGTTAGCTGATTATCCACATTGAACATTCCGCTTAAGACAGCCTGCTTAGACATTTGAATACCATCAGTATTAACAAAAACCTCATTCCAAATAACTATCACTCTGCAGCCTTTGTCACAATGGCCCATATTAGAGAACCAGTTCCAACTACCAAAAACCTTAGCACATACCTTATCAAGTTGCTTGTTCTTAAGATGAGTTTCTAAAGTGACACATACATGTAACTTTTCATCCCTAATAAGATTCACCACTTCATCTTGTTTAGTAGATGAATACATACCTCTTATATTCCAAATACCAATTTTTAATTCCATACTTAAGAAAGAGATATGAATTGCAAGATAGCAGTCTTGAAGCACATTCCTGTCCATACCTCTAATATCTCCCACATTCATCTCGTTGGTTATACCTTCTTCAACACTATACACATCTTCCTCTATACTAGTTACAGACTTTCCATTCACATCAACTATCAGCCCCCATCTTTCCTTGAAATAGCAAAACATATCAGTACTACAGTCCTTTGATTCATCATTGAAAGGCCATTTCTTCATTCTAATGAAGTTATCAACATTCTCCCTTTAAGACATACCTTGCATCTCCAACATTTCACCTTCCTCATAGTCTTCTAATGCAGCAAACTGGTGTGTTAACGAAATAACGTAAAGTGGCAAATAAGAGTTGCAATATTTTATACTTGACATATAAAGAATGTTTATTTGTAATAAATATAAGGCACGTTGGTGTCGTGTAAGCATGTTTATTAAGAATGTGAGTTACGTCACATTAGTTTGTTGTTGTGATAAGATAAACTGATAACGTTTAATCTTTAAAAAAAATAGACGTAGAAAATGAATAAGTATTCTTTCGTTAGAATATTAATACAAGCGGAAATTTACCGGTGGTTACAGTCTCACCCCCTTAAATGGAATCTCGTCCTGAGATCCAGTCCGTGTTAGATGTTGAAAAATGTGGTTCCTTGTGTCAATTAGTTTACGAGATAACTAGTGAGGTATTTTCACTTGTCGTTGTGAAAAAATGTGTAGTTTGTCGTTATCCTGAATTTCTTCTTAGAAGAAGTAACGAGTGTTATGTCAGATAACTATTTCTCCTGATTTGATTTAGGTTAATCATGTAACTAGGTGAGCAGGTTTGATTCTGGTTTCACTTATGAAAATTTATAAGTTTGAATTTGTTGTTTTACATGAGAAACGCTATTACAAAGGGCAATAAACTTAGGAAAAATTCATTTTGAATGAAGATTGTTATTTTATAAGGTTTATCATGTTTTGATAATTAGTCTTGAAAATAACATGGTCCGTAATTACTTGTTTTGTGAAAATCAAATTATTGATGTCAAAAACTGTTTTTAACGATGAAGATTTCGGATGAGAACTTGATGAATGTAGAGAAAGTTGTTGAACTTCAGCTTTTGTAGATGATGAATCAGTTTGTTCCTTAGATTTTTTTTATATGAACAGTAATTTCAAACGGTCATGAACAATAGCCCAACGGCTACTTTTCTTTTTATAAATACCCCATTTAAAATTTTTCATTCTTCCACCACCCATATTTCTCTCATTAATTTTTCAAAATGCTGCATGTTGTTACCATTCTTGCGATTGTGTATGTTGTTGCCGCTGCTATCTACTTGGCCTACGTTCCGGAAGAAGATTATGAATTTTTGGCCGTGGTGTTAGAGCTTCTCGTACCAGTCGTAGTTCTAGCCATCGGTGTGGATAAAATATGGGGGTAATAGTATTGCGTTAGGAATGTTAAAATAAGTCTTTGTTGTGTTTCCATGTAATCTTTAATGAATGTGTAATCAGATTTAAATGTTTTTATGCATAAGACCATGTCTATTAGTACCGCGTTAATGATTTGTTTATATTTATCGTACAGAATATTCAAGGTGTTACATCCAGTCGTGGTTCTCGCTCTCATAGGTGTAGTGGTGTTTTTCATTAGCTTGGCGGATCGACCAATTGGCGATTCTATATACCTTACTTAGTGATTTTTGTAACATTAGCACTACCGATGCTAATTATATCGTTATGTATTAATATTCGTGGATTCTAATGTAACAAAAGTTTACGTTTTGTGTTTTATGAATTCTAGTGATCCTTGAGTTCATACCCATGTCGTTTCAGATACAAATAAGCCCACTCATTTATAATCCATTACTTACATAGAGAGGCGTCCAAAACAATGTAAATAAAGAAATATAAACTTATGGTTCAGCGATTCATAATTTCTTTATTTAAATAAAAAGGCGTCCCAATCCATTCAAATAAAGACATTGTAAATCATCCTACTTAAGAATTTCTGACTCAACACTCATACTTAATCGACAAGGTAATTTAGTGTGTAGGTGTTTCGAGAGTATGGAAGGAGTATTTACACTCATCATTGGAGATGGGAGTAAGATAATCAAAGAAAATTGTCATAGTACTCAAAATAGTTGGTGAGTATGTATATATAAGGTAAGAATTGTGCAACCCACAATGTCTTGGGAAGGTTTCGTAAATCACGAAATGTAGGAGTAGGTACATGATCGGGGAAATGTGGTTGAGTCATAATGCCTTAGAATAGGCATATGCAGGTATGATTATTCCGTTGTTTGTATAAAGTGATCGAAAGTATGTCGAGTGTGTATATATCAATATACTAAAGTATTTGTGTAGCATAAATTACCTAGAAGTCACATAATCGTCTGGAGGATGGAAGGCACGGAGAGCGAAAGGCTATAAAACATTTTGTTTGTAAAAGTGGTTATAGTTCAGGTCTCAATTAGACCCGTTTCTCTATAACTATAGCTCTGATACCAATCTGTAACACCCCCAATTTCGTGATACGCAGCGCAATTCAACTGGGTGTTACTCGACGGCACAACAGTTATAATAACAGAAAATGATCTCTAATTGAGTCATTTTAAAAGATTTATCATTCGAATATCAGAGTTTACAAAAATAGGTCACAGTAGTTTCACAGTTTGTTAAATAAGTTTTGAATGATAATTAGATTTTAGCCTTCTATCAGTATCCGTGCCCCTCTGTGCCATCCTCGTTCATTATGGACCTGAGATAAACATGCTAAAAGTGTCAACACAAAGGTTGGTGAGTTCATAGAGTTTATAAGTAAAACAGTTGGTTTCAATAGTCAAAGGTTGAGTGAATCCATAGTGTTTGTATGCAAATCAGTTGAACACAAGTTTATAGTTTAATAGACAGTGGGCCCCGTTGTTGCACCCATAAATTCAGTAGTGGCAGTACCGTATCATTACAGTACCATAATATTGCTCTAAGCCTCATGAAACTCAAACATTAACAGTGGGACATCATAAGAATGATGTTAATTACAGACATCATAAAGATGATGTAAGTAGCAATGCCCTCGGGCAGGAGCTTGCCGTTCTCCTGTTTGTTCTCAAATAAAGTGCATTTGGCTATTTATCCAGCAACACAAATGGGGCGTCAACTGCCAATAGATCTATCCACGATATTCGCGTTCACTCGCAAGTGATTAAGGCTCATGATATGAGGGACTTCTAGTGGCAAAAGTGTGTCCTAGGCAATATTAATCAGGATATCACATAGGAAGTACTTGTGTTCAACATTTATTAAGTTTCAATAAACAAATAGAGTGTTTCATCAACTGAGTAAAGTGTTTATGACAAACGAGTAAAATCCGTAAGTAAAACGAGCATGTATCTCCCCCAAAGAGTTCAAAATAAGAAAAAGAGGGGCTATGACTCACGGTAATCCATAAAAGTTTAGAGTACTTGTGAAAGTAAATGAAAATAGTTGAGAATGTATCTCCCCTCCAAAATAATTCAAAACGTATAAAAGTAGGGGCTATGAAACTCACAGTAATCCGTAAAAGTTTAGAGTACTTGTGAAAGTAAATGAAATAGTTGAGCATGTATCTCCCTAAAAAATAATTCAAAACGTATAAAAGTAGGGGCTATGAAACTCACGGTAATCCGTAAAAGTTTAGAGTACTTGTGAAAGTAAATGAAATAGTTGAGCATGTATCTCCCCCAAAAATAATTCAAAACGTATAAAAGTAGGGCTATGAAACTCACGGTAATCCGTAAAAGTTTAGGTTTTCATGCTTTAAGGGCTTGTACATTAGCTTTAGGATTTTGTACTTTAGAGTTTGCACTTTAGGGGTCCTCAGTGCACTTTAGGGGTCCTCATTGCACTTTAGGAGTTATAGTGCACTTTAGGGTTTTGTGAGAACTTTAATAGATAACAAACATTTAGTTTAAATGTTTAATAGTCGTGTGTTAACGAAATAACGTAAAGTGGCAAATAAGAGTTGCAACCTTTCATACTTGACATATAAAGAATGTTTATTTGTAATAAATATAAGGCACGTTGGTGTCGTGTAAGCATGTTTATTAAGAATGTGAGTTACGTCACATTAGTTTGTTGTTGTGATAAGATCAACTGATAACGTTTAATCTTTAAAAAAAATTAGACGTAGAAAATGGATAAGTATTATTTCGTTAGAATATTAATACAAGTGAAAATTTACCGGTGGTTACAAATAAACCCATCATCATTACTAGCATCCTTATTGCAATCAACTTCCTTCCCTTTATCAATAGAGCTAGGTACAGTACAAGCTTTGTGACACTGACTATTATTATGCCCAAAAATTTTGCATTCAGTACATATAGGAGGAGTCCAATCATACTTAACTTGCACACTCTTCTG